>CM028377.1:162353544-162373544 GCA_013146195.2 Codonopsis lanceolata
TTCGTAACAATTATTGAAAGCATGTTATCTATGACATTGATGCATAAATTAAGTTCACAAAATCAACCTACTTGGAACAAAAACTCGGGAGAACCTATTTCCACTCGATATTTTCTTATCCACTACATTGTGTCTTGACACAATTGCCCTTCAAACCCACCTTGTTTTAGAATCTTGTTTCCCTTTCTAGTTTTTGTCCTGCAAATAATATTATATTCAATAATATACCGGAAAATAAATAATTTTACATGCAAAAATTAGAGAATATGAAACATCTAATAGGAAAATAAATACATAGGTATAATTTCTTTTGCTTACAAATAAGAAAAAAATATAAGTGACAAAATTGACTAAACAAAGGAGTGCCATGAGTTTTATGATATTAAATAATGGAGTATGAGGTGTGGTTCCATTGGCGGTTGGCATGTTTTTGGTGTTTCATGAGTTGATTGCCTGAGGGTGGCAATCCTTTTGTAAGGCCCAGTGGATAATATCTCTAGTGTAAAGTTATTGGTTTGAATACTTCAATGTACATAGATCGCGTCTCTGTTGGCGCATATTAATACAATCTTTACTTATAAAATAAAATAAAATTATGTGTTTCAAAGAAATAACTTGAACAGCAAATACTTATCAAAAATAAAATAAAATAACTTGAATAGCAAATTGATTAATGAATATATGTTTAGCTAGTAGTAAAAAAATCTTTTACAAATTAGCTGGTAGTTGTGTAATATCTTTTAAGTTTTTTTGACTCTAAATTCAATTTGCTAAAAAAATTGTTGAAGAAATAAATAAAAAATAATGGATATATTTAGTTTTTTAGTGTTGTAAATTAGGCATAATTAACTTTAGAAGATTAGAAAAACAAAAAATAATTTGAAGTTATAAAGGAAAATAAAAAAATAATTAACCGACTTTAGGCAAGTACGTCATCATTAAACAATAAGTATTTAAAGGGCAAATGTGTCATCATAATAACTAAATCATTTGACCACTAATGAATGTAGTGCATAAGTAAAATTTGTAGTGGGGATACTCTCCCAAAACTCAAACCTGATTTAACTCGCCTTTAATAACTATGATAGTCGCACACTATTGTTTTGGCTGAGAAACTAACATTGTACTTCTTGGACCGATAGAGAGGAACGGCTCTTTGGGTCGTATCTATTGGTTGGAAGCCTTGAAAGAAAACGTCGTTGTTGGGGGAATGATACCTGTTGGTACCATATTCAAAGGATTAGTTTGTGAAGATCGTGGGTCAATTTTGATATTCCCTAAAGAAGGTAAGTGTGTGAAGTAAGATTTAGTGTCAAAGCATTTGACGGGATGAAAAAAACAAGTGGTACAAGGGAAAGTGTGGGATGTTATTCACCTTCAAGGTAGACACCGAAATTGATGTTTGGTAGAACCATGATTATTAGAAATGAGAGGTATCCTTTGGGTAGGCGAGAAGCAAGCAAATGCGGGGCGGGTTTAACGATTTTTTTTTTGAGATTGTAGTTTTGACAAATTTATAAGCATGCTATACATGACAATAATACAAGAACTGAATTCATATATCCTAACAATAACATTGCCCAAGTGGAATTTGAGATGGCAAGGGCACTCGAGCAATGACGCGGGTTCTTGGTTCCAATCCCGTGGTCACACTTACCTATCAAAAAAAAAAACTATAACATTAATTTGCGATTGCAAAGCAAAAGAGGAACATGATTAAACTTTAAGCTAGAAAATGTATAGTTGTGCAAGCATTTCAGAAAAGAAAGTTATAGAAACAAGTAGCAACTAGTTAGTGTAGAATAATGGAAAGGAAGCTATGATTAGGCCGTTGGGTTCGCAGTGAGGTTTGTGCTCTTCATCCAGTATTTGGTTATCATTGTCGAAATCTAGACTACAAACATAGTTTTTGAGAGGAGGTGACTCTATACGTGCCATCACGCGCCATTGGAGGTCGCCGGAAACAGTCCCGTGTTCTATGCTCGCCAAGTTCTCTCGGAATTTTGTCGCTGGACCAATTTAAACGAGGTCATCCGTGCATGCCAAGTCCATTTGCTGGGTCGGTTGTCAGTTTTAAGGAGGATGGAGATGTTCTTTGTTATTTCTTAGATTTTTTTCTCGTAAATTTGTTGCCTTATTTACGTTGCTGGAAAAAAATGCATAAGGTGTGGCGTTTTCTCGTGCGTTGCCGCATCTTGTCTTTCATAACTATGGGTAGCATAAATAATAGGATTAAAGTTTGAATAGAGGGTTTGTGACATTGGTAACTGTGTAAGGTGGGGGGAGGGAAGGAGTTGTTAATGCGATATGCGTTTGCTTTGTTTATTCTGATTGTTATCTATTTAATCTTTTTTGTAGTATATTGAGAATATAATCTTATGTGTTGCACTTGATATATATTCCAAAGATAATCAATTGTTGATCTAATTTGTACCTTATCGAGTATTTAATCAAATCTATGTGTGCATATGATGTTTTTGCAGCTTACATTGCCTGGAGAATATCGAGCTCGTCTCATTAAGTTGGTCAGTATTTGGCAGCATTCATTTTCCTTCAATGTTGTTATTTGCAATTATGGCATTTATGGAATGAAACTTTTGGGGCACAAGGAATATTCTAGTTACAGTAGATGGCCATGATTTGTAATCAAGATGGCAAGGTAGGAGATGATGTTGGTCATAGAATAAAATAGTTTGGGTGGAGTGAAGAAGTGAATCTGGTTATAGGATCAGCGTATACTTGATAAGTTGAAATACTCCCCCCGTTCGGCCGTTCCACCCAAAGAGCCCATGTTTGAAAAGTTCAATAGTTAAAGGATGGGTTAATTGCATAAAAAACCCTGACCTATGTTAGTTTTTTCGTTTTGAACCATGTGTTGTTTTTTTTACATGTAAGACCTCAACCCAATCTTTTTTTTCCAATTAAAACCTTCGGTCAAAAACTAGTTAGTTTTTGTAATGGAAAGGTGACCCGTACATCCTAGTGGCGGCCTACTTGGTCTAGGCGGGAGAACTCATGTCCATGTTATTCTTCCTGCCAAAAACAATTTTGTTATAAACCCTTATTTTGAAATTTCAATAACAACCCAATCTTTGATCAGATTTTCACAAATTTGAATGCAATACAAAACTCATACAATTGTTAAAATTTCAAAATGAACCTTAACAGTTTGCAGAAGATGGATATATATATATATATATACTAATTCATCCAACAATTCACAATTTCATTGGATCATCTTTTATTTCTTAGTTTTAATAGAATGAATAGATGAGTTCGTTGTCATTGTGGAAGGATGACTGCGATGTGGACATCATGGACAGATAGGAAGAAGGTTTTTAGGTTGTGAAAGATATAGAGTAAATAATTTATTTTCTGTAACTAGTTAACTAATTAATTTTGCTAGAAAATAAAACATGTTCTAATTATTCTGTTTTAACATTTCAAAATCTTTTTTTTTGTTTTTGAAGTAAAATTTTTGACGTACATTTTCTATTTTTTTTTCAAAATACACATAATTTGTATTATATAAAAAATTACGTATGTTATGGTTTTGAAAAAAAATAAAATTAATACACAGCTAATATTCATTTTGTTTGACTATAAAATGTCAAAACATGACAATTATTTGAAAACGTGAAGTACTATCTATATTTTCAAGACATATATGTAGTCTGAAATCGTAGTACCCATTTTTTCTATTAGAAAAACACAATTGTATTGCATTTTGTGGATCCAAACCTTGGGAACCTAGGCGGATTCGATCAAATATTTTTTATATACTGCAAATTATGTGTATTTTGAAAAAAATTAGAAAATGTACGTCAAAAATTGTATTTGAAATTTGAAAAACGAAAAAAAAAGGATTTTGAAAAGTCAAAACAAAATAATTAGAACATATTTTATTTTCTAGCAAAATTAATTTCTTAATTAATCATAAAAAATAAATTAATTACTTTGTATCATTCACAACCTAAAAACTTTCTTCATGGATTTTGATCTCTCCATGATGTCCCCATGACAGTCATTCTTCTACAATAACAACGAACTCCTCTATTAATTCCGTTAAAACTAAAAAATAAAAGATGATCCAATGAAAATTGTGAATTGTTGGATATATACATACATACATATATATATACATACATACATATATATATACATACATACATATATATATATATATATATCAATGGTATGGTTGATTTTGAAATTTAAATTATTGTACGAGGTTTGTATTGCATTCAAATTTGTGAAAATCTGGTGAAGATTTGAGTTGTTTTTGAAATTTCAAAATAGGAGAAGGTTTATAATAAAATTGTTTTTGACGGGAAGAATGACCGATGACGTGGACATGAGCTCCCTTGTCCAGTCCACGTAGGCAGCCACTGGGATGTCCGGTTACCTTTCTGTTACAAAAACTATCTCGTTTTTAACGGAAGGTTTTAATTGGAAAAAAAGTTGGGTTGAGGTTTTACATGCAAAAAAAACAACAACAGTTCAAAACGAAAAAACTAAAATAGGTGAGGGTTTTTGTTGCAATTAACCCTTAAAGGATATATAAGTGTTGTTAATTTGTCTGGGGACAACTTGAGAGCTAGTAGGAGGATGTATGTCAATCGGTGTGTCATGTGCAAGGAGGAGGAAACTGTCGCTCATTTGCTTTTGCATTGTCCAGTTGTTAGTGTGTTGTGGAATTCTTTCTTCCCCCAAGCTGGATTCTCTTGCTCCATGCCTGGATCAGTTGTCCAGCTACTTTGTGGGTGGAATTTCTTCAATCGAAGGAGGAAAGATAGCAGCTGGGTTCGGTTCCTTTTGGCGATTTGGTGGAATATATGGACGGAGAGGATTAGAAGAATTTTTGAGAACGAAGAGTCAAATTTAGACTGGCTAAAGAGGGATGTGCATCAGGCTATACTATTCTGGAATGATGATACGGGCTTGGATGCAGGGGATCTTTTGGTTAATATTATGGATAGCATATAAATTTTGTTTTTGGTCTTGTATACTACCCGTGTACATGGATGTGTCTCCTTTTTAGGCACTGTGATTAATATAATTTTTTATCTATAAAAATAAATAAATTATCAGTCTTTTCAAACATGACTCTTTGGGTGGAATGGAATTAGTACCTATAAATAATTATCAGCATTAAAAATATTTTTATTCGTGTACTTGTTCATGCATAAATGAGATGCAAATTTAGGAAAATAAGGATCATACAGGACAAGGTAGTATGAGAATCCATGATGAAGAGAAATTACACAAATCTTGAAGGGTCCATTTGCACAAGTTAACATTCTCATATAGATTGTGCATTTGTTTTGCAAAAATTCAATTTTAACTTTCTGAAGGGAAAAACTGTCCATCACGTTATTTCTTGAAAAATTGTTTATTTTGCAATTTGCAAGAATCTTCCATGAGCCCTACCCAACCTCAACCTGCTACTAATCAGATTAAGCATAGGAACATAATTCTTAAATAAACACAAGTACTAAATTTACATTCTACAAAATGCGGGTTTGAGAAATTTATAATGGTACGGAGGTGCTCATTAGAACTGATCGGCTCCCATCTCAAAGAACATATGATGGGGAAAAAAACTCTGAAATTTGGATTAGTACAAAGAGAGATTAAATTAAAAGTAAATTCTCAACAAGAAAAACTTTTCATAGTTGTAACGAGATTAATTTAGCTGATAATTTCAGTATTCTATAAACTTTCTGAGTCAGGCAAACCTAAATAAAAGATAAGTTAATTATCTTCTACTTCACTTTACTTCATGAATCGGTTTCCTAACACAACTTTCCTGACATGACAAAACTCATTATTTCCATTTTAGTTGCCTACCAGATCCCACAGAACTTATCATGTGTACATTAGTTATACAAATAATATGCCTCTCCAAATGAGTCATATTCTTAGTAAGTTTTATTTTTGATGCGTTTCGTCTGTTTCTTTTGTTAAGCTTGATATATTATTGGTTCGTATCAAACAATTTAAGCTTTTAGATGAGTTAGTAACTTAAATGGTACTAGAGCTCAGGTTTGGCAAGGTCTTGGTTCAAGTCTTCTTGCTTGCATTGTTACCCGAAGTATTGCGAGTGCACATTTATTACACTAATCATTGACAAGCTTAGAAACCCTGTTTGGTTTGTGAGGCCCCAGGGGAGGCATGTATGCTAATCTCTCTACATGAGGATGGGTCACACATGAGGGGGAGTGTTTGTTAACCTTTTAGATGAGTTGGAAACATAACATTGTTAAAGCACATCATTAGGGATATATTTTGCCAATGTCATGTCAATGTTCAAATTCTTCTGTTTTCTACACAGGCAAAATGGTTGGTGGAATATTCAATTGTGCCATTGAAGCTATTCCAGGAGCGTTGTGAAGTAAGTCTCATTTGTTGCTCTAGATTTACTTGTCCGCATTATTCAGCCAAGGGAAAATGTGTCATATAAAGAAACTTATTGGTTGTAACTTGTAGGAAGAATTTTTATGGGAGTCCGAAATGATCAAGATAAAGGCTGCAGATTTGAAGTCAAAAGAGGTAAGCAGTTCAGGATACATTGATTGGAACTTTACTTATGGTGGCGTGGATACTGAGTTGACAGACACAATGTGGTAGTTCTACATGTTTATTGTGCCTTCATAATTTTAACTGATGCAACAGTTTGAGACTGCTCAATTCCCCTTAACTGTAGCTTAAGAATGAGGTTGTTTTCTGATGTATTAGTTGATGCATATAGATTTTGTGGGGTGGTTGTCTTTTATTGGTCGACCTCACTGGATCTGCATCACAGAGAAGCCTGTCTTGACATCCCAAACAATTAGCCTTTGCCATTTACCGCTGATGTTACTTTGTCCTTGCCTTTCAGGTCAGGGTTAACACTCGTCTCCTTTATCAGCAAACAAAGTTCAACCTTCTTCGAGAAGAAAGTGAAGGCTATGCCAAGCTGGTATGGTTTTTTGTTTTGGGCAACTGAACATGTGCTTTGTGTCGTATTTTAGTTGTATTACTATTTATGGGTTAATGTTTTAGAATCTTTATCGCATCATGTTAGATATAGTTCCCTTTTTCTTTGTGTGCAAGTTATGATTATAGGTTTACCTTTTGAGTTAAGAGGATGCCCTTTGTGCTTGTGCATATTATCTCCTCTATTTCGCTGATCTTTCGAATTAAAGAAATTAGCAGAGAAGTGGGGGAGTGAGAGATTGGAGTGAGAGTTAGTAATTGAAAGTTTGATTTAGTTTGGTTATTTTAGGCTGACCATCTCGAAGAAACTAGGCTTTTGTGCTGGCTTTGTTTTTTATTCCTGCTTTTTTAATCAAAAGGAAAATAATAAATGTGCAGACAAAACTTTCTCCATCAAAAGCGAAGACAACCCTTATATCATGGAAGTACTGAAAGTACAAATCTGAATTAACAAACTAGCAATCAAAGTTGTTAACTAGGCGCAGGGTAACTCCTGCTCCTAAAATATATGCGGTCAAATGTCAACGTTCCATGTTACATACTTGGTGACTATATTTGGCAAAAGGGCTGCTATCTAGAGAATGGTTGAATCACTTTAGGTTATGAACTTTAAAAATTAAGTTAACAATTAATTTTATGTGTGAAATCCTGTTCCAGGATTATTTATCGCTTCTGAAAACTGTATCATTTCAAAGGAAGTGACATGCGAAAACCTATATCTCAAAAGTAGTCATAGAAGTCGAGTGGAGTAAACAACGTAATTACTTGCAGTTGCAGGTGTTTAACGTTGTATAATATGCTCAATGCTGGTTGCTTCAGATTGATTACTAGATAAAAGGTTTTATCTTAGTTTTCCATTGTCATAGACTGATTTGTTGGATATGTCACATGATTTAATCACTAAGTTACATGTGTACTTTGCAATCATTTGTATTCTGATTTCTGAAGCATGTATAATGAACTGTAGACACATGCTTCCATTACTGCCACTGTTCAAATGTACTTGGTACCGCATGTAAGTCATTGTTTTTTTGATAAGAAGTAAGTATATATAGATCAAGGCGTCAAATTAGGTGACGCGTCCTTGTACACTTGGGGGTATACTAGTCAAAAGAATTAAAAATAGAAAAACTATCCATAATATTAACAAAAGAATCTCCTATACTTGGAACTGTCTCCGAACACTAAAAACAAAGAGTTCGGAACACATTCTCCTTGATACGATCTAAATCCAACTTTTCATTATCAAAGGCCCTTCGGTTCCAATCCCCATACCAACAAGGGGTTACACTTACCTATAAAAAAAAAAGAAGGTCCTTCGGTTCCTCTTCATCCATATAACCCCACCAAATCGCTAAAGGGGCTGTATCCCATCCGGTGATTTCCTTCTTCGCTTGTATAGAGCCCAACCACACAAGCCCTCCATCTCGAAAAACATTCCTTTTTACCGAACAATAATTATCAAACAATAAAATATATGATTATCGATCAGAATTTCATCCTGTTCACAGATTCTACATATATCCACGGATGCTAACACTCATATAGGGTGTACATGGATATATGGGTTCTTGTTATTTTAATTTTTTCTTAACTTTGTAATGATTGATGCAAAAGGTAAGGGAGAGACAAAAAGAAAGATGGTGGAACCAATGATTGAGAAAGTAAACTCGTAAAAAACCATGAAACGCGAAAAATGGTGTCAAACCGCACTAAAAGGGGCTACCATTAAGTCTTCCTTTTTGGTGAATGTGTATGCTTGACATACTATGATTTATGTATAAGGACACGAATTTTGAGTGTCGACATATGGACGTGGTGTCAACACAACGACCTTCAAAATACTTGACACAAAGGCACGACTCTATATGTATATAATATCTAAGTAGATATATAAAAGAGAGATGAATACAATCCTTTTTTTTTTGATAAGTAAGCTAGAAAATATATTAATCATAGCGCCAAAACAGGTGGCGTGCCTTTATACAGGAAGTATGCTGCCCAAAAGAGCTATACAAACTATAAATTATCCACTAATCCTACTACTGAATCTCCTATACTTTAATGTGCCTCGATACACCACAGCTGAAGGGTACAAAAAATGTCCTCCTTGATCCTAACAAGATCCGACTGCACATTGTCAAAAACCCTTCGATTACGTTTCTTCCATAATTTCCAGCAAATAACCAGCGGAACTGTATCCCAAAAATTACTCCTTTTTCTCTTAAATAGAGACCAGCCCCTAAGGAGATCGTTGATGGATCCAGGCATAACCCAAGACACATTGGCTAGCGCTAGACAAAACAAAGAATTCCACAGCTACCATGCTACAGGTGCAATGCAGCAGTAGTTGATTGACACTTTCCTTATTCTTTTTGCACATAAAGCACCAATTTACATAAATCCTCTTCCTTGCCCTCAAATTATCTCCCATTAGGATAGCCTCCCTCGAAGACTCCCAAACAAAAAGGGCCACTCTACTTGGAGCCTTTGACTTCCAAATAGCCTTCCAGGGATAGGAGATACCTCTACCGATCAATCAAGGCTGTATAGAAAGACTTCACAGAAAACTCCCTGTTCGTTTCCCCGCCCACACCAATCTATCTTTGCCAGTCCCTAGAACCTAATACAACCTTCCAAAAAGCTAACCTATTTCTCCGAGTTCCCACTAGCATATCTCTACGAAATAAAGGATTCTAAGTAACTCTACCATACGCTACCACTAGGATCGAGCTAACCGATGCTTCTTGGTTCACTGCAATGCTGTAAAGGTTAGGAAAACTTCTCATCTCCATCCCGCCACACCATATATCTTCCCAAAACCTCACATCACCATTTCTCATCTCAAAAGAAATCAACTGGTAGAAAGTGTCCCACCCTCTCCTGATCCCTTCCAAACACTAGATCCAAAAGAAGAGGAGATTTCCTTTGGAATCCACGAGTGACTTCCCTCACCATACTTACCCATCATCACTTTCCGCCGCAAGGCTTCTGTCTACTAAATATTGCCATAACCATTTACCCATCAAGGCTCTATTGAAAACCCTGATTTTTTTTACTCCCAATCCGCCATCTTTCACATTAGAGCAAAGCTTCTTCCAATCCACTAGGCCGTACTTCCTTTCCTCCATTCTGCCTTCCCATAAAAAATCCCTTACCAACTTTTCCTACCTCCTAGCCACGGAGGCCGGGATCGTAAACAGGGACATAAAATAAGTCAGAAGTTTGGCTAAAGCACTTCTAATCAAAGTCAATTGTCCTCCTTTAAATAGGTATTGTATTTTCCAACCTGCCAAACGCCTTTCATACTTCTCTATCACTGTATTCCAACTCGCAGCGCTCTTAAAGGGGGCTCCTGTCTCCCAGAGGTAGTCCCAAATAAGTCTTCGGAAGAAAAGCAGCCTTGCACCCAAAAAAGAAGTTAAACCCTCCAAATCCTCCACCATACCTACATGAATAATCTTGCTCTCAGAAATGTTAATCGTTAGCCCCGACGCCTCTTGAAAAAAGAGGAGAACCAGACACGGGTATCTACGTCTCCCAACTGAGATTTTGATTAATTAGAAAAAATTGCAAAATAGTTATACTTTTGATGAAATTTGTTAATTAGTTGGCCTTCATGAAGTACATTAATTCCGTCTTTCTAGAAAGCCTTTTTTTTAATAAGTAAAGTATTATTTATTATTTACGAAAAATGTCAAAACAGGTGATGCGTCCTTTGTACAATAGAGAGAATATACAAAGAATCTTGAGCTACTCGAGATGGAAGGAATTCATAATTTCTGCAAGAGAGAAAGTAGAAGTCTGGGATAGATCCGCTAACTCTGAACACCAAAAAAAGATAGTGTGCTGAAAAGTGTCTTTAAGCTGCTCGAAAGTACTCATGAAAAAAAAAAGCTGCTCTAAAGTCCCTTCCTCGATGTCAAAAACCCACCTATTCCTCTCCTTCCAAATGTTCCAACTACCTCCCATAAGGAATTTCTCCTTCCCCTTTTATAGAAGGACCAGCTCAAGAATAATCCTAAAACTGATCCGGGAATAGAAACTCCGAACACACGGGGCAGTGAATAAGCAATTGGTAACACTTTCATCACTCTTTTTGCACATATAGCAACAATTAACGTAGATCTTGCGATGAGCCCGCAAGTTGTCCCCAGTTAAGATGGCTCCATGACTAGCCTCCCAAGCAAAAACACCTACGCGACTCGGAACTGTGGACTTCCACAGAATCTTCCAAGGGAAGCTACTAACTCCTTCATTCAACAGTCGGGAATAAAAGGAACTAATGGAGAAAATTCTGCCTCTACTTCCCTTCCCCCAAACTGAGTCCTCTCTAGTTCTGCCCACCTGGTCATCATATAACTTTTCAAAAAATCCACACAAGAGGTCATTTCCCAGTCTTGAAATCCTCTTCAGAACGTAGGGTTCCAAACCACAGTATTCCCATGTACTTGAAGAATCGAGCTTACCACGCAATCTTTATCGGAAGTCAAATTGAAAAGATCGAGAAAAAGTCTCCACTACTCCACCTCCCCACACCATCTATCTTTCCAAAACCGGATTGAAGACCCATTCCCTACTTCAAAAGAGGTATGTCTCACAAAAGCCTTCCATCCTTTACGAATCACTTTCCAAACCCCCACCCCATATGCAACTGAAACACTGTTTGGAGTCCATTTATTAACTCCTTCCCCATGTTTGCAACCTACCACTTTCCTCCACAACCCATCACAATCAGTCATGTACCTCCATAACCACTTACCAAGCAAGGCAACATTAAAAACTTTCAGATTCTTGATCCCTAAGCCTCCTCTCCGATTAGCACAAACGTTGTCCCATTTAACTAGGTGATACTTTTGAGCCTCACCCGAACCTTCCCACAAAAAGTCCCTTTCCAACCTTTCAAGTCTGTCTCGGACCAAAGAAGGCATCACTAAGAGAGAAAAAATATGTAGGAAGGCTTGACAAAGTGCTCTTGACAAGGGTAAGCCGCCGCACTCTCGATAACAACTGCTTTTTCCAACCTGCTCTTTCTAGAAAGCATTCGGGTGTCCTTACATGTCGATTCTAATGTGCAACACTGTTAAGGTGTCCTTACATGTCGATTCGAATGTGCAACACTGTTAGTTTTACGTATCATGATGTGTTCTCCAAATCATAGTTGACATATTGAAATACAGTTAATTAAATAGAAACAATCTCAAAATAAGTTGAGTGCACGCCTAAACAAGGCCATGAGTCTCGAGCCTAGGCACAACACGGCACCTATTGAGAGGTTTTGAGTCTTGGAGAGGAGAGACACTCAGGGTGTACTTTTATGAGCCTTTGCCCAGGCGCTCCTTCAACAACTATGCTAGATACAAAATGGCTTTCATGTTCTTTTGGATGGGAGAGAGATAAACCAGGTCAAGGTAAGATAATGTGGTGGCGTGTCAGATTACCTTTTTTTGATAAGTAAAAGGTATATAAATGTAAGCGTCAAAATAGGTGACGCGCCCTATGTACATATTCAATATACAACCAACCCCTGCATGTAAGATTACTTGGAGGAGAAAATCTCGACTTTGGGAAGGAGATGATAGTACAAAACTCTTTCATAGATCTGTTGACTCGAGAAACCTTAGAGGGGTGTTTACAAGCCTGGGAGAACTTGAGGAGGTGTTCATTTCTGATGATTGTATTTAGTATTACTCCATCCCTATAAAAGAATCCATTATTCACTTTTGGGTTGTTTCCAGAAAAACAAGTGTCCACGTTCTACAAATGATCCATCTTTTGTGGCGCATTTGCTATTTTATCCTTTGGTTTAATTCAATTACTTCCACAGATGGGATTCACTCTCCACATCATTACTAACAATCTTTTCAAACTTTTGAGTGAGCTCCAAGGGTAGAAGTGGAAAGTAATAGAGTGAAATGGCTCTTGTTATTATGTGTACCCAGTCAAATGGGACCCTTTTTGGGGACACACACAGTGTTATTTTTGCATAAAAAGCAGAAAACTGAAAATAATTGCTATAAGGTTTTATACAATGTTAACAGGGCTTAGGAAGGCTACTTTGATAAAATTGTTAGATTTTGGATCAAAGTGATGCAGAAGTAGGGTAGAAGAAATCTATATACCTGTTTAAAAGAAGGTTTCTTGTTATTTGTTTTCACATGATGGATTTTATGAGAATGGGGGAACAAGTAAATGTTCAAGATACTCATTTACTAAAAGTTCTGATGTGTCAACATTTTGTTGTTGTTGCTTTTAGATGAATTTCTTGTCTGTCTTCTTGTAACTTTAGATTCTTAATCTAATATGATTATATTAGAATATGATTATAATATCTTTACTAATCAATTTTTTTTTTTTTATGATTCTATTCTTATTGAAAACTAATACTCCCTCTGTTCCTTAAAAGAGTGTCCCATATAATTCGAGATACACATTGAGAAAAGATAATTGATTTTATAATAAATATTAAGTTAGTGTGTATTTTATCTGTGAGAGTCAGACCTATCACTTAAATCAAATCAAGGGTTAAATGGTAAAGGTAACTTCCAAAAATGGAAAGATTAGAAAGTGGGCACTTTTTTTGGAATGGCATAAAGAGGAAAGATGGACTCTTTGTTAGGAACGAAGGGAGCAATAAAAATCCTTTCTCTCCTCTCCCCCCCCCCCCCAAGTTTCCCACACCCATAGACACGTTTGTTTTTTCTTTACCCTTTTATTTATCAACTGGCATTCACTGTAGGTTACGCTTCTATGTTCGGGCTCAGAGGTTTCAACTCAGAATGCATCAACTGCGACAGTGGGCATAATTAAGGTTCAGAAGCTAAATCCTTGTATATAATTTTCTATAATAATAATTTTTTTTATATATATCTCCTTTTCTTCTCCTCTGACAATTTTTAACTAATAAATTACCTGCAGTCATTAATTGGACACTTCGATTTGGATCCGAACCGGGTCTTTGATATTGTGAGTTAACTTTTATATTTTGGGGTTACTTACATCAATGATATTCAACCTAAAAAGTTTTCTTTAACTGCTAATCTATTTTGAGGCTTCAGGTTTTGGAGTGTTTTGAACTTCAGCCTGATAACAGTGTGTTCTTGGAGCTGATTCCTATTTTTCCGAAGGTGTGTGCAGATAATTCATTTTACATATACAAAGTTATGTGTATATATATATATATATATATATATATATATTTAACTATGTTTTGCTGTATGGTTGAAGTACTAACTATATCGTGGCGGTTCTTTGATGTTTGCAGTCTCATGCTTCACAAATTCTTGGCTTTAAGTTCCAATATTATCAGCGTATGGAAGTCAGTAGCACCGTACCTTTTGGTCTCTATCAGCTCACGGCATTGCTGGTCAAAAATGATTTTGTTGATCTAGATAGCATGTGAGTACTTTTGTGTTTCCAGTTGGTTACATCTGACTGAATTTATACTTATTCCATGTTTAAGTAGCAAAGTATCTGGGACTTTTTTTTTTTCATGCCTGGTGGTAACAGTATGAGCGGAAAAGAAGGGAAAGTAGAAAACGGTTTGGGTATAAGAGTGACATCCCTAACCCTACTTTTCGAGAGTGGTGGCTGGCATTCTGCTTCATGCCCATTCTTGCGCTAATGGCTTTCTACCAGAAGGAATGGGTTTTTAAAGATATATGCCATAACCACTTTGCCACAAGTGAAATATTTCTGAAGACTCGGTCCCTGATGCCAAAAGCACCTTCCTTTCTGGCCTTTCAGAGATGAGTGGCAATGGTTTGATACTCTAAATAATGAAAGTTGGGTTTGTTGTAATTCCTGGAGCAATACAATTAAATTTATGTAGGCCAATGATAGGTTTGTTGGAGGACTCTATCAAATTCATAATGTAATGCACCTGTGGATACCGATATGGGCTTTCTCTCACAACTTACAAAAGTGATTTTGTTAATGTGGTGCATTTTATAGCTGTACGTAATGTATTAATGCTATTGGGTGATTGGTTATAGTACCGTGCAAAACTCTAAACTGTACTGGAACTGTGTTTCAGATATGTATTTTACGTTTGCATGATTAAACTTTTGTCATGTAGTCCAACTTAGTTGGTGCCGCTTAAGACCTTACTTTTGCTAGGTTTAGGTTGGCCTCGTGGATAAGGTTTTATTGAACCTAAGTGCTTTCGTTAGAAAAGGGTAAAGAGAAAACCCCTGATTTGAGCTTGCTATCATCGTGAATCAGAAAAAAAGTACTTTCTTCTGTTAAAAGTTATGCTGTATTGTCTCTTTAGGAAATTTCTTAAATTGCTTTGTTTTCAACGTTGGAAGGTTTAGGGAACCTTTCTGATGATAGTTTGATTGTTGTTTATGTGCTTTGTTTGATGTTAAGTACTTTTCTTCAATTATGACCTAAACTAGTAAAATTTATGCTCCTCACATCGTTAACTAAATGATTAATATCTGCTTCAGTTATGCACATCTACTCCCAAAGGATGACGAGGCATTGGAGCATTATAATGTTTTTTCTGCGAAGCGGCTTGATGAGGTATGTGAACTTTGTATTCTGAATTCATTTGTTGCCTTCTTATAAGTTGATGGGCTTGTGCAATCCAGGCCAACTTGAGCTTGGATTGGTTTACATTTGCTTGAGCTTGATATAGTCAAACTGAGTTTGGGCAGTTATATACTTAGGGTCATTTCTATAACGAGCCGATCTTGAGCTGGGAAAGCTCAGTCACAGAGTTAGGCTTTTGTTGATCTCATTTTTTCTGAGGTCAGCTTGGAGTCATCAAGTAAGTTTTCATACAGGTATACATGAGTTAAAATAGTTGAAGAATTATCAGTCCAAAATCATGAATTGAGTCTAATTACACTCAATACACCTCCCGCTGTCCCTAAATTATTGTCCCGCTTTCCTTTTTTGTCTGTCCCAAAAAATTGTGCAGTTTGTAAACTTTCTTTTTATGAAAACACTTATACGGTTTAACCCATATTTTTTCTTACTACTTTAATTATGGTTCTACATGCAAATGGGCTTTAAAGGAAAGTGCATATTATACCAATATTAATAATTAAGTCAATTATTCTTTTTCAATCCGTGTGTAGAGTCAAACAAGACAATAATTTAGGGATGCCGGAAGTAATTAAGAATTTTGGGACATTCAAATATTGTCAAGTCTTGGCACAAACTAAAAAATTACTCCTTCAGTTTCCAAACGTTTGTCTTTCCAAAAGATTGTCCTTCCTCGACACCTGGCACTCGATACAAAGATTGAAAAGATAATTCGACTTCGCCGGCACCCTCTCAATCTCTCGTTTTCTTTGGCAATCATTTTTCAGTCTCTCTCTCTCTCTCTCTCTCTCTCGTCTTTGCAGTCGACGCGTCTTTCTCTCGTCTTCATAGTAGACGCGAGGGGACACCCGACATAGGTGATTTTTTTAATCTTTTTTTAAAAATGTAAAGGAGTACTATTTTTTGTACTGTTACTACTTACCAGCACATGTAGTTGTTTTAAATAATAAATTTCTTCCGTTCTCTTTCTTTGAGATTAATATTTTCACAATTTTTTTGTATTTCTGATATGTTGCTCACTTATAACATGTTTTGTTGAGATTTGTAAAGTTATATATATTATATATTTTTTATTTATATTTTGTTGTTTCTATGTTCGCCTTTTGCTCGCCCAAAAAAGGTACCTCTTACCCGCATCTCTGTTTTTTTCCTTTAATAACTATGGACCATTAAGTAAAGTGAGGATCAAATCAAAGGTAAAATGTTAAAGGTAACTTCCAAAATAAAAAAATTAGAAAGTGAACAATTATTTTGGAACGACCTAAAAAGGAAAAGCGGACTCTTTTTTAGGAACTTGGGGAGTACTTCAATAGAGGCTATTTACATGCATGTATAATGACCCAAAAAGAATTGGATCATTTTGATTGTCGTTCCGTCTTTTAAAAGAAGCTTAATTCAAAATCTCTATGAGTTCTAATATCAATTTCATGGAGCGTTCACCACAATTGATATTGTTTAAATATTTGCTTGTCTTGCTCTTTATTGAATGATGAATACGTAAAGTCTAATCCCACCGATTCACGGAGTCGCATGTAATTAAAATTGTGGTTTTTAAAAATAAATAAAAGTTCACTTACACATTGGAAATTTATATATATATATATATATATATATATATATATATATATATATATATATATATATATATATGTTATTATTATTATGGGTCAAATCCTCTGAATTCTTAATAAACTAAAAAATGATTTCAAGATATTAATAAATAACAAAAAAGAAATAAAAAGGTAATAGTTCACACGCGCCTTGTGTGCCACATTGACCATAGATGGGGAAAGCTAACATGTCCTCTAGTTTGTACAAGTTAGCCTCATTCGTTTTTATTTTGGACAAAAATGTCCTCAATTAGCTTTTTTTCATTGGTTTAACTTCAGGATGTTTTCGTTAGTTTTCTGCAGACTCTAATAGTAATCCGTATTTCAAAGTTCTTTCACTCCTTTTATCTTTTTCTTTAGCCAAAATTGTCAGTGGAATTGGGGTTCTAAATCATTGTCTGTTGGCCGTCATTTCATCTCAACAAATCATTAATTTCATAAAGGGGAAAATTTGACGAGATCAGAGATTAGTTAGGTGTCACAATTTCCATGATTTCTTTTTTGTTACTTTCTGATGGCTCAAATTAAAGTCCAAATTCTGGTGAATCAGCAGAACTAAGACTTCTGCAAGAACGAAGCCATTCTTACAGGGGATAATCTTAGGAGGCGCGGGAAGGTGGTAGTGAGCTGGTGTTATATGTGCAAATGTAATGGTGAGAGTGCTGATCATCTTTTGCTTCACTGTCCGGTAGCAGGTGCCTTGTGGGACTACATTTTTCACATTTTTAACTTGTCTTGGGCCATGCCGGAATCCATTAAGGATCTCTTCCTTTGTTGGTCCTTGCACAAGAGGAAACGGAGAGATTTTATTTGGCAGACTATTCCTTTGGGAGTATGTTGGGTGATTTGGAAAGAAAGGAATAGGAGAGTTTTTGATAACGTGGAAAGGTCTTTGTCGTTGCTGAAGAATGAGCTGCTTCAGCTGCTGTTTTTTTGGTGTAGTGACGGTGTTAGGTCCGAGGTCAACTCTTTTGCTGACTTTGTAGTGCATTTTTGTAATCTGTAATTATTGGAGTTTTCCTCCTGTGTAAATAGGCTGTGGCTCCTTATTTGCCGCTATTGATTTTTAATATATACCTTACTTATCAAAAAAAAGACTTCTGCGCAAGAAATTTAAATCCAAATGAAAATCCCAGAACACTTATCGAACAACAATACTCGCGGAGGATTTGTGGAGGGGAATCTGCTCCGGTACTGGTGGAGAACCAAAAGCAGCTGTAATTGAGAGAGAAAAATCGGATGTCCATTAATCCCCTTCAAAAAAACAATCGGGGTGTACGATAGGGTTACTTTTGTCCAAAAAATAAGGAGATGAGTCTATCTTGCTCCAACTAGTGGACACGGTAGCTTTTCCGTATGTCCATATATATGTTTTTTTTTGTGTGTATATATATATACACGTATACATATATATAAAGGGATGTTCTGTCTAGGGTTGCAGGTTGGGTTTATGGTGGAATATTTGCATAATGGTCTTGTGCTTTTCCTCTCATTTCTACAGGCTAATAAAATTGGAAAAATAAACCTTGCTGCTACTGGAAAGGATCTTATGGATGATGAGAAACCAGGAGATGTTACAGTAGATCTCTTTGCGGCTTTAGATGTGGAAACCGAAGCAGTTGCTGAACGATCTTCCGAGCTTGAAAATAGTCAAACTTTGGGCTTGCTTGTTGGATTTCTTTCTGTCGGAGACTGGTTAGTTTGACATCTGAGATTCCTTTTCTCTGATACAGCCTTTTTCTCTCTAATATTTTTTTCTCCTGGTTGGATGTCTTAGGGTACTTTTGTAAACAGGTTACCTTTAGTTTGTTGTGCATTTTCTTCGTTTGTTACCAGTTTTTTTTAGCATTTCATCTGCTTCTCTTTTATGGCATGCATTTCAGATTTGAATCTATCAATTTAATTTGTTGTTGTTGTCTTTTGATTTATTTTTTTAATCCTTTGTACTCCCTCCGTCCCAAAATAGCTGTCCATTTTAAAAATTTTCTTGTCCCAAAATGAGTGTCCGTTTTGTATAGGTTAAATAATATCACCTTTGGCACCATATCATGTCCTAGTGTGGAGTTGCAATGATATTTGGACTGTAAGGGACCTCAGGGTATTAATGCACATATGCTAGTTATTTATCAAAAAAAAGAAGTACATATGCTAGTTAAATTGTTCATAAATCAACTTCCTTAATTTAGTGAAAAACTAAAACTGGACACTATTTTGGAACGGAGGGGGTATCTTTCAAAGTTTTAATATCTCGATCTTTGCGTAATTATGTAGTGTCTGTGAACGTAGAAGTCTGTTGTTGGTTTGTTGATGATTCTAAATACAGCCCCAATCTTGATTCCTTAATTTCTATCTGCACTATGATTTGGTTGTAATTGGTGCTGGCAATCACCTGAGGTTGAACATCTGTTCCTTGATGGTAGTCCAAAGTCTCTTTTTAGTTGTTCTTATGAAATTGTAGCTATATACTCAGGATTTTGTTCTTTTTTATCTTTTTGTGGAATGTGCAAAAGTATTACTGCAGTCAACTGCAAGTAATGTATTTGTTGAATCAAGTTGATTATCTTACATTATTCATTTATGGACTGGGAGCGGCATATGTGAAACTTAATTTGACTCTGCGCAATTTTAAAAAAAATATTTCAAGTTTGCTATTTCAGAAAACATATTATGTATGTGATTGATAAGCCAATAAAGATAAGTGATGTCTTATCTTTGTGCGAATTTTACTGAAAGATTCAGCTTAGACTTTAATCTAGAAGAATATCTACAGGCACTAAGCATGTCCGATTTTGTATTCTAGGTTGTTAACCATTGCTCTCTATCTCATATTTACTCGTATTTAATTTTCCAGGTATCACG
>CM028377.1:162378544-162416045 GCA_013146195.2 Codonopsis lanceolata
CTCCATAACCACAAAAACCAAAAATGGAGGAGCTGAAAGACATTCTTCTTTAGCTTATCTCACCGAGCTTCCACATTATCAGAAGCTGTTTGATTCCTTTCCTTTGAAATGCTCCACCAAATTGCCAACGAAGCTGTATCCCAGACCACATTCCTCCTTCTCCTCTTATACAATGACCAACCACGGAGGAGCTCAACGAATGATCCTGGCAAAACCCAAGAAATGGCTGCTAAGAGGAAGAAATGACTCCATAACTCTCTTGCTACAGAGCAGCAAAAGGTGATTAGTCGTCTCCTCATCTTCTTTACACATGTAGCACCGGTTGACGTAAACCCTATTTCTAGCTCTCAGATTATCCCCCGTAAGGATGGCCTCCTTTGCAGCCTCCCACATAAAAAAAGCCACTCCGCTGGGAGCTTTCGATTTCCAAATGAGTTTCCAAGGGAAAGAAATTCTGTCCAGATCACATAAAGCTGAATAAAAGGACTTAACACTGAACTTCCTACTGTTCGATCTCACCTATACCACCCTATCTTCGGGAGGCCCTTGTCTCTTTATGGCATAGAGTTTCTCAAGAAATCTTGCCACATCACCTACCTCCCAGTCTTGTAAATTTCTTCTAAACGTAGGGACCCATGTATCTCTACCATCAATGTTCTCGAATATCTCGCTCACCATAGCCTCTCGGTTAATCACAAGATTATAAAGCCTAGCAAACTCCTGTTGGAGGGAAGTATCCCCACACCATTTATCCTTCCAGAACCTAACATTATCCCCATTCCCTACTTCGAAGAGAATGCCACGATGGAAGTCCTCCCAACCTTTAGAGATCCCTATCCACACGCTGGATCCATAAGAGCATCTAATGACCGAAGGGAACCACGTGAAAAAATACAACAAATCACATATGATAGACATAGTTTGTATACGTATTATGTAAATCGAGCTTCTGCAAATTGAGTCGAGCTTGGCTTGCTTATCCCAGTGTACATCATGTTCAAGTCGAAGCTAACATCAGTCGAGCTGAGTTGAGTTGAGTCAAGCTTTAACAAGCAGAACTCCAGTCCAACTGGAGCTGGTTCATGCTGTTAACAGCTGTAGAAGTGGTGCTACATATAGTCATAATTTTGTCTTTACTATTTTTATAGAAACTTCTAACCCATACTTGTTCCGGATTTTGCTCAGGAATATTCTTTCCTATTTGTGTTGATTAAGTTCGTCTACGTGGTTCTCAGGTGTTAAGCAACTACTCTAAAGATTAGTTATATCGTGTGGATTTCTAAGCGTTGCTTGTTTGGTAGCTGTTTATTGTAATTACCTAGAAAACGTGAAGTGACTTGTAGGATAGACTGACTGGGTCATGTTGACACTTTTGCAATCTAAATACTGTTTGAGGGCTTGAGTATGAAGCTTTTGAGTAAAGCTGGATGTTTATTCTATTGCGACAGGTGTGAGGGTGTATCTTATTTCTTTGTCAGATATCACAATCATATTTCCATTGGAAATACACAAAATAGTAAGGAAAAAAGGAGCTGTTTTGACTAGTGAACAGATGTTCTTTATATGTAGATGTGGATGACTTTTTTTCTGAGTTTCAAAGCGTCATATGTGTATTTGTCAGTTTGTAGACTGCTGTCTCCTTGGAACATTTGTATGCCTCAAATACCAATTTAATTCTTTTTATTTGTCCTTTGAACTTGGGATCAGTTTAGGAACTTGCATTACTCTACTTCTAGTGAGTCAGTAGAATTCGTTTCTTACTGTGGTGTACTTTCATTTCCTTAACATTATAATTGTTTCTGCCTTTTTCCTTCTTCTTCTGCTGTATCTGTTTTCATATATTTATTCTTGATAATAATGTGTTGGAATATGTGCTAATTCATATGTTTTTCAAAGCATATGCTATTGGAATATTTGTTAATTCATAAGTTTTTCAAAGCATATGCAGTTATACATCCTAAATTTTGACCTTATTGTGTGCCTTACACAGCTGGAATATGATATTCTGGAATATGTTGTGATTGAGCGCTTGGTACAAGGTGGTCGCGAGAAGCTAAAAGATGATGGTCTTAATGTATCTGACTGGCTTCAATCTTTGGCTTCATTTTGGGGTCATTTGTATGTATCTGTTTCTACTTTATTCTTTGCATTGTTGCCTTTTAAGTTTTACGTATCAACTGTGATATATGAATTGCTGCTTTAATCTAAATCATACTCCGTGATTTACTTGATTCTGGGCTCTGTGCTCTTCCACGACCTTGGGCAAAAAATTTTCCCCCTTAGGATACAGGTTTATGGCAATAAGTCTATTAGAGTATTTGCTCTCAGGTTTAGATCTTTGTTTTTTTTCCTCCCTTTTTCTGTTCAATTAATTTCTGTTCTGTTGTTTATCTTTTATTTAGGGTCTCTAATCTTTGCGGCATTTTCATATTCTATCCAAGTAATTCATATCTGTTCCTATTTTGCCTGCCTAATTTTCTCTGCTTGTGAAGAAACTTCTTGTTGCGTATTCTCCTAGCATTGATACTGCATTGACCACTGTGGATTTGGTCCAATATGTTTAGAGTTTATTGCATGCTTTACCCAGTTTATGGGTTGCAGATCAATCTCAGTAGCAGTGTGACTTGGGGAGTTACAGACATTGCAGATCTTCCTGATCCATGTTGGAATTTTATACCACTTCAGAATTTGATCTTGGTTTGCCATTTGGGGCAAGCATCAGCCAGATACCCATATGCAATTCAGTGACCAGTTGATGCTATCTATTCGAAGTGATGCCTATTGGAGAGCACAGGGAGTTTCTGGTTGAGAAATACTTTACAAAAACCTACCTTCCTACTTTTGCACTCATTTCCCTTTTGAAGTTCAAGATCTGCCTTTGAGAGGTTCAAAAGATATGTGAGCAATGAAAGTCTTTCTCTTGTCAAGAAGTGTACGTTTTCTGACGATTTGGACCTAGGCGTTGTTGTTATGGACAAAATATGCTTGATTTTATTCTCAAGATTTATAACACATGGAATTAGCATAGGGAGCCATCTCAAGACCACAGATGAAATTAGGCAGACTACTTTTCTGGTCGCCATAGGTGCTGAAGTGATTGTCAGAGACAGTATAGTTGAAATTTCTTCTGCAGAAAGTGGTGATTGAGGATTTATTTCTGTTACTGGTTTACAGTTGATTGGTATCCCTTTTTGGGCTGGGAATATGTGGATTTGGGTATTCAGGTTTTACTGAATTTGAAACTTTTAGGGGAGGCTGTGTGCACTCATGTCGTTCCTATTGAAGCATATATATAGTTTGGATGCTGGAGATTGATGGTGTGTAGTTCCGTAGTGTCATTATCGGTTTACTTCTTGGGGATTCTAATATATTTCTGATATTTATTTACTTGCTGGAGTGTTTGTGGGATCTGTATTCTTCTTTTATTGGGTGGAATTGTCAGTTCACTCTAATTGCCCCAAATTGTCAAGCCATCAAAGCAGTACTTGGGTCTTGATAGGAGATACAAAAGAGTGGGTACTGGTAGACAAGCTCTGTGAGTATTCTCTTCAGGAGGGGGGTTTTGGTGACTGCTCTTCAGTATTTCCTGACGTACTAAATCTGTAACTCTGGAACACCATGCATGACTAGGCACGTGTGCGTTTGCCAAGTTCGCATCCAGAAGGATGCCATGTGAGAGTTTGGAAGCAACGCCATACTCAAGCTTCATCCATCTAAACTCTCTGAGGATAATGGGGCTGCTTCATCATGCATTAAATGGCATGTCATTTGAAAGAGTTGGAGAAGACTTTGTTTCCTTGTTTAAGCTCAGATCCATGCGACGCATTGACGTGGTGGCACTGATGCTCTTTAGTCTGCAAGAAGTAAGAGCTGCCTGAAATTGGTATTTTGTTTGGCAGAAGTTGACTGTTATTGTCAACCCGTTTTTGTAAATTGTTGTTACAACCCTTTTAAAAATTAGAGATATTTATGATATCAGTTGTTGTTCTATATATGCTTGTATGATTGTATATTGTATTTAGTCATTGAAAGGCTTTAGGTTGTACGACTTGATGCGTGTTTCATTCTGACTGTCAGTAAGATTGTTGTCTGGAGCCACAAAAGTCTCATGTCCTATGAAGGCTTGTCGAAGTATCATTTGGCTTGTTGCACTAAGTACTTCATCCTTTGTTCAAGTCGAATAGGTGTATAAGGCGAACATGTACAGAATACATAGGAGAACTAATGACATCTTTGCACATTTTTAAATAATTGAAGGTCTATTCTTTCTACCTTTTTTTTTCTACTGTATGAAATCCATTTTGCCATTTTTGGATATGATAATTAATTCAAGGTTTTATCTGTTTGGTTTTTGCCATGCTCTCTTTCGTTCTTTTGCTTTGCTTTCCGTTTCTTTCTCTTTTTTTTGTTGCTTTTGGCTTTTTCAGTAACTATAAGTTGAGTTCTCAGATTTAGTAGTTCTTCATGCCCAGAGAAGACCTTCCTTTTTTTGAACAGATATTTAGATACTAGAGTCTGTTTATGGTCACACAGAGTATGAAAGCGGAGAAATCTAAAGATTGTTTTGAGTGGGATCAGCTTGAGAGAGATTGCGTCGTTGCTCAAGTTACACTATAACATGGTTTTTATAGGTACACAAATCCCATTAACCGAAGTGAGTTGGTAGAAGTGTGAATAACATAAATATTTTGGTAAATATAGAAGTTCAAAATGGAAAAAGGTCGATGTGCAGAGGTTTCATATAAATGTAAGTGTTTTATGTGGAGGTCTTTCTCTTTCTTTCTCTCTCTCTCTCTATATATATATATATATATGTATGTGTATATGTGTATATATACGTGTGTCTATCACTCTCTCTTTTTAGTCTTCTTCTATGAAACGGTAATTCCCAATCCAGTTTGATTAAGGAAGGAGAGGAATAATAGCTTAATATTCTAATATATGCACTCTTGATATCAAAGCCATTGTTTTGATTTTTCTTTTCCTGTTTTGGTGAAACTGGGGGTACTCATTTGGATATTATACATTTTAGAGACAAGTATAAGTAGGGGTGTTATCATTACATTTTTGAGAGCTTTGTCTGTTACTCCCTCTGCTCCACCCAAATAGTCCCTATTTGAAAGGTCTAATTATTAAGGGATATATAACTAGTATTAGAGTTGGTCATAATTACAATAATGCTTGAACCTAATCAACATGTTAATATTAAGTGTGGTGGGTAATGTTGAAATGTTATGGAGATTGTAGACATGATTTTTAAAAGTGGACTCTTAAAGTAAAACATCCCAAAATAGTATAATGGCCTCTTTGGCTAGAATGGAGGGAGTTTTTTTTTCCCCCAGGAAGGCATCATTGTCTCCATCCATACTTTAACATAACAATTAGAGCCAAAGGACTGATTGCCATGCCATAACTGTTTAGAGCATAGGCACTACATGAGCTTCTCAAGAAATACTTACTGTTAGGGCTTAATTGCCAATTTATGGAGGCTATTAATCAATTATTACTTCTTTATTTTGCAGGTGTAAGAAATACCCATCAATGGAGCTGAGAGGTCTTTTTCAGTATCTTGTGAATCAGTTGAAAAAAGGGAACGGAATTGAGCTGGTTCTACTGCAGGTATTGTTTAGATCCAAGTTGTGACTCTCATGTTACCCTTTTTTGGGGTTGGTACCTGACACATTGTAGCCAAAGTTTAATGGTACGAGGGTATGTTGTTGATGCAGGAACTCATCCAACAAATGGCCAATGTTCAGTACACAGAGAACATGACAGAAGAGCAATTGGATGCCATGGCTGGAAGCGAGACTCTCCGTTACCAAGCTACTTCTTTTGGTGTAACCCGGAACAATAAGGTGCTACTTTGCATGTTGTTGAAGCTTTTCCTATGTAACATGAGTGTAAATGTATTGGTGATACTCAGCTCCTTTGTTTTACAAACCAAGGTACATCACCGGGCCCGTTACAAGCCAAAAGGGTACTAGTGTTTGCATTAACGTCATTTGGGTTAGCAAATGCAACCAGCTTAAGTGACCCGAAATGCTGCTTGACCAAAGCTCTTTTGCCATGTTAGGCGACCAACTCATCAAGAAGGGGCTGAGATTGAAACTCCTCATTGAAGATTCTGACATTCCTCTCAATCCAAAAGACTTCAAAAAACAGCAAACACGCACAACTGATTAGCATCCTTTTTTTTTGATAAGTAAAGAATATATTAAAATAACGGGCGTCAAAACTGGTGACACTGCCTTTGTACACTAGGAGTATACAAACTACTCGGCACTAAAACTACTCACAAAATCCACAAAAGAATGCCCGAGAGATTGATCTGTCCCAGAACACCACAAAAACAATATGCGCAAAAGACAGTCTCTCAATTGATCCAGCGAAACCTCCCTATTATCGAAGATTCTCCTATTCCTCTCTTTCCAAATAGTCCACCAAACTCCCGCTGGAATAGCACCCCAAAGAATATTGCTCCTCCTGCTATTGGAACGTGACCAACTCGAAAGCATCCCCCGAACAGAACTGGGCATTACCCACGAGATCCCAAAAAGCCCCAGAACAATATACCATAAAGAATGAGCCACTGGACAAAGCAGTAACCAGTGATTAACACTCTCTTCGTCGCCTTTGCACATGTAACACCTGTTCACATAAACCATCCCCCTTTTACAAATGTTTTCTCCCGTAAGAATCGCCTCATGACAAGCTTCCCAAACAAAAAATGCAACGCGACTTGGAGCAATACTACTCCATATTCCTTTCCAAGGAAAGGGATCCCCATTCTGCCTGACATAGCAAAAAAATAAGATTTAACAGAAAACTTTTTGCTATTCTATGCAACCCTCCTTGCCTTGTCATTTCTACTCCCGTCAATTTGAAGCGAATAAAGCGAAGTGAAAAAATTTCCACAAACCTCCATCTCCCAATCTTGAAGATCCCTACGAAACAAGGGATCAATATGCAACACCGAACTAACATAGCAGTTTTTGTCCACCGCCAAATTGTACAACTCAGGATAGACTCTCCATAGTTCTTCTTCCCTGCACCATTTGTCTTTCCAAAATCTCACTCTCGAACCATTGCCAACCTCAAAAGAAACAAACCTTTCATACTGCGCCCACCCTTTACAAAGTCCTTTCCAAACTCCTGACCCAAAAGAACCGGCGACGATTTTAGGAAACCAAAAACGATCACCTTCTCTGTATCTACACTGATCACCACCCTCCTCCACAACCTATGCTCTTCCTCCATGTATCGCCAAAACCATTTACCAAGTAAAGCTGAATTGAAGCAACTTAACTTCTTGATACCTAAACCTCCCTTCGTGATGTTCATACACACCTTATCCCAATTAACTAAATGGATCTTTTGCTCCTCCCCTTGACCCTCCCACAAGAAGTCCCTCTCCATCTTTTCCAAAATATTATGCACTGAAGCAGAACCACAAACAACGAAAAGAAATAAGTGGGTAGACTGGATAAAATATCTTTTATAAGCGTAAGTTTACCCGCTTTGGACAATAGCTGATTCTTCCATCCCGTCTACTGCCGACCAAATCTTTCAACCGCCTGATTCCACATAGCTCTACTTTTGAAAGACGCACCAATTGGCAAACTAGATAAGTCGAAGGTAAATGAGAAACCTTGCACCCAAACACTGAAGCAAGCTTGATGAATATTCTCCACCACACCCACCGGGATGATTTCACTCTTAGTGATATTAATTCGCAGGCCCGACACCATCTTTGGAAGAAAATGAGCACAAGACGAAGATAACCCAACTGCGCAATCTCTGCATCACAGAAAATTAAAGTGTCATCTGCAAAGAGCAAGTGAGAGATGACAACCTCCTCTCCTCTATACCTTCCCAACCCAAAACCACGAATAAATCCTCCTCTCACAGCTTTCTCAATAAAGCTGCTCAATGCTTCTATAATAATGATGAATAGAAAAGGAGAGAGAGGGTCTCCTTGCCTCAGCCCCCTCGAACTAGCAAAGAAACCGACAGGTTCACCATTAACCATTACCGAGAACCGAGCTAAAGAGATGCAAAACCGAAATCCACCTTCCTCCATTTAACACCATACCCCATCCTTTCCATTAAAAACATAAAAAACTCCCAATTAACATGGTCATATGCCTTCTCGATATCCAGTTTACACATCAAACCGGGCCAGCCCTGTTGCATCCTTGAATCCACAACCTCATTGGCGATAAACGACGCATCGATAATTTGTCTCTCCCCCACAAATGCATGTTGAGAATCCGACACCGACTTCCCAATCACATGACGCTCTGACTGACAACACTTTAGATAAAATTTTATAAAATCCTTCCACTAGGTCTAAAGTCTCCCAAATTAGTAGCGCCCGATAAGAGTGATAAAGGTGGCATTGTGGCATGGAAATATTGGAACACATCCATAATGTTAGCTTTGAGAATCTCCCAACAAGAAGAGAAGAAGGCTATAGAGAAACCATCCGGACCTGGAGCCTTATCACCATTCATACTAGGCAAGGCTGCCAAAACCTCCTTTTCCGAGAAAGGGCGTTCTAAAGAACACCTATCCTCCTCCACTAGATTCTTAAAATCAGTGTCTTCCAATTTAGGATGCCATTCCCCATTATCCGAATACAACTTAGAATAAAAATCCACTATGCCATCCTTAATTGCATCCCTATCTTCAAGCAGATTCTCTCCAATAGTAACTTTCCGAATCTGATTCACATTCTTATGAGCACTCGCCATCTTATGAAAAAATTAGTATTCTTATCCCCTTCTTTCAGCCACTGCACCCTTGATTTTTGCCTCCAACATACCTCCTCCTTGATAAGCAAAGCCTCAAGCTCGCTTTTCCAATTCCTCCGTGCTTCTTCTTCCATCTCATCCAAACCTCGTGAACCTGCCTTCTCATCCAACAATTTGATCTCTTCCATGGCTTTCTTGATCTTGATATCTATCCTCCCAAACACCTCCTTATTCCACACTTTCAAGTCCAACTTAAGAAGTTTCAGTTTCTTAGAAAGTATAAAGTCTGGGCTCCCATTTATCTCATACGAACACCATCTAGAACGTATCCAGTCCATGAAGCCAGGCTCTAAAAGCCACATGTTCTTGAATCTAAAAGGAGACTTTCCATTCCGCATAACCCCACATTCCAGCATAAGGGGGATATGGTCCGAGACTACTCTGGTTAAGCAATACTGCACCGTTTCACTAAATACATCAGACCAATCTGCAGAAGACCTCTAGGTTATCCCTGCCAAAACCTCTAGGAAACAAGGTCTACCTTTAATGATACCTGATTTTAAATAGGCTTTCTTTTTCCTTTTAGTGACATAAGATTCTTAGTCTCTTTAGTTTTTTGATTGATGTTGTTCATGGTTTCAAGTTAGTGGACCAAGGAAACAGTTGTCTTATGTATAACTCATTTTTTTGAGTGAGTTGTACATAAGACAACTGTACCAGTGTTTTGGTGTAACCAAAATCGTATAGAGCTGTTTATTTGGCTTCTTTTGTGGGCTTCAGCGAATGGTGCTTTAAGAGGGATGCCTTCTTCAGAATAGAGTGAGATTAGTCATGCTGTTACGAATTGCGGGATGTTTTTTTCCTTGTATTTTCTTTCTTTTGATGAGTAACTCGTCTATTTTTGTATTATTTTTCCACTATTAATCTAATTCTCCTTTACTTGTCCCAAAAGAAAAAAGAAAATCTCACTCATTTTTTTTATTTATCAAAATAAAATAAAATGTGTTACTCATTTTTTGGACCGCATTGTATAAATATTGAATTTGATTTAGGGTGATGGTTAGAGGTGGGACTTTTTTCTGAGAGTGACATGACCTATTTAAGTACTACTTAAAATCAAGATTGGTACCATGTCTTTTGCTTTAGCTGAGAATAGCAGGTGTGTTCTTACCTTCACCACATTATTTGATTTATGAACTTAGTATGTTTACCCCTAGAAAGAGTTCATTGCATTTTGCTAATTCATAAGCACTAGTAGATATAGTATAGAGGGAGGGTGATTAAGACTATAGCCTACATCTCTAGGGGGCCGTGAATTGCGCAGGAATTTTTGAATCATTTCCCGCACTTGTGAGCTAGTTTTTTGGGAAACATTATGGGTAGAAATCATGTCATGGCCGACCAAACATAAATGGATCCGTATATATGTTGACCATCTTAAACATGCATTAGTGAATTGGATAGACTACCATGCTTTCAGTGTAAGCAGTACTACAACCCTAATTATTTCAAGTACATGAACTTCATTTCGTTCATATTATCCTTTCGATGTCTTATGTTTTAGCACAGTTTTCCGTCTGTCTTTTACAGTATGCCATATATATATATATATATTTGATAAGTAATGATAAATTTAATAGCATCAAAACTGGTGAAGCGGCCTTCATACACTAGGAGTATACATCACCAAAATAATTAATATCAATATTATTTACAAATTCTACAAGAGAAGTGTTTGGACTGAAAGTAGAATGATCTGCATCGGAGCACCAAAATTGAAGAGTAAGAATCAAATAATTCTTCAGTTCAGGGACAAACAATTCCTCATTGTCAGAAGTCCTATGATTTCTTTCCCTCCATATAGTTCAACACACTCCCAAATGGGCCGTCTCCCGAATGTGATTTCTCCTATTCTTGTACCCAATGAATCAGCCCCTTATATGCTCAAGAATCGACCTCGGCATGACCCGGTTCACCTTAAACAAACCCAGTATGAAATTCCACAGCTCTAAAGCAACTGGGCAGTGAAGTAGCGGATGATTCACGCTCTCCTCGCTAGCCTTGCACACAAATCATCTATTGACAAAAACCATGTGGCGCTTCCGCAAATTGTTCACAGTATGACCTTGAGGTCCTTGGTTCCAATCCCCATACCAACAAGGGGTCACTTACCTATCAAAAAAAAAAAAGGATAGCAGGAATACTATTCCTACTGCACATTAGTCTACGAGGACTACCTGTTAGCACGTGATGCAACAATACATATGTGTATGTCTGTGTGTGTTTGGTTTTCTGTTTCAGTGTGTGGATATGTTGACCTATAATTGTCCTTTGCAGGCTTTAATTAAATCCACTAACAGGCTAAGGGATGCTTTGCTACCTAAGGAAGAGCCGAAGTTGGCAGTTCCACTCTTGCTGCTTATTGCTCAGCATCGTTCTGTGTAAGCTGTACATCATATTGTCTTAATAGTCTACCTGACAAAAAACTCATCATCCTTAATAGCAAAAAGAAAGTCCATTCATGCTGTTTAACTTCAGTGTGCAATGCTTTTTGAGACCAATGTCTCGTCTTTTTTTGCTTTTCCCCCCTTCTCTTGTTCAATATGCAGTTTTTTCAATTAGCTCTTTGGTCTAGTTTACCTTATTTTTCTCTTGTTTTATGAGAAAGGGGTTTGTTTACCTCGTCGTTGAATAAATATGGTATTTTGAAGATACTACCCAGGTCATACGGCAAGATTTTATCAGTCATGTCTAGGCTTCGCTTCCCATCTTAATTGATTCTTCAGGATCCTTTAATGTAATTTTATTGAGTTTTCTAAGATGTTGTCGTACTGTTTCTGCTCCGCAGGGTTGTCATTGAGGCAGACGTCCCCCACATTAAGATGGTCACAGAGCAGTTTGATAGATGCCATGGTACCCTTCTTCAATATGTGGAATTCTTATGTGGTGCAATGGCACCCGCAGCAGCCTATGCCCAACTGATTCCCAATCTGAATGATCTTGTGCACTTGTACCACCTTGATCCGGAGGTCTCCATTTCTTTAAAACGTTTTTAGCGTTTTTATGGATTAGGCAATACGTGTTGTTGAATTTTTTAATACATTTTTTAAATCCTCCTTTTTAATACCTCTTACCATTTGAACTGATCCTCGATTGACATCTTTTTTTGTCATTAATTTAGATACTGTGATTTGCTTCAACACTTCTTTTGATGGTGCCTTGTTTCTTCCCTATCTAGGTGGCTTTTTTAATATATCGACCTGTGTTGAGGCTCTTCAGGTGCCAGGGTAATCCTGATATCTTCTGGCCTTTAGATTGTGATGAAGTGACAACTACCTCAACAGCAGGAAAGGAGTCTGAAACTACAGGCTCACATGGCAAACTTATTCTTGATCTCGGTTCCTCCCGGAAGCCTATTATGTAATGCTCTTCACTGCTCTTTTTCGTCTGCCTATACCAAATATGTACCTGTATAAAATGTAGCAGCTCGTTCACAACGTAAAAAGAAATATTTATTATTAGAGCCATATCCTGACATAAGAAGACTGATGGGGGCAATACTTGAAGTAATTCATAGAGCTAGAACAAGGTGATAACCAAAAGGAACTACTAAATAACTTGGTAAATTGATTTGACTTCTTTGGGTGGTCCGATACTGAATAAACGAGTATCTCCTCTAGAAGGAAGAAGATTCTCTTTGAAAAGTAATTTTGTTCCATCTGCTAGAGCTTGAAGAATTCCTGAAGGTCCAACGAATTCAGGGCAATACGTTGTGGTTAATGGAAAAAAGTGTTGATACAAATTCATTCGTCTATCCTGTAAGTCGAGATTAAAAGAAAGTAATCAAATGTTTTACAACCTGCATAAATGATGCAAGAGATACCAGGGCTTTGCTTACTCCATCTTTGTCGAAAGTGTTGGCCGGTTTGAATGTCATGTAGCTGTTGGTGAGAGGATGGGAGAGGGAGGACTATGAGAAAAATAAATAAGTGTGCTGCTATGCCACAAACTTCGACAGAATATGTTATCCTAATGTTATTTTAGGGAGTGTAGTTTTTAGCAGGTATAAGTTTTATCCTCCCTTATACTTGGTGTGTGTGTCATCAGGATGGATTTGTGTATAAGGATATCAAAGTACTTTGTTAGCAATTCTAAAGTTCTCTTCCATCCTCTATTTCACATCATCCTTAACTTGCTGTTTAGAACTTATCCTCAATACTTCTAGTGTTTCACGCAGGTGGTCAGATCTTCTTGACACTGTTAGAACAATGTTGCCTTCAAAAGCCTGGAACAGTCTATCCCCTGATCTGTATGCTACCTTTTGGGGTCTTACCCTCTACGATCTTTATGTTCCTCGAAACCGTTATCAATCTGAAATTGCCAAGCAGCACGCAGCTCTTAAAGCTTTGGAAGAACTTCCTGATAATTCAAATGCAGCTATCACTAAAAGAAAGAAAGACAAGGAAAGAATACAAGAGTCTTTAGATCGACTGACTAGTGAACTTCAGAAGCATGAAGAAAATGTCGCCTCTGTCCGTAGACGTTTGGCTCATGAAAAGGATAAATGGCTGAGCTGCTGTCCTGATACACTGAAGATCAACATGGAGTTCCTTCAGCGCTGTATTTTTCCTCGCTGTACGTTCAGTATGCCTGATGCTGTATACTGTGCAATGTTCGTGCACACTCTTCATTCCCTGGGGACACCTTTCTTTAACACTGTCAACCACATTGATGTTCTTATATGCAAAACCTTGCAACCTATGATATGCTGCTGTACTGAGTATGAAGTCGGTCGACTTGGGAGGTTTTTGCATGAGACACTGAAAACTGCTTACTATTGGAAGGTAAATGATCTATTTATCTATTGTTCTCTTTGCTTTAGTCTATTTCTCGCAGATTTAGTCCTGTTCCATCCTTGAATTTCGTCTATTCAAGGATTTAGTTGTGAATGAAAAAGGAATTACATGTCTGCTAATTCTTTTTGTTGTTTGAGAGATCTATAATTAGTTGTGCTTTGTTTTACAGAGGGACGAATCAGTATATGAACGCGAGTGTGGAAACATGCCGGGATTTGCTGTCTATTATAGATATCCTAATAGCCAACGTGTTACGTATAGCCAGTTCATCAAGGTGAGTTTGTGAACAGTCATGTGCTGAGTGCTGTTGTATTCTGAATTGGCTTAATGTTCAAACAATATCTTCTGAGAAGTTCGTTTGGCTATCCTGAATTCAGGGTGGACTCATATGCTAGGTAATACGTTAGATTTTGTGACACTCCCTACACATGCTTGTTTCAGCTCTGCGACTATATTTTGTTTAGATTGTAGAATATATTCTTTCCGAATTGGAAATCATAATTGGTGCCAGATTGTTCTTAATCAAATGGAATGTTTACAAATTTGGATTATTGAGTTACTAATGAATTTTGTTTAGAATGTAGAATATATTCTTTATGAATTGAAAATCATAATTGGTTCCAGATTGCACTTAATCAAATGAATATATTTGTGAATTTGGATTGTTGAGTTACTTATAAATTTCTGTTTGTGTTAAAGTCCTTTCTTTCTCTTCCTTTGTGATAATTAATTAAAATAGGAAAGGAAAACCTGGTCATATTAAGCATTTGTTGACTGTTTGAGGTAATCTGTTTCTTATTGATATTAAGTTAGTGTGGCTTTATTGCCGGGGGGGGTTGTTTTACCTTGGATGTGAGGTTTTGTTGTGACAAAGCTTTTTAATTATTAGACATATATCTTTCTGTTTCATCTGTGACTTTGGATGCTTTTGATTGACCTTCTGCTTTGTACGAACTGACACTCATGCGGCTTTCTTTTTTTCCTTTTTAAATATATTTTACTTCAGCTTTCAGCAGGATCTGCTGTTGCCACTATTTAATATGGATCAATTTTAAGTGTTATCATGTCCTTGCATTCTACAGGTACATTGGAAATGGAGTCAAAGGATAACAAGGTTACTGATCCAATGCTTGGAATCATCCGAGTACATGGAAATTCGTAATGCTCTTATATTGCTTACTAAAGTTTCAAATGTTTTCCCAGTTACTAGAAAGAGTGGTATCAACCTTGAGAAAAGGGTAAGGGTCTTGTTATCAATTGCTACTATGTCAGTTTTATCTGCATTTGTTGATTAGTCATGTGTATGTGTTTTTGTGTCCCACCTGCCCCACCAAAAACAGGTAGCTAAAATTAAAAGTGACGAAAGAGAGGATCTAAAGGTGTTGGCTACTGGTGTTGCCGCAGCTTTGGCTGCTAGAAAGGTAATGCGTCAATTTCTGTTCTGTATATGAGGGATATTAATACTGTGTTCATTATCAGATTTCATATGCCATTATTTCGTCGTAGGTATTAATAATTCCCCCTATGTGCAGCCTTCATGGGTTACTGAAGAAGAATTTGGCATGGGTTATCTTGACTTGAAACCTGCTCCTTCACTTACTTCTAAGTCCTTGGCTAGTAATGTAGCTGCTTCACAAAATGGTTCTGGCCTTAACCTTTCCCAAAATGAGGCTCCTGGAGGACGAACTGTTGCCACTGGTCAACATACTGATTCTGGAAATATTGTTTTAAGAACAAAACCTCCTGAAGGTAGATTAGAAAGAACAGAAAGCGCAACACTGAAGTCTGATGCAGGACATGCAAAAGTAAAGGGCAGTTCACTAAACAATGGGTTAGAATCTGCCATGCCATCTGCTACTGTACAATCAGGAGTACCCAAATCAGTTGAAAATCAAAAGCAGATCGATGAATTTTTAAGTAGAGCATCAGAGGAGAACAGTGCAAAAGGTGTTACCAAGACATCTACAGACTCAGAGGTACTTTCAAGTGTCTATGTTCAGTCATTTGATTTGATGGGGACTTGAGTTTTTGCAACTTAAAGTTAGGGGTACATTTTCATCGCTAGCAGACCATCAAGTATTTCCTTAATGTACAGATGAGTCACTGGAGCAGTGCTTACCTCTTTTAGTGGGGTTTGGCCAGGAATATAGCTCATGCAAGCATGTATTGCCTTCACGTTTGAAAAGGAATAGAAAAAATATCTCCTGTTACCAGCAACTTTCGATATTCAATAATTTCAATAGTACATATTCTATGCTTCCAAAAGATGGCAAAGGGAAAAGTGAGTGCAACATAAATTTGTACTAACACCAGTTATTGGTTTCATTGAAAGTTCATAATGTTGCTTCATTTGGTTTTGTGTTCTCTTAATTTTTTTCCGTTTGTTCGTTATTTATTCTGTTTTTTCCGTTGGGCTGTGGGTACTGCATATTAACCCCACTTGCTAAAACACCGCGATAGTTCTAATTTTTATTTTATTTTTATGTGATTTTATTTATCTCTACTAATTTTTACCCCTTACCTGTTGACAGGGGAGAGCTGCCGTGAAACGGTCTGTGCCGCCTGGATCTCTTTCAAAGCAACTGAAGCAGGAGCATGCAAAAGATGACAGTAAGTCAAAAACTGTTGGCAGAACATCAGGCTCTTCTTCTGCTGGTGACAAAGATCTTCCTCATTCAGACAGCAGGCAAGGTGTGTCTGCACTTTTAGGCAATGGTAACTCCACTGGTGTGTCAGGTAAAGGCTCAACACCATCTACAAGATCGTTAGATATCCATGGCAGTGAGCTGAAGGCTGAGAGTGGAGCTCCAAAGTCCACAGATTCGAGGGCTTCTGTAAAAGATGATGGTACTGAATTTTCTGATGTGCAAAGACAGTCCTCATCTCGACCAGTTCATTCGCCGAGGCATGATAACACTTATGCCCCTTCAAAGTCTGGTGATAAACCACATAAGAGAGCCAGTCCAGCAGAAGAATTGGATAGATTGAATAAGCGAAGGAAAGGGGAACATGATTCGAGAGACATAGATGCTGAGATTCGTGTTTCTGATAGAGAAAGGTCTATAGACCCTCGAGCAACCGACAAACTTCATCCTGCTGATAATGACAAACTAGGTTTGGATGAGCAAATTAGCAGTAGGACCACAGATAAGCCTGTGGACAAGTCAAAAGAAAAGGCTAATGAAAGATATGACAGGGAGTACAGGGAACGACTTGAACGGCCTGAAAAGTATCGTGCAGATGATATTCCGTCAGAGAAAGCAAGAGATAGGTCAATGGAAAGACATGGAAGAGAGCGTTCAGTAGATAGACTACAAGAGAGAGGTGCTGATAGAGGTTCTGATAGAATTGTGGAAAAAGTTAAGGATGAAAAAAACAAAGATGAAAGAAATAAAGTGCGGTACAATGACACTTCTGCAGAGAAATCTCATGCTGATGATCGATTTCATGGGCAAAGTTTGCCTCCTCCACCACCCTTACCTCCACATGTGGTCCCTCAATCAGTAAATGCCAATCGAAGAGAGGAAGATGCTGATAGAAGGTTTGGAACTACCAGACATACTCAAAGACTTTCACCTAGACATGATGACAGAGAACGTAGAAGATCGGAGGAAAATATGTTAGTTTCTCTAGATGATGCAAAACGTAGAAGAGAAGATGAACTTCGAGAGAGAAAACGAGAAGAACGAGATGGGTTGTCGATTAAGGTATGTCTCTGTATTCGTAGCATATTGATTTTCCTTCTTTTTTTTTTTTTTCATGTGTGGTGTTGCACATGTGAAGATAAGAACTATCTAAATCTTGAGGATAAACTTTTTATTCCATTAAAATCCTCCCTTTCTTCTCTGCCCAAAAGTTAGAATGAATTTTCTTCTTCGTTTTTCTTTCATATTGATTTTCCTTCTTTTTTTTTTTTTTCATGTGTGGTGTTGCACAAGTGAATTTTGGTCTTAGGTGCATCTGTAAAGGAATATGAGAACTATCTAAATCTTGAGGATAAACTTTTTATTCCATTAAAATCCTCCCTTTCTTCTCCACCCAAAAGTTAGAATGAATTTTCTTCTTCGTTTTTCTTTCATTTTATCATCTTTTCCCAAGTGTTACTTAATATACCATACTTCAAGCAATGAAAGAGATTGGGTATCCCGAGGTGGTGACAATGGCGCCGTAGGTGACTGTAGCAATCTGACTTCATCTTAATTTGGTGAATGTATATCAGTGATGGCTTCCCGATTAGAGACTCGGATAAAGAGGGTCAAGCCCAGAAAATACAGTACAACTGGGCTAGCAATCAGTCCGTCATTGTCTTGATTGGTGTACAATGACGGTGTAGAGAGAGAGATGATGGTGGTGGGGACCAAATTATTATTAAAACCTTATTTGACTGATGGTTTGCTGATGCACGTCTTAGCATCTACTATGTTGTAGTCAAAAGTCCACCATATTTACAATGTAAAAAATGAGTTAGTAGAAACATAGAGGCTATCTCTGTATGACCTTGTAGCATTACTATAGTTCAACTATCTTTACTCTTTAGTCTCATTATTCATGTGATTCAGATTCTTACATTTTATTATACTTCTTGGTTGGTTTGTTGATCTCTTGAATCTTTTGAAAACTGTCGTCATCATGCTTTTAGCATCTTGTATAAAGAATATTCTAATTATTATCTTTTCAACAACCAGTAGAATATATTTAATCATAACTTGGGTTGGTATGCCATATACTGGCTAGTTATTCCTAGTAATCCCTTTTTATCCCTGAACGCGCTATATACTGAAGGTATTACTAAGATTGGATGAAGGGGAAAACAGGCAATTCCATGATTTTGTTTTTGATAAGTAAGAGTATTGTATATTAGAAGTGTCAAAAAAGGTGATGCGTCCTTGTACACTATACACAGAAAACTAATCTAAGGAGTAACTATTAACAAAATCTACAAAGGAATAAGGGTGAGAACCGTAAGTATTAGCATCTTCGGAACACCAGACTGGAAGGGTTCGCAACACAATGTCTTCCAACTGCGACAAGGATCCTCTCCTTGTTATCAAAAACCCTTTTATTCCTTTCAATCAAGATGAGTACCAACTACACACAATCACTTCTAGATAGAGCAGACTTAGTGCCAAGTTCTTTAAATTCCTTCCTTTCAATCAAGATGGTCCAACACACACACAAAAGAGCAGTTTGCCAAGTTAAATTCCTTCTCCTCCGTTTATAAAAAGCCCAGCCAAGAAAAAGCTCCTTTGTTGATCTAGGCTTAACCCATGAAATTTTGAAGAGCCCGAAGATAAGGTTCCAAAGATCCTTAGCTACAGTCTACAGAACAATGAATGAGCAGGTGGTTAACATTTTCCCCATCTCCTATACACATATAACACCAATTTATGTAAGTATTATGCCATCTTCTCAAATTATCACGGGTAAGAATGGCTTCATTGCTAGCCTCCCAAGCAAAAATCGTTACCCGTCTGGGAGCTCTAGATTTCCAAACTGATATCCAAGGAAATAAAGAACCATCTTTGTGAGACAAAGACTCAAAATAAGATTTGACAGAAAATCTTGTCTTTAAAACCCTTCCACCAAACCTTATCCTCCATTAGCTTTCCAATAGTCAGGGAATAGAGAAAATTGAGGAAGAGCACACATGATTCCATTTCCAGAGATCCTACGAAATGAAGGACTCCAAACCACCTTGTTGATGTAGCACTGCATTAACAAAACAGTTCTTATTGCGGGCTATATTAAACCGATCCGTAAATAATCTCCACAACTCACCATTTGTCTTTCCAAAATTTCACCGATGTGCCAACACCAATCTCAAAGCGAAGAAATCTCTCGAAAGAGAGGGGGTTACCATTCCCATGGAAGTCGGTAGCTCCACGCCGTATAGCCTTTTTGGTGTGGGACGTGACGAATGAGGCTATTCTAACCAGGGATAATCTAAGAAAAAGAGGGATGATATATGTTAACAAATGCTTTTTGTGCAAGAAGAGCGAGGAGAGTGTAAATCACTTGGTATTGCATTGCCCGATGGTTGGGGAGTTGTGGAATTTAATGTTCCACTTGTTCAAAGTGGCGTGGGTGCTTCCGGAGGCCTCCAAAGACTAATTGTGGAGTTGGAGGTATTTTTGGCGGAGGAAGAGTAGATATATTTTGTGGGAAGTTGATCCCTTGGGGGTGTGGTGGACAATCTGGAAGAAAAGAAACCGAAGAGCTTTTGATAATGAGGAATGATCCATGTTAGATTTGAAGAGTGTTTTGCTTCATCTCCAGTTTGCGTGGTGTGCAGGAAGGGGCTGAGCATTCACATATTCCCCGGTCTTCCTCTTTTGTAGATTTTGTGCAGAACTTTCCTATATGTTAGTTAATTTATTGGCGGTATATACTTCTTGTGTATATAGGATGTGTCACCTGTTTTGACACTATGATATTAATACAATTACCTTTATCAAAAAAAAAAAAAAAGATTCCCACCCTTTCCTAATCCATTTCCAAACACCTACTCCGTAAGAAAGAGAAACCTCATTTGGGACCCACTGCCCATCCCCTTTCCCATATTTACACTCCACCACCTTCCTCCACAGACCATCTCTATCTACCAAAAATCTCCAAAGTCACTTGCCTAGCAATGCCTTATTAAAAGCGTTCAAGTTTTAACGCCTAGGCCTCCTTCCCTCAAACTATAGCAAACCTTCTTCCATTTGACCAAATGATATTTATGACTCTCACTAAGGCCTTCCCAAAGGAAATCCCTTTCCAGTCTCTCTAAAATATTTCGAATAGATTGGTGGAGCACAAATAAGGACATAAAGTAGGTGGGCATACCGGATAAAGCGCTCTTAACAAGAGTGAGTCGCCCCCCTTTCGATAGGAGTTGTTTTTTCCACCCGGCCAATTTACGTTCGAATCTCACTATGATGGGATTCCACATTGCCTTGTTTTTAAACTGTGCTCCAATGGGTAACCCAAGATAAGATGCAGGAAGCTTGCCTACCTTACACCCGAAGAACTGAACATTTTCAACCCCTCCGACTGCCAGAATCTCACCTTTTGCAATATTGATCCGTAGACCCGAGACCATCTGAAAACACAACAGAACTAGGCGCAGGTAACCTAGTTGAGCAAAAGCTGCGTCGCAAAAGATCAACGTATCAACCGCAAAAAGAAGATGTGACATGGAGACCTCCAAATCTCTATGCGTACTTATATTAAACCCACGAATGAAACCTCCCACCACAGACTTATCTAAGAATCTACTGAGAGTCTGCATGACAATGATGAACAGGAAAGGGGAAAGAGGATCTCCCTGCCTCACCTGAAGGTTCCCTGTTTTCCAGAACTGAGAAACGAACCGTAGATATGCTAAAAATAATCCATTTTCTCCATTTTAGACCAAATCCCAATCTGTCTAACAAATAAATCAAGAAATCCCGGTTGATCGTACGCCTTTTCATTGCATAACAAATCTGGAACCCCACTCCTTAATTTGCAATCCACAGCTGCATTTGCTTTAAGAGATGCATCAATAATCTGCCTATCACCCACGAAAGCATGTTGAGAATTTGAGACAACTCGACCAATCACTAAAGCATGTTGAGAATCTGAGACAACTCGACCAATGACTCGTTTCAGCCTTCTCTTCTGGATAACACTTTCGATATAAGCTTATTAAATACCTCCAAAAATAAAGGCAATTCCATAATCATCAGTGGTCTACTTCTGAAATTGAGAGCCATTTTTGAACATTATAAAATAAAGTCTTCAGCTTATTTAGGGTCAAAATAGCTGTTCCATAGCCTCTTCATGAAGGGGCCTTTATAGGTTGTTTTTGAACTAATTATTGTAATGACAGTTGTTTTGTTCGTTCCTGTCTCTGTGCTAGTTATTTGGATGCGGACTGAAGATTCTAAACTTTTGTTTTTTGTCCTTAGGAAAAATGATAGCAAAAATATGTTACTATTATGAGGGCACAACCCAATTATCGTGGGAGATACTATGAGCCACCTGTTCATGAGCAACTAGTCTGAGGCCCAGCCTGTTACCATGAGGGTAAAACAGAGAACTTGAGGAAGCTGACATGACAGAAATTCAAAATGAATAAAAACATCATGATACTCTTTTGTGCAAGATTGGCATCTCTACTGTTCCAATCTATCTCTTGTTCCTTCCCTCCGTTCATGAGCAATTAGTCCCTCGCACAGCCAGTTACCATGAGGAAAACAGACAACCTGAGGAAGCTGACAGTACTAGAACTTAAAAAAGGATAATGTACTACATCATTCTCGGCTCCCTTTCTCTTTCTATTGCTCACTTTTTTTCCTGCCTTCTCGGTATGGTGCCATCATCCACATCTTCCTTTCCCTTTAAACTCTAAATTCCTTTGCCTGCTCTCCTGTAAGGTTCAAGATAAGTTCGCCGAGGTATACATTTTGAAGTAGGAAACGGGAAAAATGTAAGATTTTGGAAGGACAGATGGTGCGGTGACGCATCTATTCGGAGCGAAGCTAGGGTGAGCGAGATGTTTGTTTCCTCCAACGGTATAGACACGTGGGTCCCTATGCTAAGAAGAAATTTACAAGATTGGGAGTTTGGTGAAATGGCTCTCTCAAAACTCTACGCTTTCAAGAGACAAGGGCTGAATGAAGGTAGGGTGGTTTGGGCCGGAACAAAGAATGGGAGGTTCACTGTCAAAGCTTTCTACTCATCTTTATGTGATAATGAAAAGAACCCCTTCCCATGGAAATCTGAAATCTATGTGGAAGACAATGGTTCCTAGCAGGGTGGCATGGGAAGCTGCAAGGGAAGCCATTCTAACGTGGGACAATTTGAGAGCTAGAGAAAGGATTTACGTCAATTGGTGCTATATGTGTAAAGAAGATGAGGAGACCACCAACCACTTATTGGTGCACTGTAGCTAGAGAGAGATGGAATTTCTTCTTTCTTCTAGTCGCAATTTTGTGGGTAATACCTAGATCTGTACTTGAGCTGCTCTGTGCATAGTCTTTGTATAAATGTAGAAGAATAAAAAATATCTCTGGGACACTGCTCCGGTGGCAATACGGTGGAGTATTTGGAAGGAGAGGAATCAAAGAATTTTTGAGAATGTAGAAGCTGATGTAGAAAAGGTTGAGAAGAATGATTTCCAGCTTCTTCGATTGTGGTGCTCGGAAATGGCCTTGAATGATAGGAATTCTTTTGTGGATGTGGTGGTTGGTGGACAGTTTTATGTATTTATAATTTTTGTTTTGTATACGTCTTGTGTTCAAGAACGTGCCACCTGATTTGGCGCTGTAATTAATACAATTATTACTTGAAAAAAAAGATAAGTTCAATGCCATAAATCAAAGCTCAAAGCAGTGGATAAGGAGTATCCTCTGTCTGCTCTCCAGTAAGGTTCAAAGTGAGTTCAATGCCATAAATTAAAGCTCAAAGCAGTGGATAAGAAGTAGAACATGTCTAATGCTCACAACAGTGGCCAAGGAGGAGAACGTGTCTAACGCTATCACCCGCGTGCTTGCCCATGAACACTATTGATCCTAATTTAGCTTTTTGGAGGAAAAATCGGTTGCCCCTTGCAGCGGGTCCCTTCCTGAACAGATTGGAACAAGATCTCATTCCGAGCAGCCTGCAGTAGAATTATCCAGCTTCAAAAGTAAGGTTTCTAAAAAGATTTGAGCAAGATCTGATACCCTAAACCTTGATAGAGTTTAGTGAGAAACCTTGATAAAATGTCTATATTACCCTTGACCAAAGACTGAAGTGCTTCCGGTTAAAGCAGATAATACTTATTCTGGTTGTGATTCCGATGGAATCTGTGTGAGAATTCTGTTCTGATGCAAAATATATCTGCTGATGCTGTGAAGAGCATGCTGAGGATACTCTCTTGGATGTCGTGGGAAGGTGATTTCATTTGTGGTGGTGATGCTGCGGTTGACTGGTTGACTTTTGGTTCATGGGGAGGAGGAGATTGTGATAGGTGGTATATTCATGGCCTGTGGGTGGTGGAAGTGGTGTGATGGTTAGAATGCTCTGGTTAAAGGAGTATATGGGGGGCTTAAGGCTAGTGGTGTTGGTAGCAAAATAGAATTTTTGTTGAAACGGTTAGCTTTAAGGGAAAAAATGGAAGTTTGGTGGAAATAAGATGCAACGATATTTCTGCAAACTTTTCTGGCTACTTAACATCAGTCACTCAAGGTTTGTGTAATTGATTTCCAAACCCTCTAGGAATTCGTATGAACAGTTAAAACTTAAGTTTATTGAAATTTAATTTGCTAAATAAGAATATACAATTTAATTTGTGTGAATTCTATTTTTTCAGTTGAGCCTTTTACACAATATACTGCCTCCCAAAGCCCATGTTCTTGTATCCTTTGAAACATAGCTAATAAACTTCGATTGCTGCATGCAGGTGGAAGAAAGGGATAGAGACCGAGAGAGGGAAAAGGTTAACCTTGTAAAAGAAGAATCAGATGCAAATGCAGCCTCTAAAAGGCGAAAACTCAAGAGGGAGCATCTACCATCGGAGGCTGGTGAATATTCACCAGCAGGCCCAGCACCTCCTCCCCTTACCATTAGCATGACACAATCATATGATGGAAGAGAAAGAGGAGACCGAAAAGCAGCCATTCTTCCGCGTCCTAGTTACATGGAGGAATCTAGTCTAAGGATGCATGGGAAAGAAGCAGCAGCCAGCAAGATACCCCGCCGTGATACTGACCAGATGTACGACAGAGATTGGGAAGACGAGAAGAGACAAAGAGTGGAACCAAAGCGGAGACATCGAAAATAGTACTCGAAGGATAATTTATATCATTCCGATAGCAAGCTAGATTGCAAAATTTGGAATCAGTCAACCAGATGCTTGTGCTATCAGGTTGGTGCTGCATTAAAAAAAATTATCAACTTAACTGAGGATCATACTGGCTTTTTAAGTTTCCTCTCACAAGTTGATCCGTCTCATGGCCCTCATTTTGTGGTAATTAGTTTTTGTTCAGTACATTTAAACGAGGTTCCTGCAGGTGATTGTGGTTTCTGTGGTGTACGATATGTTGTAAATTTGAACTGTTGGCTATCTGTCCATTGCGTCTGGATGTTTGATTCTTCAAAAGAAGATGCATACCTTAACTGATTAAAAACCATCAGCAAGGAAAAATTATGGACTTGACCTCCTTTAGAAATAGGCTTAAAAATAACATAGCTAACTGAGCGGTTTGTAATACATCGCGAGATGTTGTAAAAGAAATTATTAATTTATTTTTCAGATTAGTCTCTTGGCAATCAACATTTTACTTGCAATCCAAAATTTTGGAAAAATTGTTGGCTGGTCCCCTTTCAATCCCGAGTTTTTTTTTTCAATCACTAAAGTCTATTTTCCTGAAATCGTTTCTAAAGTACTCGCAGAAGAGAAACGACGACTTGAATTCATAAAGATGAAGAGATAGGGGATGGAAGGGAAATAACGACTTGATTAATCCATCATCCTAACTTTCATTTTCTTTCCTCTTCATATAAGGATCTTCGGTTTCACGTCTTTTTTTTTTTCTTTTTCTTCTTTATTATGTTTGCGTTCCATTCAAAATATATTCAGTTTGTGTATTTTGTTGTTATACATGTAAACTATTCGATGAATTGTCTTAATAGAAATTGTTAGTCATTGAACACGTTTTTAAATCTAGATACATCAATTGTGAATCACAAAATTGCTTTGGTAGATACTAGGTTTGTTGAGTATCAACACAAATATATTGATACAATTCAAGCAACCTTGAATGTCAGAATAGTTTTTGTTACGTTCTATCCAAACGTCTCTCAGCTTTCTCAAGAATGGCTTTGATAGATACTAGGTTTGTTGAGTATCAACACGCATGTATTGGTATAATTCAAACAATCCTGAATGTCGGAACAGTTTTTGTCACGTTCGATCTAGATTTCAACATGCCTCTCAATGATTTTTTTTTAATGCCTCTCAATGATCCTTCTTTACTCACAGCTTTAAAAGCTCAGATTAAAATTGGTGGTACTACACAGGTAAATACGTTTCAAGCAACATTCCATTACCAAATAGCGTATCGGGTACAGAATCATTCCCTAGATCTCATGGTCCCTGGTCAGGAAAACTCAGGAGATGCCCTTCTCCTAGACATTGATTCTAGTGCAACACCAACATGCACCTATGTCCCAAGACAACTATCATGGGATTTACTCAAGTTCCTCCCTGAGAAATGGATAACAAGTTATGAACAAACTCATCAAGCCCCACAGGTTCCTGTACAAAGCACCACAACTCTAGAGTTTGTGCCTCATGAAAATAGTCTCGTTGTTGGTGCTAAAACTGCACGGGCAAGATTACCCGGTCAAATAAGTAATAAAGTGAATAAGTAGAGTGTCGAACCCACGAGAAAACAATTTGGTTATTTTTGATGAGTACCAAGTACGTTGCAATTGTAATTATATTTAGATGATCGAATTTTGCGTGAATTAACTAATTAATTAAGCTAAAACAAGAAATTAAATAAAGCAATATTAAAATGAAGTTGACTTTAATGAGAGAGGATCTATGGTTTTGATTTTCAATTGGCTCTTCCGTTATGATTTAATAAGGGGTTGCTATTAAAACTATTCTATTTTTTTGGATGTCGGGGATTCAAAAATCACCGTTAAGGGTTGTCGCTTCATATAACAGTGCTAATTAACGATATAAATTCACGGGCTTTCGCTACGTATGAAATTATTCAATTAATCGCTTCCAAACACAAAATCCCAATTGACTATCTTAAAGAGGATTAATAACTTAGACTAACCCAACTCAAAGACAACTATGTTGTTTTTTCCAAAATTACAAAATCATTTTCATGCATTAAGTAATTTTTAAAATCATGTAATGGGTGATCAAATCAATACAAGCATTAAGAACACAACATAATACCCAAAAAAATTAGTGAATAACAATTAATAGCAATACCCCAAATTAAAATCACAATATCCAAGCCAATTTATATCAAAATCTTAGGCAAATAATTTAGTTCATAATGCTAAGGAAATCAATCAAATCTTCAATCAAAAGTATTATCATTAAATAAAAATATAAATTAAAGTGTATAATACTTTACAATAAAGGAGATGATTGAAGTTCCTTAGCTTCCTTGGCTTGATCAGCAAGGGGAAAGATTTGAGAGTGGACAAAAATGGAAATTGGCGGCTGCTTCTTGGTTTCCTTGCTCTTAGTCCCTTCCTTGATTTTGTTCCAGCCTACTTCCTGTTGTTGTCCGAAATTTAGATGCCAAAAAACTTTCAAAATTTTGCTAGGGCTTCATCCCACCAAAGAGGGGCAATTTAGGAAGAACAATTAAGTTCTAGGGGCTAAATTGGAAAAGAAAGGGGAGCTGGGTCGCGGCTGGGGGCGGGCTGGACCAGGGAGAGGGTTCGCGTGTCAACCCAGGTGTCATATGGGCTGGAGGCTGAGAGGGAAACGAGCTAGAAGGGAGGCAGGTGGGCTGGATGGGCCGCGGGTTGGATCTGGATCTGGCAGAGGACACGCGGGTGACCCGCGCCAAGGGGCTGGCGACGTGGCACAACCGGAAGCCGACAACGCATTAATGAAGACTTTCATTAATAGCTCCGGTGCCCCTGGATCCTTCAATGTGGCTGCCGAAGACCCTCTGCTCCCAGACTTCACGATTTAGTCCTCAGTTAGCTCCGTTAACCCCCGTTAGCTTGCTGTGCTTTGAAATACTTGACGGAATTTAACGACAAACACCAAAACTCAACATTGAAGCCTGTAATTGTCTCGATTTGCCCATATTGAGCCATAAAACATCGAATATCTTTGAGATACCTACATGAAACACAAAATACATAAAAATAGCATCTCAAATGCAATTAATCATCAACCAAAGCTCAAAATCATCAATAAAATTCCGAAAAAAAATAATAGAAAATTATAAGTTTATCAACACCCCCAAACTTAAGCTTTGATCGTCCCGAGTAAAGAGAAATATGGATTGTGGAGAAGCTTGGGAACAAGATGGAATGAAGAAGGCACTCAATCAAGATCCCACATGCATTACCATGAAAGAAATCAAACTCAAGATTATAAAAATGCATAACCAAGGTATGATGTGATTTAAATTCTAGCAAACTTTTCTCAAACACTTACTTAAAAACATGAAACACAAGCCCATGACTAAATAGCATTGTTTTAGCTAGGATTGAACGTTCAATGAGATACCAAACATGAGCCATGAAACCGAAAGAGATATGCTTCACAAGGCAATGACTCAAGGTATGACAATATCAATAGGACTTTTGCAAAGCTTGTAATTTTCGGCCAAATTTGAGCTACAAATGAAGGGAAGGATATCAAGACAAGAGAGCACAAGTGAAGCCTTCAAAATCACACTCAAGTCTAGCTTCATGAAACAACATACTCCATCATAACTCACTATTTTTTCTCAACAACCCCCAAACTTAGCTTCTTATTTTTTTCTTTTTTTTATACATATCAAGAACTTGGGATTGAGAGTATATTAAACTACCACAAATGATTTTTTCATCCAACAATTCCCCTTTTTCAATGTCTTTAAAACACAAATGGTTCACAATTTTTAGGCTACCCTTTACTTTTGATTCTTTTTTTTTTTACACAAGGGCCCCTTTTTTATAAGATAAACTACCCCCCAACTCATTAACCAAGATTAAATCACACCACACCAATACATGAAGAACAATACTTCCATGAAGCTCACACTCCCTCCAAGACATAAATTTGGATATTCATTTCACAAAGTGCTCTCTCAAAGGGTTGGATAAAGTGTATAGGCTCATGGGATAAATCAATGCAGGTGATCAAAATGAAAGCGAATGGGGGTCATTGTGTGCTTTTGCACACACCATTCTTTCAATAAGGCTCAAATGGGAATCTAGGGATTTAATGTGAACATGGGTAGGTCGATATGGCACAAACGAGTCAAACATGGCCTATATCATGCTATTGTCATTCTCACAAGCCAAGCTATTCATCAATCTCAAGGTCATCTAACTGAATCAAAACTCACAACAAGATACTCATAACACATGCACAACCAAAGCTAGAGCTTAGCTTATAAATTCATCAAGAGATCCACACATGGGCACTATTTAACATGAATGAGGGAAAGCTAGCACAAAAATCACAAAATATCTTCAAGTATGTATATAATAATCTCAAGACCGAATCCAAGAAAATAATGCACATACAACTCAATGAACGCCAAAGTGATGAGATGAATGATCAAAGCATACATAATGGGGGCCAAATTAGCTTGAAATTTTCTAAAAATTTTCAAATTTTTCCCAAAAATCAAGGGCAAAAATAAGGCCACAAGCCCACCTCCAAACTTAGAACCGAACATTTCCCTCAATGTTCATGAGCATACCAAGGCAAGGCAACAATCACTACAACCCCATGAAAAACAAATAAAAAAGAAAAATATTTTTGTGAGGGGACACTATATACACCTCCCTATAAACCCACAAACTCGGGAGGGCTTCGAAAGTGACACATGCATATAAATACAAAAGCTATAAAAACAAATAAATGAAAAGAGAGGGAAGAGAAAACCGATATGAGTAGTTCTAATTTAAAGTCTTTAGCTTGACTTCTTCTCCCGCATTGGCCTATGGAGGATCATGGAGAAGCACTCGAACCTTCACTTGAGCGCTACCATTTAGAGAAGCTTTCTTGGCACCAATTTTAAACCTTGCTTCCATCATTGGTGCCTCCACTTTGATTTTTTTTCCATTTAATCACATTTGATGGTAGTTGTGCCACATCCAAAGATGACTTTTTTGCTTTCTTTCTTCTTGAAGGACTCACATACCTCCCCTTCTCATCATCACATTTTTTCATTTTTTTCGGCTCAATCACCACCTTATCACAAACTTGCTCAACCCGACTTTTAGGAATATTATCATGAGATCCTTCTCCCTTCAATCTTTGAACCACCTCCACTCTTGCACAATCTTCCAATTTCTTCGAATACTCGATGGGCTTGAAGACATTAAATGCGACTTGTTGATCATGTACCCTCATTGTAAGCTCTCTCTTCGCCACATCAATTAAAGCTCTACTGGTTGCCAAGAAGGGTCTTCTAAGAATGATTGGAATCTCACTATCCTCTTCCATGTCAAGCACCAAGAAATCCACCGGAAGAATTAGTTTGTCAACCTTCACAAGAACATTCTCAACCACTTCCTTAGGGTATGCTAGCGACCTATCCGCCAATTGTTGAGTGACGGAAGTAGGTGTAGCTTCACCCAAACCAAGTTTTCGGCAAACCGACAAGGGCATGAGATTAATGCTAGCCTCCAAATCACATAATGCTTTGCCCAAAATTTTTCTCCAATAGAAAATTTTTCTCCAATAGTGAAAGGAATCAAGGAATCACAAAGTTTTGGATCCTTTATCCTTTAGTTTTGGAGGGGCTTTTGTTGCAACACGACACTACATTCTTCCGTCTCAAAGGTATAATCTCATAATCCTCAAGTCTTCTTTTCTTGGAGAAGATATCTTTCAAGTCTTCTTTTCTTGGAAATCGGGCATAAGAAGGCATTTGCTCCAAAGCATCGGCAAAAGGAATGTTGATGTCGAAACTTTTTGAAAATTTCAAGGAACTTGAGAAATTGATTGTCATCCTTTGCCTTTTGGAGCCTTTGCGGAAATGGAGGTGGAGTATACACTCTTTCTTTGACCGGAAGTGGGGGAATTGGCTCAATCTTCTCTTTGAATTTTTCTTGCACTTGCTCACTATTTTGCTCACCCACTTTCTCTTCTTCTTTTCCACTTTGTAGCTCTTTCCCACTTCTAAGAGTAATAGACATGCATTGTTCTTTCCCCTTGGGATTTGGCTTGGTGGTGCTTGGAAGATTTCCTTGGGATCTAGAATTGATGGAAGATGCAAGTTGACCCATTTGAATTTCAAGGTTTCTCACGGAAGATTGGGTGCTAAGGATTATGGCTTGTTGATCATGGATGATTTTAGGAGGTCTTCCACGGGTATCTTCTTGGGTGGTGGTTGGGTTGGTTGGGGTTGACTTTGAAAAGGTGGTTGGTGTTGGTGAGGTTGGTTAGAGAATCCGGGAAGAGTATTAGAAGCTTGATTTTGAGTAGAGGAAGAAGGTTGGTTTTGGTTGTTGTTACTCCAAGAGAAATTGAGATGATTTCGCCAACCTGGATTATATGTGTTTGAATAAGGGTTGTTTTGGTTCCGGTTGAAGTTGGAAACAAATTGGATTGATTCCATTTTCAAGTGGCAATTACCCGATGTGTGAGGATCTCCACAAAGCTCACATACTACTTTTTGTGGAAGAAGAGTAGATTGTAAAACCTTGGTAAGCTCCGCTACTTGAGCGGCCAAGCTAGCAACTTCGGTTGACGATTCACGAACCATGGCTACACCTCTTTGAGCTCCTCTTTCACTTCCCTAAAAATGATTGTTTGAGGCCATCTTCTCCACTCCAACAAGGCATACCTATCATCCACATTCTTAGTCATAAATGCGCCACCCGCGGCCGCATCAATTGTGGTTCTTGTTGATGGAAGCAAACCATTATAGAATGTTTGCACTATCAACCATCGGGGCAATCCGTGATGTGAGCACTTCCTCAACATATCTTTGTATCTCTCCCAAGCTTCATATAAGGTTTCACCATCAAGTTGAAGAAAAGAAGTGATGACATTCCTCAATTGGACCGTTTTCGCCGGAGGATAATATTTCTTCAAGAAAGCTTGCCTAAGCTCACCCCAATTTGTGATAGATCCCGGAGTCACCGAGTTCAACCACACTTTCGCTTTATCCCTAAGAGAGAAAGGAAACAAGCGAAGGCGTATGGCTTCACTTGACACTCCATTCATCTTGAAAGTGTCACAAATCTCCATGAAATTCATGATATGATCATGGGCATCCTCGGTCACCAATCCCCCAAATTGGATGTTCCCTTGGATTAGAGAGATGAGAGATGGCTTGATTTCAAAGTTGTTGGCGGCCACGGGAGGTCTCACAATTCCCGGTAGATAGTCATTCATGAAGAGAATAGTCAAGTCATGGAGTGGCCTCTCTTGCTCAATAGGATTCTCTCTATTCCTCCTTTCATTAGCCCCTTGGGCTTCTTCTCTATTCCTCCTTTCATTAGCCCCTTGGGCCTCTTCTGGGGAATATATTCGCACCGCTTCCGCCATAGTTCTTTGCACTCTCGGCGAAGTCGGATAGTTCTTTCAATTTCTGAATCAATCGACAACAATGAAACTTTTGTCGATCGGGTGTGTCGCATACACCTACACACAAGCACAAAGAACTATACCAAAGATCAAGTGCAATAGCCCAAGTAACAATAATAATTAAAAACAAGAAAATAAAAGTGTCTAAATTACAATCTCAAATGCAACTATTATGATATCTTAAAACAACACCGTGCTTTCCCGACAACGGCGCCAAAAACTTGTTGGTGCTAAAACCGCACACGGGCAAGATTACCTGGTGAAACAAGTAATAAAGTGAATAAGTAGAGTGTCGAACCCACGAGGAAGCAATTTGGTTATTTTTTATGAGTACCAAGTACGTTGCAATTGTAATTATATTTAGACGATCGAATTTTGCGTGAATTAACTAATTAATTAAGCTAAAACAAGAAATTAAATAAAACAATATTAAAATGAAGTTGACTTTAATGAGAGAGGATCTAGGGTTTTGATTTTCAATTGGCTCTTCCGTTGTGATTTAATAAGGGGTTGCTATTAAAACTATTCTATTTTTTTGGAAGTCGGGGATTCAAAAATCACCGTTAAGGGCTGTCGCTTCGTATAACAGTGCTAATTAACGATATAAATTCACGGGCTTTCGCTACGTATGAAATTATTCAATTAATCGCTTCCAAACACAAAACCCCAATTGACTATCTTAAAGAGGATTAATAACTTAGACTAACCCAACCCAAACCAAAGACAACTATGTTGTATTTTCCAAAATTACAAAATCATTTTCATGCATTAAGTAATTTTTAAAATCATGTAATGGGTGATCAAATCAATACAAGCATTAAGAACACAACATAATACCCAAAAAAAATTAGTGAATAACAATTAATAGCAATACCCCAAATTAAAAATCACAATATCCAAGCCAATCTATATCAAAATCCTAGGCAAATAATTTAGTTCATAATGCTAAGGAAATTAATCAAATCTTCAATCAAAAGTATTATCATTAAATAAAAATTTAAATTAAAGTGTACAATACTTTACAATAAAGGAGATGATTGAAGTTCCTTAGCTTCCTTGGCTTGATCAACAAGGGGAAAGATTTGAGAGTGGAGGGAAATGGAAATTGGCGGTTGCTTCTTGGTTTCCCTGCTCTTAGTTCCTTCCTTGATTTTGTTCCAGCCTACTTCTTGTTGTTGTCCGAAATTTAGATGCCAAAAAACTTTCAAAATTTTGCTAGGACATTCATCCCACCAAAGAGGGGCAATTTAGGAATAACAATTAAGTTCTAGGGGCTAAATTGGAAGAGAAAGGGGAGCTGGGTCATGGCTGGGGGCGGGCTGGACCAGGGAGAGGGTTCGCGGGTCAACCCAGGTGTCATATGGGCCGGAGGCTGAGAGGGAAACGGGCTGGAAGGGAGGCAGGTGGGTTTGGGTTGGATTTGGATCCGGCAGAGGACACGCGGGTGACCCGCTCTAAGAGGCTGGCGACGTGGCACAACCGGAAGCCGACAACACATTAATAAAGACTTTCATTAATATCGCCGGTGACCCTGGATCCTTTAATGTGGCTGCCGAAGACCCTCTGCTCCCAGACTTCGCGATTTAGTCCTCAGTTAGCTCCGTTAACCCCGTTAGCTTGCTGTGTTTTGAAATACTTGACAGAATTTAACGGCAAGCACCAAAACTCAACATTGAAGCCCGGAATTGTCTCGATTTGCACATATTGAGCCATAAAACATCGAATATCTTTGAGATACCTACATGAAACACAAAATACATAAAAATAACATCTCAAATGCAATTAATCATCAACTAAAGCTCAAAATCATCAATAAAATTCCAAAAAAAAATAATGAAAATAATAGAAAATTATAAGCTTATCACTCGTAGAAGTAAAGTTTTCATCTTCACAGCAAGCAAACACTTCGTGTAATGTTTTTCCAACGGAAATTCATGTGGTCAAACCAATCAAACATTATTGGTATGATGTTTGCGATTGTCCAGATGATGCTTCCAAGGTCTTGATGGATGAAGATATCATAAAGAAGCAAAACTCTTCTCAGTAAAGGTTACAAAAAAGATTTCAAGAAAGTGACCCTGCTGTAGGAACCCTTGGTGAACCATTTGGTAAATTTGACTATTACGTCTTTTATTTAGATGAAATTCCCAAGACTACATCCCTCCTCAACCATGTAAGCCTTCCTCACCTCCTAATCTCCATCCTTACTACCAAAAAGGCCTATCCATCATTCACAAAGGTCCAGTGCTCTATCCATATCCTTTATCGTGTCATATTCTTGCTCCAGCCTCAAATCCACAAGAATACCAAGCAGAGTTCTCTCCTCTAGGTTCGTTTGAACTTCCAGATCGAAGAACCAAGTATGCCTGGAAAGTCAAGAGTTTTACAAATATTAACTCAACCTCTGTCAGTGCTCCAGAAGCTACCTTTAATTGGCAAAGTGAAAATGCTGTTGTCCAGAACAAAACACTTAAACAGATCAAAGACATTCTCTCAGCGAAGTATGTTTGTACAGACCTAAGACATTCTCTTCTCAAGAGTGAAGTCACTTGAAAGCATGGCAGACGAAATCCGTCTCAAGATCCAAGCTCTCCATCGAGAACTTCTCCAAATCGCCCATTCCTCACAATCTCCCCAAGTTTCCTCTTCCCTAACTTGAAAAGAAGCCAAACTTAAGTTTCTCAGAGCCCAGCTCACAGACCTAGAGCGGCAACACAAACAGAAAAGAATGACAACGTTCGTAGATGATCCTTGGAGATTACCCAAAAACCCCCTGCGTTAAAACTGCTTTTGACCCTCAGCCAATCCCCAGTCCACCAACAGAGAGTCATCCCCCTCACTCACTCTTTGGGCCTCAAAATCTCTGCCCACTATCAAACCCACCAAGAAGATTTCAAAAGCCATAACGACATCCCTACCGAATGTAGCCACCACATCCAAAACCTCTACCCCCACAAGCCTTCCAACCCTTTCCCATATTGGTGCATCCACCATAGCCCCTGATATTTTTCCCATCGAAAAGACAAACCCAGTTTCCCAATTCTTGCAAACCCTTTCCCATTATGGCAAACCCTCTTCGTCCTCCTTTGTCGGACCAGTGGTTGATCCATCCTATACACAAATGGAAGAAGAATTTGATTTCGCAAAAGCTTTCGAACATCTGTTGATGACAGAACCAGAGTCAACGGTCCATGATGCTCTTAATCTAGAGGAATCTACATCTCAGACTACACGACAGGAGAATCATAAAACTCCAGGATCTGTACCCCGAACCGATACCAAACAACAATTCACCTTCGATGATATTTCGCCTTCCAAATGGTGTGAACAAAGTATCAAAATGTTAACTTGGTGCACCACAAGACTGTAGTTTTATTCCATTGAGTTGGTCATTAAGAGGTTCCTTCAAGATTGTGGGGTAGAGGCTTTGGATGTGGTGGCTATATTCGGTAGGAAGGCCGTTATGGCTTATGAAATCTTCTTGGTGGGTTTGTTAATGGGAAGAGATTTTGAGGCCCAAAGAGTGAGTGAGTGAGGGGGATGACTCTCTGTTGGTGGACTGGGGGATTGGCTGAGGGTCAAAAGCAGTTTTAACGTAGGGGGTTGTGGGTAATCTCCAAGGATCATTTGCGTACGTTGTCATTCTTTTCTTTTTGTTTTGCTGCTCTAGGTCTGTGAGCTGGGCTCTGAGAAACTTCATTTCTCCTTCTTTTCGGGTTAGAGAAGAGGAAACTTGGGGAGATGGTGAGGAATGGGCGATTTGGAGAAGTTCTCGGTGGAGAGCTTGGATCTTGAGGCGGATACTCGTGACTTCGTGTGAAGGAAAGAATGTCTTAGTGCAGTACCAACATAAAAAGGTTGGAGTTAATGTTTGTTGAACTCGAGCTTTCAGTCTTTGGTTCTTTGATCTGGGAAGTTGGCTTGAACATAGAGGAATCATTTGTCAATCGTATGCATCGATTTGGATTTGAAATGTAGGAAAGATGTATCAATTTTTGAAATTATTTGTTGATTGTGTTCAGGAAAGAACATGAAAGTTTGGTTCGTTATATTTTAGATGCATCAATATTTGCGGCGCGATGCGTCAATTTGTTGTTTGACTTGTTGCTGCTAGATGCATAAATTGGATGAGATAATTTAAATAGATGAATTGTGATGCACAAATTGATTGCATAAGTTGAATTAGGTAATTAAAAATTGGATAAAGTATTTTAAATTGATGCAGCATGATGCATACTAAGTGATCCGTAGTGCACCTTAGGTTCATTAAAGGTATCGTAATCTTTCATTCTCAAAAGTGATTTTTTTTTCGGTTAAAAGAAAACAAATGGTGTTGTAATTGTTGAAAACTTATCAAAGTGGATCAGCCGTTAGTTGTCATTTGTGAGCATTTTAGGAATGATTTAACGAAACTAGACTTTAGCCATTGAAAAAAAAACCCAACGTATTTCGGTGATTGAAAATACGAAAAGGGACCAACTTCTTAATTTCTCATTTTAAGATTAATATTTTTAAAATATAAAATTTTAGGCCAAATTACTAATTGCCCCCTCTCCCCCTAAAAAAGTATCCACCAAATCCGAGTTGCTACCCAACCTTCATTTTATGCCATTTTCATATTTGATGTTATCATTTGTCCAATTATCCTAGTTTCTCCTTAGGCTGTGTCACATTAAATAAATTAAGTTGTTGGTGTGCATCATGCGAGGTTATTTTGGTCATTTTAATCGTGGGTGCACAATGGGATTTAGTGCGGGTTTAATGCGGTTTTAGTAGCATAATTAAAATCGAACTCCAAATCACTAAATATATTATTAGTATTTACAATAGGTGTTTAATTATAAAAATGCGTCATCAATTGATTATTAACATAGATAGCATCTAACTTCATCATTTAGTTACCGATATGATAGTTAAGATATTTTTAAATTATAAATTTTCTTAAAGAAGTTATAAACGAATTAAAGTAAAATTTGTTACCCATTTGATATTTAAAATATTTTTAAATTATAGTTGTTTAAAAAAATGTAAAACAGATTAAAATTAAAAAGTTTGTTTATGCATTTTATCAAATACTTGTAGCGCATCTTTTTAAACTCATTTTCAATATACATTTGTTTATTCAAGCAATCCAACAATTGATTTCAAGAAAATACCTAACTATAGAATCTTCAAATCATAGAACCGAAGATGAAGCATTTTCGATTTTGCATCTCCTCGGATAGAAATCAAATCGAGAGGAGAGGTCATTTTTGGTGAAGGCGAGACGATGAAGAAGGAAGTCGAATCAGTGTGGCGAAGCCGATCTCGAGTGATTGTGACGGATGTGGTGGAACATGGTGGAAGAGAGATGGGCGGATAGAGATGAATGCCGGAAAGCGTCGCTAAAGCCGAAGAAGCCAAGTGAGGGTGGGAGGACTGGCCGCTCGCCCGGATTTGAAGGAGGTGATCGGAATAGAGGAGGTTTGCCGTGGATGGTGGATGCAGCTTGAAGTTAGCCTGGGGTTTGAGTTTGGAGTTGCTATTGCTACTTGGGCGTGGTATTGAGGGAGATGATTATTTTGGTTTAAATAAAAAATAACCAAATTACCCTTCAAATTGAAAATTACAAAATAACCCGTGTACATATCAATAAT
>CM028377.1:162416145-162474755 GCA_013146195.2 Codonopsis lanceolata
AATGGTGTATTCCAAAAGAAAGATACATTCCCCAAGTTCATCCCTGGACTAGATTTGAAAGCCCCTGCTGGTTTCTACCAAGACCTGCATCAGCATATATTCATTTTTCAAACATGTTCAAAGGAACCATGTTTCCTGGTTTCTTTCCAAACGATGTCACTTCTGTCAGATTCAAGCATTTCAAATGGGGATAACCTCAAAACCACCGAGGAAAATACCCATGTTTCCATCTCGAGATTGGGACATCCTCGCTTCCTTGTTTTCCACGCATCTTGTCAATAATAATTACTATGGTCATCGTGGATGAATTTGACACGCCAGTGAATGAAGAGGCTACCCCTTTACCCCATGGATCCCAAGGGCGCCCCAAGAAGAAAAGTCGAAAAGTGGCCTATGTCCAAGACTTGAATTCGACCCAGCATGGTTAGTGGCCCAATAGTCAAGATCATGGTTCGATTACCCCTAAGACACACATCGACCAGTGCCGACGCCTTTACCGCCCAAGGAGCGAAGTTCTGATATTTTCTGCTCCTAACTTGCTAAAAGTACTCAAGTGGACACATTCAGAGAGGACCCGTTGTCGACGTAACTCGAGGAACCTGCTTTCTCCATCACCCCCAAGGATATGAAGAGCATCGATGTGGTTGGTCCCTTCCTCAAGCAGATCTAGATCGCAAACATTATGACATTTCCAAATGAATGTTTCCGATCATTTGAGTAAGCTCATTTGGGGAGGTTCTCAATGGGAACAACCGCCTACTTTAGAGATTTGGCCAATGTATCAATGGTTTTAGCAACGCAGCAAGCCCTGATGGAAATGTTGGCCTGAAGTTCTATCCGCTAACAGAGTATCTTCCACTTCTTGGCCCAAGATTCGTCTCTCTTTGTCTTTCCCCGAGTGGTCACCCTTTCCGTGCTGGCTGGTAGGCTTGGCCAGATCTGTAAGGTGGCTAACATCCCCACCCACCTAAGTGGCTTTTTCGATGTTGCAAGTATTTTGCTACCTGTGATAGTGTCCCAAGAGAGCATGTTGCGCCTAGGCTCTTTTATGGAGGTAGATGAAGAGAAGGAACGAGAATGTATGGTAATGCGACTCAATTTTTCAAACTTGGGAACAAAGTTTTTTTCATCAACCTCAATCATGTTGATTTGAGGAAGAGGGTTATTGATTGTATTTGGTCCGAGGAGGTTTTTCAATTACCTTGTCATCTATCGATCCCCGATAGCATGTTTGAGCTGCGCACCGATCGGTGAGGTGACCATCGCGACGATGATACTCACAAGATCGGCATGGTTCCAGCTTGTCGCAGGGTTTGGAGGTCAGTAGTTCTCGTGAGGCTTCAACACTCCCCGAGCCATTAGTCCCCTGTAATATCGTTGCATGTAGGAGCTGCACCGTCAAAGTACCGGCGACCCTTGCTCGCCTCTCAAATTTTCGCTTGGGCCATTATTCCTCCGACCGAAGTTGACACTGCTCGATCCATGTGACCATGGAGTAGCACTATAGTTTTGAGTAGAAAAGTGGCCGAGGCTTCTCCTACCATATCGACTACCGGTGTCGGTGCGTTGTCTTTCCTTTAGAGTATCGAAAGAACCGAGGGTGTATTGACTTTAGTTGTCCTGGCCCAGATATCTTCATCACGGACCCCTATCTCCACCACTTCTTTAAAGCCGCTGTAAGGGAGATACCGCATGTGCCTGTATACGGGCCGAGATTGATAAACATCCAAGATGACTCTACGGATCAGTCCTCAAAAGTCTCGGGCCAACTTTCGCTTTCCACCGACCGCAAATTCAAGACATGTTTTTTTCTCGGTGCATGACTCGAGGTCTCTTTATTTCTCTGGGCTAGTGTTGTTTTATACCTTTCAAGGAATTCTTCTATTATCCGTCCTGTGTATTCGTAGTGTCGCTATCCGACAACACGCCATTGCTGGCGCCCCTACCAGGTGAGATGGAAATTGAAGCCATAGCTTCAAAGCTAGCCCCTCGACCGCATACCAAGGAAGATTTCGAATGGGATATAGGCATCCGTCCCATCAAACTTTTCTATGTCGGCATTTTGAATTTTGAAGGCAAGAGGCCGGTTCCGTAATGTCAATGCCCGAGTAGAAATTTCGCTGAAAGCAGCTTGAGCATCATGGTTTTCATGTTTTCCATGTCGGCTTCCATTTTGGTGGCCGGGAGTTGGTTTCGTGTATATGCCGCGTGATTTGTCGGGTTAATTTCTCATCGCGGTGCCGGGTATGGATTTTGAGTGGTATAGGTCTTCTGGGTCGATTGAGCCGGGTAAGATTCCAGCCATACGGGATTCTTTTTTGAGCCGGGTATGGATTCGGCTTGATAGAGATTCGTAGTATAGGTTTCGAGCCGGGTATGGATTCGGGTCAAGATAGGGGTTTTGAGCTGGTGGATTTTTGACAGGGTAAGGGTTTTGAGCCGGGTATAGGTTTTGAGCCGATGGAGGTTCCGGCCTGGATAGAGATTCTGGCCGTGGATTTTGAGCGGGTACTGTTTTGTAGTGTAGCCGTGGATTTTGATGGTTTCTACCGGATGGCCGGATCATTGAGATAAGTAGGTAGTAACTTGGCTCGACGGGTTATAGCTCGGGGATCCATATGTGGGCTATTTTGGAGTGGGTTGTTCATGGAAAAGGGAGGTCATTTGATGGGAATATTTGTTTTGGGAGATAGATATGGGATGAGTAAGGATTGACATTTGGGTAGTAGGAGTTTGTGGTGGTTAGGATTTGGAGTGATGGCAAGGTTTGTCGGGTTAGTGTTTGGCCGAGGGTTCGGTTTGGAAGTGTATGCGAGGTTGATGCCTCCCGGGAACCGCAGGGAAGAAATTACCTCACCACCGATTTCAAGTTCTATACTGATTAGCCATCCGGCTCATTATTCGGTCCTGCAGCACCCAAATTCTCGATCTAGCCACCGCATTGCCGAGTCCGAGCATATCCCGGAGCCCCCTCAGACTGCACTCCATACAGATCGCTCACTTTCTCGCCATACTGCTCGAATCTCAGATCCGCCGAGTTTCTGCCCCGACTCGATTGCTTCGATACCCCTTGACTCGATCTCTCAGACTTGATCCCCGTGACACCGGCCAAGATCGCTCGCTTTTCCAAATCTGCAAGTTTCTGGGAAAATGGACCTGTATCGGTTGGCCGGGCCAAGGTTCCGGCTTGAGTACGCCGTGCTTTATTAGTATATTTTATTATTTTATTATTTTTCCTACAAAATGACCTGATAAGCACTCAAATTTTGACAGCCTCGTGACTTTCCCTCGAATAATGGATTCTTTCTCCAGTATAGGACCAACGATTCCACCTCGCCTTTCGACTCCCCGAGATCTCACGACGGGTGATCCCAGCGAAGGGCCTATACTTTTCCGGGATCCACCATTCAAAATGATCTAGGTCGAGCATTTAGAAAAAATCAAATCGACCCAAGAAAAAAATTTTTTTTTTTTTTGACTTGCGCATTTTTATTTTTTTTTTTGACTTGCACATTTTTTTTTGACTTCGCACATTTTTTTTTTTTTGTGGGCCGACCATAATTTAAAATGCAAAAACCGGTCTTAAGTGTCCTAAAATTTTATATGCGATCTAACGTTGGCTATGCGAGGGGATAGGTCCACCATGGTGTAGGTAGCGATTCGAATATATTTATATGCATGTGCACGTGTGTGCGGTATCTAAAAAGCAAAAGAAATTTTTTTCGGATATAGAAATGAAAATAAAAGCCCGATATGGCTGTCTTGCTTTGTTGTGTGTGGATTTTCTGGCTTTTTAGCTTAAGCGAGCAAGCAATTGAGCATACCATCAAGAAATAGAAAGAAAAGGGGAATCTATTTATCTTTAGAAAATGGGTCCTAATCCCCAAAATAAAAATGACGGAATGAATGCATATATATATATATATATATATATATATATACATATGTATATTTTGCGTAATGAAGATGAAGCGGAATAAAATAATATAAGGCGAAAATGAAAAGATTTTTTTTTGAAATAAAGCCCCAAATTTTTTGTTGTCGTCTTTGCCTGGATAGTATTACATAATATATATATATAAATAATACAAACACATATATATAGAAATATATATATATATATAATTTTTTTATACAAGACTTATATATTTTTTTTTGAACTTGCGCATTTTTTGACATATATATATATATATATATTTTATGCGCGCTTATATATTTTTTTTTGAACTTGCGCATTTTTTGACATATATATATATATATATATATATATATATATATATATATATATATATATATATATATATATATATATATATATATATATATATTATTGATTTTTTTAAAAAATGTATATATATATATATTTTTTATATTCTTAAACATGCCAGTAACGTTATCGAACGAGGCTAAGCGCCGCGATGGAGGATCATATCCACAAATATGGCCCACGGCCGTAATGGGAACACTTTATTCAAATGCGTAAATTAATATGACAAGCATACTGCAGCCAGAAACAAATAAAAACAAAAAAGGTTTTATTTTGCGAGTCTAGCCCTCCATTTTATTTAAAATAAAACAACGTCCCCAGCAGAGTCGCCACTGTGAGGTTCCCGGGAAATGTGTTCCGCGCCGCGCCCTTGATAGGGAGTGCGCTGTGCGATGCGGACACCACCGCTCTGCTCTCGTTCCACCCTCCCTTGTTTAGGGAAGACGAAATCCAAAGTGCGAGAGGAGTCTTGCCTATATTAGCACGTTGGAATGTGCCTCTGCTGCCTTGAGTGAATTTTGTATCCAATATGGGAACTTATGGTTTTCCATGTCAAGTTATCACCTTATTTCGTGGATAACGTGGATATGGGAATGCATTACTCTTCCATTCCCATTTTCCCCTTTATCTTTCAGGGAAAATAGAGAAGTGCAAGAAAGAATATTGCGACGTCCCCACTATGAATTTTATGAAAATAGCCTTATGGCCTATTTTGGATCACTATGAGTGCCTTTGGGTTTTACGTCCAAGTTATCCATTATTTAGGGGACACCAGACATATGAATACATCACCTTTCCATTCCCATTCTCCCGCCCGAAATCGTTTAGGGAGAACGTGAAAGTGCAAAGAAAGATGTTGCGAGGCCCCACTGGATCCAAAATGTTTTAGAGTCGCCACCTTTATTTTAAGGCAAAAATAAAGGAAAACCAGAAAGAAAACCAGAGATTTTAGAAAGCGGGTTCGGAGGCTAAGTTACGAGTTGGGAAGGTGCTAGGCACCCAACTCGCCTCCTTTCGATCTCGAACGTTTTTAGGTCAAGTATGCTTATTGTCACATTTACTTAGCAAATAAATAAGGTCTTATTTTGACAAGGGAAAATTAAACAGATACATTCGTGGCCACATTATTTACTGACTCGCATGCCTCTTTCCAATAATTACGCATAACATTTAAAAATATTTGGCCATTATAACGGCTCTTTTTAGTATTATTTCCTAACAAAATCAGGCATAATCGCTTATATTTTGATATTGAACCGGATCGGAAATAATACATTTACAAATAAAGACTTTATTGAATAAAATAAATAAATACAAACTTATCTAAAAAATATTTTGCCATAATAACGCTACATTTAGTACTATTTCCTAATAAAATCCGCAAAGACAACCGCTTATATATATTTACATTGGGCCGGACCGAAATAATACTATTACATAGAAATAAAAGACTTTAACAATAAAAAGCTTACAAACGGCGTAGGGGTGTTCGCTCTGCCTTCTCGGGGAGAGAGAGTCTTTTTTTCCCGGTCCGCAGTTGAAGTTGTGTGTTGTGTGAATTTGGGCAACAGAATCGCTCCGAAAGTTACTTTTCGGCCTCGGATCGGGCGGTAGGGTAACTTGTTTATTTCAGTTGTTTGTTTGGCCGAAAAGGCTAAATTTTGGCGAGTAACGCTATTTTGGGCCTTTTTAAATCGCAGAGCAAACAGCTTTATCCACGATTTTTGGACCGGGAAAAAGGGTGGATACCTAGTCGGGGCTAAGGTAACACTTCTACCGTTGGATTTGTGTTTGGCGGAGGTTTGGTAGGGTTTCGAGGCTTTAGAAATTTATCTATCGGTGTTTATTTCTTGACGTAGATGTAGACGCCTTGAGAAATTTACGCGGTGTGTTGAATGAAGGAGCCGAGGCCTCTATTTATAGGAGGAGAATTTGCTGGACATCGAAGGAATTTTGTGATTTCTCTCCGTGCATCAGGGAGTTGTACACTGCGTTGGACGATTTGCATTTTACGGCAAATGGAGTGATGAATAGTGCTTGGAGAGTGGGGTTTGGGTGCCACTTATAGGGTTTGGCGCCACACCCAAACCCTCCAGTAGGTAGGTGCCCAAACCTCAAACATGGCTCATTTTTGACACTTTGGCCCCCGCAATTTGTCCTTTGTGCATTGCTTTGTCCTTTTGCAATTTTGACCCTGTAACTTGACATTTGTTAATGTTTTAACAGTTCTTGATATTTTTTGTCATGTCATATATCTGAGGTACGAAATTGGGGTGTCTACAACCACTTATGCGATCATGATATCCGCGGGTTGGTCATCGTCTCCAACTGGTATGGGACAGTTGGCGACGATTAGACCTCTCGCAAATGCCTTTGTATCTCTATCTTTTATATCGAATTCTCTTGTGACTTTATGAAATATGAAATTTATTGTCTCATTGTGTTATTCCCGATTATGAACCATTTGAATATTAATCTCTTTTGAATACTTTATTTTGTTAGACTATTTCCTAGATTTCGGAAGGGTTGTATATAATCTTACTGGGCATTGTTCGTTCATTCATTCCAAATCTTTTTCCTTCCAGGTTTTAAATAAGTTGGATATCGTCAAGGACGACTTGAAGATTTATTTTTCGATTTAGCTCGTTTTATAATTTATTTATTTTTTTGGACAAGAATTTGGTTTAATCTTTTTGGAACTACATAATTGTTTAATTGTACTTTCGAAGTGTAATAAGTACTCTATGATTTTCTTTAATTATTAGTCCTTAAGAGATGATTTTGGAATTATTGTGATTTAGTATTTGTAATAGTGACGCATACAAGATTTTGGGATTTTAATTTGGTACGAAAATTTGGGGCGTTACAAATACTCCCTCCGTTTCGACAAATGGTACTTTTTAAAAAAATTATAGTTATCATCTTCATAATATTTCATTTTTACCCTTCATAATTGATATAACATATTGATTATATTTAAATATTTTTCTATTATTAATCAACTATAATGCTAGTTATGTATCCCTTAATAATTAGATAAATTGAGGAAGTATCTTTAATAAGAAATATTAAAATTTTGATATTTTCTCCGAAACGAACTAAGGGGGAAATATAAAATGCTCCCCCTTATCGGATAAATATTCTTAATTGATAAAACACATTGATAAAGAAATGTAATTAATGATGAGTAGTAAAATATATATTGTGATAATAATGCTCATTAATCATTACACACATGCTTTTTCTTTCTCATTAATTTTGTATTCATTATTCTTTCTCTCTAATATTAAAAATGGAGGGGTTTATTTTGAAGAAGGGTAGAAAATGTGTATATATAATATTAGTTGGGATATCACAAAAATAAAAAGTGTAAATATTTATCTGAGACGGAATGACTATATATTATATAAAACAGATCACAAAGCTAATTACCGGCCAGGATCTGTTTTCACAAAGCTATCTACCGGTCAGGATTAAATCTTTTGAAAAAGCTATTTACCGGCCAGGATTTCTTTTTACGAAACACATTCGACGGTCGGGATTAACTTTCATACATTTTATCGAAAACCGTTTTTTACGGTTTTGATTTAACTGTTAATCTCATTTTAACAGTTGTTATCTCACCGTTTTTTTCTCACGGTTTTATCTCCACCCCCACTTCTTCCTCTCTTTCCCTCATTCATAAACCGATAAACCCATCATTTATCTCTACCCCCACTTCTTCCTCTCTGTATGCGATAAAGATGAAGCATCCGTTTTGCTGTTTCGGCAGAGGCGTCCACCATGCTAGGAAAGAGTGGAAGACTGAAGAGGCGAAGTCGGCAGCGGCGAAGCAGAGACGGAGGAGAGGGGAAGATTGAAGAGAGGCGAAATCGCTGACTCCCTGCCTCACTTCGCTGGACTGGACTGAAGGGCGGAGAATGCGCCGTGAGATGCTGCCCTGCCGAGTGCCGCCGAGTCGCCGACTGCTGTGATATTTTCTTTTCAATTTTGAATCTTTGAGTGAGACTTGGGTGACGGGAGTTGAGAGAGACTAAGATAATTTGTGATAACTGAATACTGGTAGTGGTAGATATGATATAATAAGTACTAGATTCCACTCTGCAAATTGTACAATTTCTGCAGGATCTGACCTCCTCTTTTAATAGAAAGTTGGGTAATTTAGAAGCACGATTCCGATGACTGGTGCTACTGTTTGGCTTTTGTTTTTAAGGTTTTTGGCTTAATTCTTCAAGTTTTGTTTCCAAACAGAAACGCTCGAGATTTGATTTGATTGAAACCCGGTGATTTATCCGAGAGGAAGAAAAAAAATAATTTTCTTCATCCGTAATTGATTTTATTATTATTTTTTTGGTTTTTTGAGTTGTCACCGCCATGGCTGCAAGAGAAAGAGAAGGAGCATTTGGTTTTTTTAGTATGTTATATAATAACTCGTTACCGAAAGTATATTATTTTATTTTTAAATGTTTCATTTAAATACTGTTGCGGGATTTCCCATCGACCCCACTAACTTACTTTAATGGAGCACAATCACCGCCATTTTCATTTGAGTTGTTGTAGTTGTTGTTTTTGGTTGGTTTGGGTTTAAGTTAATATGCAATGTCTAAATTTAGAAAATTTAAGTGTGTTTTAGAAAAATAAAAGTAAATTTTAATTTAGTTTTTAGAAATAAAAATAAATAAAAAATTACCAAACGAACAGACCATTATGTCATTCTTATCAAGTAGATGGCTACTGCATTAGCTATTCCGTTCTTGGACCTACCTCATATGTATGACCACTAATTCGAAAATTCTTCAGATTTTTTTTTGTTAAGACCACTCAAAAAGAATAAGTAATTTTTTATATTGTTAAGACAACTCTAAAAGATTTGTTTATTTTAATTTTTTATAAATGGAATAAGTAATGTTATGTATGAACACTAATTCAAAAATGAACACTAATTTGAAAATTATTTCGATTTTTTATTTTGTTAAGACCACTCTAAAAGAAAAAAACTGTTTTTATTTTAATTTTAAATATATTTTTTAAATTATTTATTATATTAATTTATTTGAATACCAACATTTTTTTATATTGACATCGTCTCATAAATAATTGCAGCATATTAATCTAAGAATTATTATGTGGACACTTAATGCAAGTCCAAAGTTAGAAAAATCTATAGGGTTAATTTGGTCGTAATCACCTACAATAAGGTGCATAACTATCAAAGTAAACTATCCTTTTCAGTACCCCTCGTTTTCTTGACTCTTCATCATCCAAGGGAAAAAAGAAAACCGAAAAACTTGTTTCAAACCCCAGTTCACATTTTCTCTCTCCTCAAAATCCTCCCGTCAAAAACCCTAAAATATATATATATACATATATGTATATCTATATGACTTGAATCGATTATAAACCCTAAAGCCTTTTTTCCGAAAATTCAGAAAAACCCAGGAAAGAACTTATACACAAATTTTACCCTTTAATCAGAAGAGCCCAAAGCCCATCTTCTGAGATCAAAGCAAGGAACCCATTTGGGAAATCGTGGAATTTCTTGGTAATGTCGGTTTCGGGTCGCAATCGGGTCAGGGAAGACCGGTTTTACAGTCCGCCGGCGATGAGAAGGTTCAATCAAGTGCAGCAGCAGCAAGTTCAACAAGTGCAGCAGCAGCAAGTTCAACAAGTGCAGCAGAAGCAGGAACAAGAGCAATCGCATTTGCAAACGGTGTCGTTGAAGGTGATGAGTAGCAGTAATAGTTTGACTAATTTGGATCGGTTCTTGGAGCATACTACCCCAATTGTTCCAGCTCAACATTTCTCTAAGGTATAACGCAAATTACCCTTTTTGTATTTTGTGATTTTATTTATTTTCTTGCTTTTTTGATGTTGTTTGGATACTTTGAACATTCCCCTTTGCAAGATTTACCATTATTATTACTTTATTTTATTTATTTATTTTTAGTTTAAAAAATTGGAACCCTAGTGAATAAATTTGTTGAATCATAATTAGGTGTTAAGAATATTTGGGTTTGTAAATATCTATATCCATGCATAATATAGTTTGGTGTTGAGAAATGTGGGTTTAGGGATGGACGGAAAAAGTGAGTATTTTTTGGAAGTGCTAATAGGTCTTTACTGTTTGGCTTTGTGTTCATTTTATAGTATTTGAGAGCTTTGCTGAATCGGAAAATTTGATTAGCTATTTAACTTGATATAATTTTATTTTCTGGGATTCACATTAGTTTGAAGTTTGAAGTCTGTCATCATCTGATAGTGTTGTAGTTTTTCTTAATTGGGGTTCCCTTATATTGTATGTTTGGTTAGCAGAATAGGTGGGTAAAGAAGATACGTTGACTGTAGTTTTTCTTAATTGGGGTTACCTGCTTTGCTATTTGTTTTGGTTTCCTCATATTAAGCTCAGTTGTAGAGGTCATTACTTCGGGTTGTTGCTTAATCAACTGAAGTAAGCGTTTAGCATATCAATTGATTCTATGGCAATCATTCTGCGGTTTAAAGATATTTGATGCCTAATTTAGATTTTGAATCTTAAATTTGCTATTCTGCTTTGATACATTGCTCACTTTTGGCGGTTGACGATATGTAGACCAGCATGAAGGGATGGAGGATTCGTGATGAAAGTTTCCATCCATATTTTATTCTTGGTGATCTTTGGGAATCCTTTAAGGAATGGAGTGCATATGGAGCTGGAGTTCCTCTCGTGTTGAACGGAAGTGACTCCGTTGTCCAATATTACGTGCCATACTTGTCTGGCATTCAGCTCTATGTAGACCCTTCTACACCCATCACGAGAGTAAGGTAAGCCTTTTTCATGTGAGCTTCAGCGCCCTCTCTCAAAGCATGAGTATTACTTCCGGCTTCATTTTGGTTTTGACTTCTCTGAATGTAGTGGTTAGTGTTTTAAATAGAATTTCAGATTATCTATGAAATCTGGCTCTGCTAAGTTTCTTGTTTAAATTCTGTATTTTGCTTTGATGTTGTTTGGGTGAGTAGTGCCTGGTGATGTGTGTTCCCTTTATCAGGCAGCATTGGTGCTCCCCCTCATGTATTAAATCACTTTTGTTTCAAAGACATCATCAACTCCTTCAATGATTTCAATGGAAGCTTGCAATTCAAATATTTGTTGATTCTTAAAAATAATCTTGAGGTTTACACCTTTCAATGCTCTTTAATCAAGTGAATTTTGTGATGCTTTTAAGCTTTGCAGTCTTAAACCATTTATCTTTATGGGTTTCAGTAGTTGATTTTGGGAAAGTTCGCCAATGAAGTTAGTAGATTAAAAGAACCCCTATTTTTTGGGCAGCCATATGGACCCAAAAGAGTCGGTCCCAGTTTTTTCTTCTGAGAATAAGGTCTTAAAATATATTCAAAGGAGTCTTGGCAGATATCTACCGAGAAGTGTTGACTTGTTTAACAGTTTGAAATGAATTGACATTTGAAAATTAGCAAGGCTGACACCACCACCTAGTCCAGTTAGTAGGATGAACTGGCATTGATTACATGAGTACCAGCAATTATGCTGTCTATGCTTCTTGAAGCTTTGCCTTAATGACGAGAAGCGTCTATTATCTAATTTACCAATGAGCTCTACCTCAACTGGTACCGCTCACTTCTCCTAACAGAGAGGTCGGGTGTTCAAGTCTCTCACCCTGGTACTTTACAACTCTCAACGAAGAGGTCGGTGTTCAAGCTTCACTACTACAGGTATCGTTGTTGCTCATCAAGCCTTACCAAAGGAACCAATTAACTGATGGCTTCTCTTAATGGAGAGGTTGAGTGATGAAGCCCCACCAGAGGCGGGCATGGGCACCGGTACTTCATTACTCTCAACGGAGAATGGAGAGTTCGGGTGTTCAAAGCCCCACCAAAGCTCCATATAGCTGTAATTTTTGCCTTTCAAGGCATCAAATAATAAAATATAAGGGGTGGGATAGGTCTATGTCCCATCCAACCCTTGAGAAAGAAAATTTAAAAAAAAAATGACCAGAAGGTCCAGAACCCTTGCACTAAAATATTAGCGGTTGTATGGAGGCACAATTCCATGTGTAGCCTAAACCAGGTAGGCTTCAAGTATTGATTTAGTCATTAAAACTTTCTTGATATCCTTCCTTTTGATTCTGACATGGGTTCATCTTTCAAAGGAGTGGCATGCTGCTTCTGAGAGTACACCATATTCTCTGAGCCAACTTTAATGGTCCATTGTAGCTTGTTTCCTGCCATCTCTAACAAACAAACCTGAGATACATTTGAATTTACACAAATATAAATCTCAGTTAGTATTAGTTTTACTTGTGATAAAAGCTTAAGGGTCAAACTCCATAAATGATTAAGAGTTGCATTGGCAATCTTGTTCAGCTTGAGCATTACCCAAATTGTCCAACGCCCAACATCTATAACACTATTTAGTCTTACCCAAGTTCATATCAATATCATTCACACTTTCTGAGTGAAACATAAATATCATTCTCACTACCATTACGTCAACATTTCATTAGTGGAGATGGACGACGTTAGGATTTTGGAGAATACTTTTTTTGTTTTTGTTTTTTGATAGTAAGTGTGACCCCTTGTTGGTATGGGGATTGGAACCAAAGACCTCCCGAGCGCCCTTGCCATCTCTCCCACCCCCCAAATGCGAAGTACGCATATCATTCTGTCGAAAACATAGTACGATTGGGAATTTGTTACGAGCATATGCTTGTCAAATAGGTCATTTTCTTTTTCTCGGAGATGATAGTGAGAGACTGTTTGATCCAAAATACGGTTTACTTGTTTATCTTGGCCCAGAAAACTCAAGTTTTAAATCAGAGCTCACATAGAAAGCTTGATCTTGTAGTAATGAGTAATTACATGACCACTTCCATGCCATTTCTGACAGGAGGCCTGGTGAGGAGAGCGATGCCGAGTCATCCAGAGCCACAAGTAGTGAGGGCAGTAGCGAATGTGGAGCAGATATTGGGGCAAATGGCGTTCAAAGGGCATGGGTCCCAAAGAACACTGGTAATGCAACTGCCCAAAGTTATAACAGACAATCGCTTAAAGAAAATTCCTTCATGGGTTCAGCAAATGATGAGAGCGAGATCAGCAACCCTCCCGGTCTGCTTATTTTCGAATATTTTGAGCACGTTCCACCATTTAATCGCGAACCTTTGGCTGACAAGGCCAGTCTTCCTTTCTAGAAAGATTTAAACTTGTGTCGAACTTGTATTTGTTTATCACTTCACCTCACTAATCTGATTTTTTTATTGGCATGATTGCTTCCGAACAGATATCAGTCCTTGCATCTCAATTTCCTGACCTGAAGACGTATAAAAGCTGTGATCTGACTCCCGCAAGTTGGATTTCAGTGGCTTGGTAAGCTCACATTATTTGGGATGGATTATTATATTATATTCAGTCAATGTTGGAAAGTCAGACATCTTAAGGGATAAAAAATTTCCATGACTATCCATTGTTTTAAGGATTAAAATTGTTTACTAAATATAAGTGTAGCATAAGAGATAAATTTGGAAGCCAGGTATTAAGCTTAGCTTTTGAATCAAGTCTACTTTAGTGGAACATCCCAAAAAGAAAGTTGGGCTCTTCGATTTGAATTTAGAGAGCATGTATTTTGTATTGCTATAGTTCTTTTTCTGAAGAAGTTGTTATGTGCTCTTCTCGTGCAGGTATCCTATATACAGGATACCCGTCGGTCCATCGCTGCAGAATCTTGATGCTTGCTTTTTAACTTTCCATTCCCTGTCGACGCCTTTCGGAAGTAGGTCCCTCCTCTTCTTCCCCTCCCATGCTGTATGCCCGTGTGTCAATCATGATTTGTTTTCCTTGATCATGCAGGTACAATCTCTGATTGGCCACTTGTCCACGGTTCCACAGTTAGGGAGGTTCATAATGCAGGCATGCCGTTCAGGCTATTATTACCAATCTTTGGGCTTGCTGCTTATAAGTTCAAAGTTTCTGATTGGAATCAGAGCGGAGTTCATGGATGTCAAAAAGTCAACTCTCTCTTACGAGCCGCCGACAATTGGCTTCGGCTTTTGCATGTTAATCACCCTGACTACGGGTTCTTTCTGTCCCACAGCTCCTACTGGAGGTGAAAGTTGGAGCTTTTCAAGCGACGCCTTCATGCATGGCAAATAGTCAACTCTCTCAGTACAGATGTCCTGTTTTGTAACTTGTTTCATGAGGAATAATGTGTCCTTATCCTTGTTATGCTTTTGCTCCGAAGGGTAACTTCTTAATATTGTGCCCTTAGTAATCAAAACTGGTGGGAAATACGTCGTGATAATGACAAGGTAAACGATAAGTCTAATAGAAATAAGTATCAGGATCCAGGAGTGGCTATAGATGATGCCCATATGGTAGTTTGACTTGTTGGGTTTTGCTTGAATGGTCTGTCTGATGATGTTGATGATGATGGAGAGTTGGTAGTATTTGTACACTGTTTTAGCATGTATCTAATACTTGTACGTACAGTTATTAGAATAATCTTACTTTCTTTAGCCAACTGTAAATTTATGTTTTCTTGGTTGTTGTATGTTAACCATGTCATTTTGTTTTCCGTTTCGAGGATGTATGCTTATTCTGTTATTTGCTGTGCAAATTTACTTGCTAGCCTTATCAAGACCGTCTACAATTTGGTAGCCAAAGAACTTGTTTGTTGTCAGTCACTACAGGCAAGAAAGAAGCCGTGTTCCAGTGGAGCCGATTCGAAATGCCTTGGCAGTCATTCTCGGGTCAAACAGAGATGCCAATGTTACCACCTGTTAAGGGCAGGTATATATTCCGTTCCACTCTCTTCCTGTCTTGTGGTCCATTCTCCCCCCCTCGTCTGCATGTTAACTTATGTGGTCCTATGAAGGGGGTTGGGAATGAATAATAACAATAAACTGCTTGCGCTAGGCAATGTTAGTTTTTAGAAAGGTTTGATGCCGTGTCTGTTGAAAAGCCTGAAGGTGGTGGCTGAAAGGAAAACTAGCACCCCAGCCAAGTGAGTCAGACAACTGTCCGTGGTAAGCTTGTCATTGACCCAAATCTATGATATAGGTCGTGAAAAATGGTAGTTCGGGTGTCATCCCACTCTTTAATGGTCCTTGGTACCGATCTAGAGGCTATTCTGTATCCTTTTCGTTACAATTGATACTGTACTTACCATTCCCCGGGACTCATGGTTGCTCAACTCAGCCCTAATTGATCAACTGATGAACCCATAGACACTCCGGTGATAGGACTGCACCTAAAAAACAAACAATGCCCTGCTAAACTGAAGTGGCCACACAAACTATAAAATCGATTGCAAGTCCTTGCTATTATTCAGGCAGTTAAAGCAGGAGCTACTCCTGATCACTCATTTAACGGGGGATATAGCAACACCTATACTATTAATGGTAGAACTTCCTTGATTATCAGCTTCTGTTTCAGCATTGTTATATGAAGACATCAGACACCTGACACCACCCTTGATAAATGTGCTCTATTTACATAGAAATATAAGCAAGAAGACAGACAAGCTAGAATAAGTTTGTTCTTTTTCAATTATGCACATAATAAGCGGTAAATATAATACAGGATACAAAGTTCCTCTCGCCTAACTATTTCCACTGATAAAAACCTGCGTACTCCTCTTCTTTACTCTCAAGACTACACTTCCATTAGGGGAGATGCACATGGCATAGGCACCACATTGTTTCAAGCTTCTTAAACTTACAATAAATCATCATCAAGAAAAGTAGACATCAGCAGTCCTTGTACAAACTCGCTTCTCCGAGCCTTCTCTTCTTGGTCCTTGTCAGAGAGTGGAAACTGCTGATGGACATTCCTGTTTCCAAGAAAGTTGTGTCAGATATGTAGTCCAATATGCTGCATTGATGAGCAAAATCCAATTGTTTCTCTTTTCATACCACAAAGGGAAACACTATTCATACTTGACTGTTCAGTACAAGAACTTCATAGAACAATAGGGTAAACATCATGTACAATTGGTTGAGAAGTCGAAGCTAATAGCATTACCCTTTAAAATTGGGATAAGACACTAGTCAACCATTAGGCGTGTCCTTCGTGGGAAGCAAGAATCCAGGATTACAGAAAAATTCGGTATCTTTATTCAGAAAAGTACAACAATAACACAACAGAACAAACATAAAATAAAACAAATAAAACAAATGCCTGTAAATTGTTCATTCTAACACCAATACAGATTTATTCAAACTTCAATAAGAAACAATGAGATGTTAACCTTATCGACTCTCAACTTGTAAAAATGTCGTTCCCTGTATTTTTATATATATATATATATATTTTTATTTATTTTTTTACTTTTTGATGGTCTTTAAGAATTGTGTGACTGCTAGATTTCCTTACCAAAAGAAAAACGGATGTTTTGGGTAAATGGAACAAAAAAACCAAGAACAAGTTGGTCGTTGCCATCCCACCTTCTATTGGAGGTCATAATTTTTAGGAAAAAAATACTAAAAAGTCCCAAAAATGATTCTTCTATCTAAAAAGTTCAAAGTTGAACTTTTAAAATCCAAAAGTCCAAAAGTTGACATTCCCACTAAAGTTGTTAATGTAAGAGTTTTCAATTTTAGATATTAGTAGTAGCAGTAGTAGGAGAAAAATATGTTGACACTACTGTTAATCTACAATGTCAACTTTATCATGTTCCTCGTTCGCTTCTTAAACATTATCAGACCCTGATAAAAAAAATCAATTATAAGCCATTGCCCTTACCTTTCCAATGAATCCTTGGAGTTGTTCACCAGTGAGCTTGCATCAGCTAAAGGATGATGTTGAGCACTTGTCGGTTCATTGACTACTGGGGAATTGCACATAAATGAAGATAACCATGGATCAGGTTCTGTATTGGACGACGGAACGGCATATGAAGAAGACCCTCCAAGAAGGGACTGTAGATTTCCTTCTCGCAATTCTTTCTTCAAAAAAGAAAGAGCCGAGTTGGACCCACCCTTGCGGGATCTCTTCTTGCGCTGCACGTAATCTTTAGTCAAGGAAAAGTATAAAGTAAACTCGAGTCGTGCAACACACTAGAGGCTCATTAATTTAGGAGTCTATAAACTGCAAATCAAGAACCTACTTGAGCACCTTATCAAAACTGAAACAAAAAGAAAATTACAAAATAAGTATGAGATAGCCAACTATAATGAAAAGGATATTTTTAGAAGATTTCCATGCTGCATGGTTATATGGCCGATCAAATCCATCCCCACTCTTTTGGCACAAACCGGGCAAACCTGCAGATGCAAGAAACATATACAATATCATTGGTGCAAACATGCAACAGCCAAAGTCTATAAACTCCATAAAAATGTAAGATACACACAATCCTACTATAAACTTGCCCACACAACCAAGAGGAGATGCCATGCTGACTTCTATAATTTTTCTTTCACATGGTACCTTTTTCAGAAGCTGATATAGAAAACCTCATAATCTTGGCAAAATGTGTCAATGCTCTACATTTTCTTGATTGCAATATAGCTTTTTCACCCCTTGCACTCTTATTTATGTAATGTATCGAAAGGAAAATTATTGGTGCAATGAACAAAATTGAGGTTATAATAATCATGGAGTGGTAATAATCATATTCATTGCCACAGAAGGCTGATCGCTATTCTACAATGCGTCATAGTAAGAATCCATAAATTCCAAAAAATTATTACAACTTTCAGCAAACCGCTAAGAACCAACATCTCTAAGCACGAACTTAGACCCACAACTAAAGACTCGTACTTCCGTTTTTAGTTTGTCCCAAAAATACAGTCCCATTTTTAAGCTTATCATTGTTTTCCCCAAGGAAAAAAACCTTAAGTTTCAGAAACATCATGTTGGCAGTACGTGCCACACACACACAAAATTCACATTCAATGTAGGACTCCTTTTCTGGTATGGAGGGAGTATTATTCTTGCTATTGGTTAGGATAAACAAACTTTCTCAAGTTAATAAAAATCCGAAATTTGCAAATCAGGAACACAAGACTGCGGACTACATTATTATAAATACAAGGAAAATGAGAAATAGGTACCCCATTATTGGCTTCGATTGTATGCTCTTCATCAATGTGACAACAAAGACCCACAATGTCAAAATCATCTGCACAGAATGGGCATAAATATTCCGGCATTGACTCGTCATCGGCATCAATTTCATCACCTAGCTGAAATGTGTCTGCAGACACAAGAAAATTACCACCATTTCTATATCGAAACAAGCTCAGAAAACTACTGGGCAGTTGGAAAGATTCCAAATTTCCAACTATCTCAAGAAACAAATGTTGCAAAACATATTCCACCAACTGAAATTCTATGAACATTAAAGTTCCATTTCTTTCCTACGGAAAACTTAACTTCCTAACCATTCATCAATCAAATTCATGATAACAAAAAAAAAAAAAAAGAACAAAAATACAAGCAAATAGCAGTCATCTACTTCCTATGTTTCTTTTCATTTCTCCAAACAAATCATAAGAAATAGCGAAAATGACAACTGCAATGCCTTATCACTAAAGCTCTGTTTGTTTCCCAGGAAAGTCGTAGCTGGGTAGTAACAAAAGTCTAAGAGTTCCTCTTAAAACCATCAGAAACAAAAGAAGAAAAATGCTAGCACTATTAAAACAATTTAACCACTAAAAATTACTCCACGAATTATTACGCTCTTAATTCCTATTTATTTCTGAGAAATCACAAAAAGAAAAAACTTTAATTTTCTTTTCATCACCCCAAAACAAAACAGAGAATAATCTTACCGGTAAACCTAAAAGATAAAAAAAATCAAGGCAACGCATAAACACAAAACCTCAGTTTGTTTCCTTAAAGTACACACAGCATTTTTCACGTGGGTAATTTACAAATTTTACTCGTTCAATTTTCACAACAATCGTCCTAAGAAACAAACAGAGCACATAAGTGACACTAAAAAAACAGACCAGATCGAGATTGGTGACGCCTTGAAGGAGGAGTAGAGAGACGAGCCCACAAATCGGAGTCCATTTTTGCCCCTTTTGATCTTCAAAAAGAAATCTTTCAGGGTTAATGGTTAAAATTAAAGGCCTGAATTTGCCCCTTGTTATGATAGTTTTCTTGGGACTATAGATATAGATGGAAGTACATATGTATAGCCCTAGAGGACTTGGAAGAAGGGCGTGTGAGGAAAGTTCTAAGAAATGAAGAGAGAGTGCAGAGACTCCCCACCAAACTTTGGGTAGTGGTTCATAGGAGTATATATATGAGAATATTTTTACTTGCAAACCCTTAAAGTTTTGTAAGAAATTGACTTTGAACCTTTATAGAAGCACTTCATTCAGTTGACTCCACAATTGGCTATTAGTTCTGGCATTTTTTATTTTTATTTTTAAATTTTTTTTGTTCTGGCATTAACTTACCTAAGCTGACTCGATTTGGATTTGCTTTGGTAATTTCAAACCAAACTGTGGTATTTGAATGGAAATGAATCGAAATTGACGGTTATTAATTAGTTTGATTAGATATGTGACTGGTAATAAAAATAATTGAAATAAAAAATTGGAAAATAGTTAGGTTTTGGTATTAGTAGTACCCACATTCTCCCCGTTGTTACCTACCTTCCATTCCCTTAGTTGTTACTTGAACTGCTTGTATAAATTTTACCCCTATTCATACAAGTATTTATCATATAATCTAGGTATATATACGTTAGATGAAAAACATAAAACCCCTAACATTATTCTTAATCATGCAAATTCGTCAATGGCTCCTCTTCATTCTTCAAAACTAGCATCTTCGGCAATTGGTATAAAATTTATAATCAATCAAGCTTATCTATAGACATAAATAACAATTGATCAATCATACACTACTAACATCTCAATAATCTTAGTTTCTTTCTTTCTTTCTCTCTTTATCCCCCTCTCTCTCAATGTCTGTATATGTTGATAAACAAGTTTAAGGGAAAAATCACATGATTCGAACAAAGAGTATGTAATTTAATAGATATTTTGGATGAATAAGATATTAAATCTTAAAAGTATAGAGAGAGAGAGAGAGAGAGAGATTTGCTTTATAATACTCTCTTCGTTCCGGGTAAAGAGTTCATATATGAAAGTCAATTTTTTTAAAAAGAAAATGACACTTTTAGTAGCTTATTATTAATAAAATGATAATTTTATGCCTTAATTTTTAAAAGTTGACTCTTTAAGTGAAACATTCTAAAATAAAATAGTAAACTATTTACCCGAAACTAAGAAAATATAAGTTTATTTCTCATTTACCATAAAAGATCGTACTCTAGTAATATTGTCCACTATTGTAAAGTATTGATCAAGTTTAAATTGATTGCATTCTAATTTCTATTCATCGGTTTTCTCAACTAGAAATGATCTTTAAATTTATGTATGTGTAAAAGATTTTCCATTTGAAACCTGAGTAGTGCTTCACGATTCTTACTTTATTTATGAAATATAAATATGTAATAAACACATTTATATTTTTTTCTCTACATCCATATATGCAAAAAAAAAAACATCATTTATTTGAACTAAAACTAAGTTTATATGTTATTATAAAAGTTTAGCCAAAAATAATAATTCATTCGCATCAATGTTTAATACTACTTTTACATTACTACGAAAATGAGATTGTATCATTTAGGTGAAGGTTTCCTGGTTAATTAATTCGTCTGCAATTTTTTGAACCATATGTGATTTTAGTTATGTATGTAATACTCTCTTTGTTCTAAAATTATTGTCATGTTTTCTTTTTTTCGTCTGTCCTAAAATAATTGTTTTGTTTATAATTTTTATTTTTAGAACAACACTTTTATCATTTTACCAATATATTTTCCTCTTACTTTAATTATGTGTCATATACACATAGGCTTTATTGCAAAGTTATACCCTATACTAATATTAATAACTAATTCAATTTGTTTGTCTTAATCCATGTGCCGAGTCAACATGACAATAAATATGGAAAGGATATAGTATTACATTATTATCGTTACATATAATAAATATTTGTATTCGTAATGTTGTATGTAGTGAATAAATTTTAATATGGAGTTTTTTTTAGACGTTGGCTAGATTGTTATTTATATTTTTATTATTGTAATTTAATATTTTTTTAAAAATATTTGGTAGATTTATGGTGTACACAACAACATAATTAGACTTTTTTATCAACATTTCAAGTCTTATTAACTTGATTATATAATATGTTTTTTGAAATTTTTTTAGTGTTTTTTAAATCGTGTTTTAAACTAAATTGATAACTTGACCAATTCCATATGGGTATTCCCCGATTAACCGTTGTAAGTCCGGTTGGTAACTAATATAGCTAGAGGGGGTGAATAGCATTTTTAATACTTTGATTGTAGTTTTGAAAAACTTCAAAAGTTACAGTGGAAATGTGTAATTTTGACAGTCGGTTGTAAGTTGATATGGTGTCAGCTAGCTAGCTGATGGTTTAAAGAAGCTGACGTTATAGATTGAAACTAGAATAATGGTCAGCTAGCTGACATAATTTAATACTTTGAAAAATAGATCACAAGATACAAAGAAAGATCTGAAGAACAATTTATAAAAGCAAATAAGTAAACAATTTATGTAAAGAACTGACGGACACTTAAGTAGATTAAAACTTCTTAAGTGTTAGAGCAGTTTGTAAGAACTGATGAATTGACAGACAAAGCAGTTGAAGTGGTTCATAGTAAAAACTGCTACGTCCACTACCAAGCTGGTCAAATTTGGATTTTTGAAGTGCATTAATATTATTAATAATCTAGATGATCACTAATGGATCAGTGTACAACAAAGACCGGTGTTTATGGAGTATGATTGAGAAACAATCACACTTGTGGGATAATCAACTGATTCCCTAAACAATATGAAAGAAGTAAGGAATAACAAGACAGTGATTGTCTAAAACAATAACTAGAAAAGAATAAATGTGAAGATTATCTAGCTAGAGTTTTTAAGACTAAGACACTTCAAATGAGTAAATTGCTTATGAGAGTATGAATGTTTCAGTTATTTTTCTTCAAGAGGTTCCTGTGGATATTTATAGAAGAACTTGAAGTGCAGTCCGTTAAAAACACTTTTGAATTTGAAATGTGTCAATAATTCGGAAATATCTTCTTAAAAGATCATAAAGATCCTGTGATAGAGATAAAGAACAATAAGATCTATCATAGCAAAAAATAGGTAAGTGTCAGTACCAAGAGATGTTTAAGCATAAAAGTGGAAGGCTGATACTTAAAGAAACAAGGGTCAGCAGCTTCTAAGTGGCTGACAATATGATACAACAAGCTGGCCAATTATACTTAATCAAACAAATTATAAGTTCTAACAAACAAGATAAAAGCATAATAATTTTAAACAAATTTAATTTAGGCAAGATTCAACAACTGTTACCCATAGAGAATTGATATGATATAACAAATTGATTACCCGATGGGGAATGAGGACAGTTACGAGGGCATAAAATTAAATTTGGGAACGAGGGTGATATTATGATAATATCCCGAACTTTCCCATTGACATTCCTAAATTTGCTGAATTTTGAAGCTTCATTCACTACTTAAATGCACTTGAAGATGATGTTTGAATTTGGAATCGATTGTTTTGACATTAATAAAGCCTAAGCAAAGATTTATTTGTTGAAGAATTCCTATTGCATATAATATTGAGAATTTGGAGTCATGAGATTATTGATAGTTTTAAAACATTTCACATTTTCTAGCTTTTATTTTATAAAAAGAGTAGGTCTCCTATAAAACCGTCCTACGAATCTTAATTCGTAAGACGCAGCTCCACTCTCTTATATCTCAACTCACCACTATACTGTGGGTCTGATAAAGAGGATTCGTCGTACAAAAAATATCCATAAGACTGTATTACACAAATTTTTGCCTTGCAAAAATATGGATCAGGTGGAAGTATGACACATAAAATAATTAGGGGAAGTATTGGTCGATGATATTGAGATGAAGGGGTCTAAATACATGAACAAGAACAAGAAATGGGATTAGGTTCATACCACACTTACATTTCTCCAAACAAAATACATTTGGGGAAGTATTGGTTGATGATACGGACAAAAATGTCGAAGACAGTAGCATTTATGAAGAATACACTACGTTTAGCATTTAGGAAAAATACCACCTCTCCGCCTTAAGGTATATATTTGCATTATGAAAACAAGTAGTAGTATGAAAATGATAGTTATGTGAATGTATTCGTGTAAAATACTAAGATATCTAACTCTAAAAATTATGAAAATAATTGTATTAAGGGTGATTTCTTTCATAAATACATGGAATTCATCTTAGAAACGTGAACAACACAAAAGATATGTACATAGAAGATATAAACGCAAGTCCATTTACTTTCGATTATCTTGGACCCTCTTGGCCTAATTTGATTGACTCCCCCATTTATAACCATAAGTATCATAACCATAGGGTGTTGAAGTAAAATGTTGAAAACGAAAGTTGGGGGTAGAGGTGTAAGTGGATCGGTTTGATTTGGTTTAGGCCAAAATCACGAACCAATTCAAAATTTTCAAATTGAACCGAACCGCCGAAGAAGGATTGGAACCGAACCGAACCACTCGGTTCGGTTTGGTTTGGTTTGGTTTGTGGTTTATGTAAATTGTTTTTAATCAACATTTAACCATCATTAAAAATAAGAATAAAAATAAGATTTTAATCTGGAATTAACATCAAAATTAGATAATAGCCAAGTAAAATAAAATTATCATAAAGATTACAATACAAGTTCTAAAATAAACAAAAACAATAGAAGAAATAATAGTCCTCAAATAAATAAAAATATATAGGTTGGTTTGGTTCGATACCAAAAACGATCAATCGAACTGAACCGAGCGGTTTTCCATTTTTCAAAACCGAGATCGAACCGTTTTCAAACAAAATCGACCAGTTTGATTTGATTCGATTCCGGTGGCTCCGACTTACATCCCCAGGCAGAGGGTGCTGAGGGTAACTTTCCAAAAAAATAAAATATTTGAATTACCCTAAACTACTTATTAAGAAAGAAATGCTCTGGCTCTTCTAGGAAAATGTGTGTATAAGAGACATTTTACAAGAGAAGACTTTGCTTGCATCTGCTGGAATAAAAACTAAAAAGACTGGTTGAAGGTCTCGTCGCACACGAGAAAGAACTTTATATTTCTTCTCATAAGTGTCAGTATATCATTTGATTAGAGAAAAGAATATGTATGCTAAGGGTGATTCTGTCATTTCCTTAACTCTGAAACAGGTAAATATCTGAATTGACAAGTGACATCTGGTATTATTATACTATTTTCAATTGCTACGTGTCAGGTAGCTCTCGTAGCTCAGTTGGTTAGAGCACCCGTTTAGTAAGCGGGAGGTCTTGAGTTCGACTCTCAACGAGAGCATGTTTTTCGTCCTACTATTTGGCTTGGGCCAAGCGGCCCAAAAGCATTTTGTATCTATTCTTTTGAGATTATTATGGGCTTGTTTACTGATTTGATCCTATCATTATTCATTACTTCATTTTTCGAACTCTACAAGTCCATCTTTTCAATGATCTTTTACCAAACAAAAGAAGAAAAAGGAGTTTGTATTGTCTTAGGGTAAGGCCTAGTTGTAAATTTGTAATGAGTAATAACAACAATTTTCGAGAAAGTCTTGAGGTGTAAACTATTTGGAATGTGTCCACGTTATAGTAGCACAAGTGTTTATCTGCAATACTCTTCTACTAGTTGTATAATAACGTGATATAAGAGTACGTATATATTAATCTCGAGCATATAAAGATCTGATCTCATACTGACGTCGTGTCATAAATATGGATACAAAGTCTAATTTATCTATAATATTCTTTTGCATGGTTTGAAGTTTATGAGAGTATAATAGAGTTTTTATCCACGGCATCGACATATTAAAGATCGGAGGGCTTGCATTCTAATTTCTTCCTATTAAATTGGAAAGGAGTCCAAATCTAGGGCATACAACATTCCTCATAGGGTCGGTACTTGGTACTTGGTAGTCTAGTCGGCATTAGGGGTGGTAAATAGGTCATGTTGGGCTGTTATCGGACTGGCACGATAACAGCACGACACGATAAGCACGAATATGAACACGACACAATAAGTTTATCGTGTCTAATATTAAAACCCGAACACGACACGATAAAAACATGAAAAGCACGGTACGGCACGATAGGCACGATAAGCAAAAAACCATGATTTATTTAGTCAGACCCGTTAAGCACGTTAAGCCCAATAAACATTATAAAATATATAATTTTGATTTTTAATACATATTTTGAAATTTTATCAATATAAATAGTCAAGTAGTTTAAAAGTCATATATTTTCAAATGATAAAACTATGAAATAATCATGAAAATAGTTCGAAAGAAGTGAATAACCCCTACTAAATTTTTAAAAATATATTTTTTAAACATATATATTTTAGTTATCGTGTCTTATCGTGCTTATCAAGTCAACCCGATAACAACCAATTTTTTATCGTGTCTTATCGTGTTAGCATTATAACGGCCCGAACCCGATAACCCTCAGGCCTCAGCCCAAACCCTATAATTTCGTGTTGTATTTATATCGATCAATCATGTCGTACCTCAAATTATCACCCATAATCGGCATATGGGTACAAGTGCTCGTAACCTCATATGCTCACAATTGCAATAGAGATCGGTAGAAAAGGGTTAATTTAGATAAATACGGAAATATGTTTGGATATTTAACTTGTCATCATTGTTAAAAAAAAAAGTGAAAAAAGATTGACTGCGATGGGCAAAAGTCAGCTAATAAGAGCAGTAGGCATGGTCGGACCAAGTAGAAATTCATGTGAAATGAAGATTGGCGAGGCGGGGTACTCCTCTATTGTACCACACGAATGGCATATTGTACCATCCTAAATTCCTCAAGGGGACATGGCATGTGATTGTTAGTAACAGTCTACCATCCATTGAATTCATCTCCCTAAAATGGCTCTTGCCGATTTGTACTTTCATTCTAAAATAATTGTAGAAGAAAAAAATAGGAAAACAACAAAACCAAAAACAAAAAAATTTAATTTAATTAATATATAAAATTTATGAAATGCGATACTTTTCCTTTTTGTTGATCTAAGTAAAATTTTAAAGTTGTCTTATACTTCACGCAAGTAATATCGTCTTACTCAAGTATTTTTCATATTTATTTTATTTAATTAGAAAAAGTAAACTATAACATTTAAAAAATACACTAAAGATATTATAATTTGTAAGTTTTATAATTTTCGAAATTCAACAACTAATTTTTGCCAAATATTCATCAAAAAGTTGGTCAAGCAAATCAAAAATAAATAAATTGTTTCCCTCCTTTTAAAACAGAGGGAATACTTAACATCAAGTATTGTATAGTACCTCCGTTTCTAAATAATTACCTCATTTTCTTTCCTTTTTTTTGTCCATTATTGTTCACTTTCAAAACTTTTCTTTCTAAGAAAATATTTTTACCTCTTAACATTTATTTTTTATACCTACTTTAATTATGGTTAAATGCTCAAGAAAATTAAAATAAATTACACATTACACTAATATTTATAATATACTTTAATTATTTTTTAAAACGATGTGTCGAATCAAAAATACGATCATTTAAAAACTGAGGGAATAGTATATAGAAGTGTTAAGTGAAAATTGTTGTTGCAACTTTATTTTATGGTTCCGTATAGGGATGGTAGATGAAAATAAAAGGAGAAATTACGGGTCGGTCCACTTTCTAAAGTTTTTATTTGTTTTAGTCATGTGTTTTTTTTAATCGGAAATGAACACTTTTGGGGCAAAAAGACTACGATACCCTTAACGAGCCTGAGGCGGACTACCGAAATCCATTGTTGTGCATCGGTTTTTGCACTGTGATGAATCAATTTAAATGGAATCATTTAAATTACAAAATCAAAATTTTCCACAACGATAAATCAAATTTTGCACCACAATACATAAATGTTAATCATCTAATCTAAATTGCATCGCTGCACCAACTTTTATGTACCACGATAAATTAATTTTTGCACCGCGATACATAAAATATTATCTAATCCATTTTTACACCGCGATACAAAATAATGATGAACCAGACTATGCCATCCACCTCATCTCTTTAGTCGTAAGTCTTCTTCTTCCCCTCCTCCTCCACCTTCGACCTCTTGAAAAATTCTTTAACCCAACACAGATTCATTACAGGTCGATATCTGTTTCGTTGTGCAACAATGGTGACTTTCGAATCTAATGTGTTTGTCGAAGCTGTTGAAGGAGACAATGTCATTTTTACTGAGGGGTTAGAAACTTTGTAAAAAGGATCAACCAGAATTTCACACTAAATAAAAGGATTAATATATAATTTGGTCCCAAAACTTGCACATTTCAATTTATATAGTAATTGCTGCGAAAACTTTCTTATGGTGGCTCTTCAACCCAACTTTGGGCTTCATGTTAGTCTCTGGTTGCATTATCTTTGGATGGAACGTTAAATATTTTATAAAAAGACTAAATTGCCCTCAATAATTCTGATGAACAACTATTCGTCAATTTATTGCTTTGTTAGAAATTGACCTAAAATAAAATATAAAAGAGAAAAGAAATTAAAATAAAAAATTGAGGATAACCCCACCCAACGATCTGACGACTGATAATCTCATAGTCCTCTACCCTTTAGATCTTTCTCACAGACTCTTGCCTGTTTTTTTCAAACACAACAGCTTTGTTTGTCAACTCAATACCTATGTAAGTATCCTTCATTTCAACTCGGGATTTTTGATAGCACCCGAGTTTGATTTTAATTTTGTTTTATAAATTGTTTTGATTTTTAGGGGTTTCGAAAAGTGGATCCGGATAGATGGAAATTTGCGAACGAGTGATTTCTCAGAGGACAAATTCAATTACTGGGTCACATATCAAGGAAAAAGCATAGTCCAAGGAGAACTATTCAGTACATCACAAAATCGAAGAAGGTGATGAGGATGAGATAGTAATTGAAATAGCTAGATTAAAGGAGGAGCAGAAGGTTTTTGAGAAAGAGCTTCAAGGTATGAACAAACAGCTGGAGGCAACGGAGTGGCGGCTAGAGCAAATGATGACGTTTTTGTATAAAGTCATCGAAGACCCTGAGATTTTGCCACGAATGACGATGGAGACAGATCAACTGTCGAAGAGATTGGCGAAAAAGAAGTGTTGAAATTTTGATTTCGTCTTCGTCTAATTCGCCTTCTTCGTTGAGTGTTGGAATTTGTAATTCGGTCAAGAGTGAGGAGGGTGATAGCGGGAGTGGGACAGTCAGGGTAAATTCGTCACCAGAGGCGAATTTTTGTCAGTCTTCGTCGTCGCCGAAGACGATGATGGCGTGGATGAAGTGGAAACCGGTGGATAATAATTATGGTTGTTTTACGATGGGAGTCGCGGGAAATAGACATTTTTCTGTTGGGTGGGGTTGTCCTCAAATTTTTATTTATTTTTTCTTTTTTCTTTTTATATTTTATTTTAAATCAATTTCCAACTCAGTAATAAATTAACAAAGTAGTTGTTCATTAGAATTGGTGAGGACAATTTAGTCTTCTTATAAAATATTTAACGTTTCATCCAAATATAACATTATAAAGACCAATATGAAGCCCAAAATTAGATTGAAGAGTCACCGTAAAAAAATTTCAATATCAATTATCATATAAATCAAAATTAACAAGTTTAGGGATCAAATTATATATTAATCCTAAATAAAACTAGGAAGCTGTGTGTTCATTTATGGTCCAATACCAAGATATAAACACACTATTAACTATTAAGGACCATTAAAATGGTTGGTTCTCATCGTTACTGGCCCACTAATTTAGTAGATGTAAAGTCCAATAATGCTACTGTTCAGACCCGCATTATATGTCCTTTTCTGACTGGTACTTTTTGACACTTTCAATTCAATTATTCATTACTAGAATTCATCATCCATGTATAAGTTGGACCCCCCCGGGGAGCAAAACTCCAATGCCACGTGCTGAATACTTAGTTTTTATAGTTTGTGTTTGACATTGTAATTGGATTAGATTTTGTAATCGTGTCTATAACATGATATCAATATTAATATGAGATAATGTTAATATTTAAATAAAGTAATATATATTTAAATTTTGTAAAAGTTGAATTAATATATACTGTAAAAAAACATATTTTAATGATTGCAAAATTTGTGACTCATTATATATAAAAAAGAGTCAATTTTTTTGGTTATGGAGACATTTAGGTATTTATAGGATTTAATTTTACAATTTTGGATTTTGATGTAATGACTTAAAATAAAGAGAGAAAATTGGTGGGATTAAAGAGAAAATGTAAATCTACAAAAGAAAATCACTAAAATATTATTTGCTTTGTGATCTAATGTCTAATTTTGACCGTTTTAGAATTTATCTATCTTTAGTCCCAAATTAGCTCTCTCTATCTTTCTCTTTTTTATTTTTTTCAATCATTATAAAGCAAAAGTTAAATCTAAATCTAAATTCAAATTCGTAAATCATCAAGACAAACACATCCTATCTCATCAAGGAGCACATGCATCAGAAAAATCTTTGGTAAGATAATCTTATGAATATTTTATATAAGATAGATACTCTTGTTCCAACGCATCGTATATTGGTGGATTGAATTGTGTAAGAGTGAGACTTTGTCCTACGAATTATCCGTAAGACGGTTTCATAAGAAACCTACTCATATGCATTATATACTCGCCTCTCTTAAAATTTTATTACATCTAAATATGTTTCAAATATTAATACTAGGGTGCTATTATGGTTTTTATTTCTATTATGTTTTTTTTGGCGGGGGTTGTAAATAGAGCTGTTAAAATAGGTTGATGGATCGAACTAATCCATAACCCATTTTAACTCGGTATTTGACAGGGCGGGACGGATCATCCCAAAAACATAGCGGGCCTAAGAAATATCAACCTAGCACACCTCTTTTAAGTGGCGGGGTGGGCTAACCCAACGGTCCCAAACCTTTTTTACAACTCTAGGCGAGCCAACCCACAACCCACTTCAATCCGTCATTTGACGGGACGGGACGACCCAGCCCAAAAAAGTAACGTGTCTAAGAAATATCAATCCAACCCACCTCTTTTAAGTGGCAGGACGGGCTAGCGCAACCTATTTTGACAACTCTAGTTGTAAATGATTTGTTATCACACGGCTAGTGAGTAGGAAAGTCTTATAGTGTCTGCGTTTTGATAATAAAAAAGCATGCGACAATTTTGGTTTATACTACTTCCATTTCAGGTAAAGAGCTTACTATATTATTTTAGGATGTTTCACATAAAGAATTCACTTTAAAAAATTATGCTTACAACTTTCATAATATTTCATTTTTACCCTTTACTTGTGTTGTAAGTATATTACTCCCTCCGTCCCTAAATTATCGTCCTCCTTTCATTTTTCGTTTGTCCCAAAATAATTGTCCAGTTTGAAACATACCTTTTTAGAACATCACTTTTACCACTTTACACTTACTTTTTCACTCTACTTTAATTATGGATCACATACACATGAGCTTTAAAAGAAACTACACATTAAACAAATATAAATAACCAAGTCAATTGTTTTTTCTTAAATTGTGCGTCAACCAGGACGATTATTAAGGGCCGGAGGGAGTAGTTGTTATTATGTATTTTTATAATTATGATCAACTTCAATTATATTAATATATCTTTTAGTTATTAAATTTTTAAAATTAAATAGGTACTCTTTAGTTGCAAGAGGGAGTATAATGCATGAAAGTAGTAGGAGTACCAAACAAACTCATGATTGAACAATAAGACAATGGAACAACTCTTCCAATGGTTAGTTTGTACGATACATGTATATCAACAATAACACACTGGAATGACTCTCATTATGTCAGAATAAACACGGACAAAAATATTTAGCATTGTTAATCAAGTAAGCATCATAATAATGAGTCATGATCCATTGGATTGGATGGCTTGATTCTTAAAAAAAGGCCGAAATAGAGTTTCGAATTTCTAGATTTACCGTACATCTCTAGGCGTTAGAGATGGAAAGTCAAGTCCTACAAGGTCTTGAGTTTTTGGATCCTTTTATCTTCTAATGAGTGAATGGATACCAAGTTGTTGGCTAAAATGGCTCGATTCTAGGCAAATGGCCTAATTCACTGTGCACACGAGAACATGACTTTGGCGGATGCATTCTGGAAATGGTGTGGGCGTGCAGCATGGGGTTTCTATTTTCTAGTCTCGTTATTATGATATAGGCTTGATCTTGTATGTTATATATATGTTGTAACCCTAAGACACGTGACTAAAAGTGGAGCTATGTCAAATAGCCTTAGGGCTAAACAGCATGTGTGACTCGACTATCTGCACTAGATCCTATAGTGAGAGGAATCCTCCATTCTTATAATCCGGGACTGTACGAGAGCCATAAACATTTAGAACTTTTTAGTGGATACATCTCATTGGGATAACAATATATGTGCTTCATTGGTTCAATGAAAATATAACTCTCACGAATAATTTTAGTATTCAAGGAATTCCTTGAAAGCACTTGTTCTGCTCCATTTGCATTCCATATATGGAAAGTGTAAACACGTGCAAATAAGTAAAAAAAAAAAAGAGGGCCGTAGAAAATAAATAAATAAGAAGACAATAATGTTGTGAAACTTTGGGATAATTGCATAAAAAAACTCGGATATATTTTAGTAGTTCCAAATTAAACCATAACTTTTTTTATAGACTCGTTGAAATCCAGTCTTTTTGTTTTTTTTTTTAATTACAACCTTTTGTTAGGGGTGGCAAATCGGTGGCAAATCGGTCGTACTAGGCTGTTATCGGACCGACGATAGCAGTACGACACGACAAGCACGAATACGATATAAATGTATCGTGCTTAATATTAAAACCCGAACACGATAGACACGATAAGCAAAAAAACATAATTTCCATTTTTTTTATATTTTCAATCGGGGGGGAGGACGATGAAGATGACCGTTGGCAAAATAGGTTTTTGTAAAGTATAACATTATAACGTATGTTTTTAATACATTTGAATCGATGTGAAAATCAATTAACATAAATATAAATATAAATATATTTTATTTTTATTTTTATTTTTGTAAATCTTTCCTTAGTTCTATGATTGGTAGACATCTTAGGATCAATATATTATAATTTCAATAAATCCACTATTTAATATATTTAAATACTCAAAAATAGACAAACAATAAAAATATTTTTTTAAAATGATATGGGTATATAAATAACAATTTATTTTAAAATTTAAGGCTTGATTTAGTGAAAATAAATTTTACGGTTTATAATGAAATAAAATTGACAAAAAAGTAGTTTTTAGATTCAATGTTAAGATTTTGTTTCGTCAAATCCACGTAGGATCACATAAACATTCTACTCAACAAGTCGTTAGTTATTTAACAGATTTATAAATAAAAGTTGTAATTAAAACAGAAAAAATAGACAGATTTCAATAAATTTATAAAAAAATCATGATTCAATTTAAAATTTAAAACTACTAAAATAGATGAAAGGTTTTTTTTATACGATTCTCCCTCAAACTTGTCCAATCACAAAGGGGAAGCCTAGACTTTATTTCTCCTCTTTGCCTCTACTCGTAGACTGGTGGTACTCTCTCCTTCCATTGGTAGGGGATGTGAATGAAAGGCGCACGGCACGTACGTGACAACTGTCAACTGGAGGGTCCACATTAAAGTAGAGACGATAGTTGATGTTCTGAGGGGCCCAGCCCATGTCTCCTTGCGCGTTGGGCCACTTTTAGAGCAACTCCAGTAGAGAACAATTGTGGGTTCCGTTCTCGATACACTTGAGCAATGGAGAATGGGTTTACACTAACCCATTGTGGTAATTGGGATTAATTAGGATGATAATCGAGTCGGTTCATGTTGTGAAATTTTAATCAAAAAAATTCATGTTTTTTTTCAATCATTAAATTATATTTTTTGAAATAAAATAACGATGATATTCTTAATGAATAACCAACGTATGAATAAAACAATGTCAAACACGCGCGCTAATTGGGCCTCAAAAAGAAAAAGTCGGATGTCAGAATTTACAATAAAAGTCCCACCAAAATTAGGTCTCGCAAAGAAAAAATCGGGCATTAGAATTTACAATTGAAGTCTCACCAAAATTAGGTCTCGCAGAGAAAAAAGTTGAGCGTTGGAATTTACTATTGAAGTCCTACCAAAATCTATACATATATAAAAGGAGAGGAGCAAATAATGGAAATATCCCGTCAAAAGTGACTTTCCAAATTTAGAAACATTTATAATTTGTATATTTGTCATTTTTTTTAAAAAAATTGAAATGAAAATCAAGTAATGAAGTTGACAACAACTCTTCAGATACATATGACTTTACAAATATCTTTAGTGCATTTAATGTAAAACAAATTGTATAGCATTTAATATAGTTCAATATGAGTTACGAAATAACAAGAAATACAATATCAAAATAATATCAAATATTGAATAATTTATTCTATATCCAATTTCACATTTTTTTAATTTAATTTTTTTTTTTTGCATTTGTAATTTGCATATTGACTTCTAAATCTTCAACACGGTAATATAAACACTCAGAAATAAGATTAAATGATGAAACAGTTGATTCAATATAAATTATTTGCCACCATTATTAATAATAATCTTAACAAATAATTACAATGCATTATTATTCAAACTAGCTTAAAACCATAAATCAAAGTAACATAATTACTTCCCATCACTAATGAATTAGTTAATGGATTACTAAAGAAATATTTTTAGTAAACGTCTAAAATAATGATAATATTTTTTTCTTTTAGTAAAAAATGAATTACATTAACAGATTTACTAAATAATGTATTGTTCAACATATAATATTATCATTACCTCATAAAAGCTTTAATATTTTAACTAACTTTATTTAAAAGTTATTCATCGATGTAATAAGAAATATAAAAGATGAATGTCAGATAAATTTGTTAATAGACAAAGACAAATTAGTAAAAGAACACATGCATTAAATTAATGTTTCTCCAAGGAGTATATAAAATGATTGTCAACCATAGTTATTTGCAACCGTGTGAAGTATATAAACTAAATGCAGTAAATATTTTGAAACAAATCATTTTGTTTAGATGTTTTGAAGATTAATTTATGAGTAATATGAATAGTTTTATAAAAGTTTAACTCTTCTTCATTCTTATAAATTTTAGATTCTTATAGTTATAAAATTTAAAGATTTTTAGAACCAGTTTGTTGTTTGAGGTACTTAGGTATTTTCATTATTCTAAAAAATTGTTTTCTATATTTTATAACAAGTTTATATATTAATAATATCAATAAATTATATAACAACCAAATTTCAAATAATTTACTCCATAAAACTGTAATATAAACATACATAATTATGACATATTATGAAAATTACAGATAATTTGTTATAAATTAGTAAATAGAAAAAACAAATTAGAAACCGAGTATTTATAATAAATTATATTTACTTGCCACCGATAATGGTAATAGTCAAGAAAAATAATTATTGTATAAAGTTTCAGCATATGCAGTACTCCTATTGTAATTCAAATTAATATTTTGTGTTTAACCGTCAAATACTTATAAAAATTCAAGCAATTTTATATGTAAAATCTATAGATCGGGCATCGGCTAAGGTTAGATTGAACAAATAATTGACAAATATATAAGAAAATAAATATATATATCTGACCCAGGGGGTGGGTGAGATGGGAAGACTAGGGGCCACACTTATATATATATATATATATATATATATATATATATATATATATATATATATATATATATAAAATATTTTTTCTACTTCATTTTAATCAAATCTGAAGCTAAAAAATAAAATTCTTAATATATTTCTCTAGCTTACATGCTTAAAAATCCAAGTCTAATATATGCAAAAAAAATTAACATAAATTAACAAATAAAAATCTTAGTATATTTGTTCAGTCTACATGTTTAAAAATTCAGGTATAATATTTGTAAAAAACTTTAACTTGTTAAAGTTAGTTTACAAAAGATATATATTTATTCAACGTAATTGGTAATAAGTCAAGGTTACTTTGAACTTTAATTTTAAAAATATTTACCAAAATATACAGATCTAGGATGTTTTTTTCCATTTTCATCAGATCTGAAGTTAAAAAGTGCATAACCGATGTTTATTTTTCCATTTTTGTCAAAATTAAATTTATAAAACAAATGTCCAACATAAAGAGTTGGGATCATATTTTTTTTTATCCATTTTGAAAAAATAAATTAGAAAAAAAATCATATGCTTAATTTTTTTTCTCAGATATAATAGATCAAAGTTTCTATTTTTATAAACTTTTTTTAAAAGTAAATATGCATATTGATATGTTCTTAGATATAATTAATTAACTATAAGATTTGTATATTTTACATACTTAGTTAAATTAAAATCTTGAATTTTTTTAATAATAATCGAAATTCAAATTTGTATCATGTAAATTTCTCTCAAAAATTTATTTAAAAAAATAAAAAGAAAATCTAAGAAACCTAGCTATGAAATGGTTTGAAGGTATTCAATGTTAGAATTCATTGGGGGATGATGTGGCTACATATTTCGAAAAAGGAACCTAGCGAAATATTAACAATCTATTATAGGATTTCTCACAAGGCACACTAAAAATCTTGACTCAATAACTTTTGTTATTGAATAGTTGTATAAAAATTATATTGCATAATATGTTATTCCAAATATTTTTGTGTTGGAGGTTCTGTTTACTATTTTGACTATTTAATATATATATATATATATATATATATATATATATATATATATATATATATATATATATATATATATATATATATATATATATAAAACAAACATTTGTGATTTTTTAAGGTTATTTGAAAATTACCAATCCAACATTTAAATGTAATTTTTTGTGGTGTTTTTATTTGGCAGCAAGAAAGATTATCTCGATGTTTTAATATTAGCAATTCAAAATACAGTGTCGTATGCAAGGAAAAATACAACTTCATTGTTTAAAACGACCCCTTATAGAATTAAAAGTAATAATCGTACGTTTTCAATGATAAATATTATATATAAAGCAGTATTCCAAAATTTGTAATAATTTTTTCAAACATATGTGTTTGGTGGAGATTTTTGACAGATATTGCATGTGATTCCAAAAGAAAGTACACAAGACATAGTTTATCCCACTATTAATTCATTGTATTTGTGGAGAGATTCACCCGTATTGAGGTTGACAACGACTATGAGATACAAAATATGTGTCCAACGAGAGTTCCGAATAATTGAAACTTTTTGTCGATTGGATTGCGAAGATTGAAGATGGTAAAATTGGTGAACCAAATGATAATTTTGCTTATGTTGATATTATCAATCAACTGTTGCTTAAGGAATTCAACACAATTTCATCGCTCCAATTGTACAAAGCACATATCCTTCATTTGGAAGCAGTCCTGATGATTTATCGTTTTCGGAAAAGAGAGTTATTCTAGATCCGTCTCTTGACGTGGTTAATTCAATAAATGATTACATGGTATTGAAGAACAATTCAAAAGGAAGATTGTTTTTGAGCTTAGATTTTTCGTGCATTTTGATAGAAATGTTGATCTTTTGAACGATATAAATATTCCAAAAGTTTTAAATGGAATTTCATGTTCTGGAATCCTAAATTATGAGTTGAATTTGAAGGTTGGAACTTCATTAATGTTGCTTCGTAACATTGATCATTTCCTTGGGTTATGTATTAGCACGCGATTAAATATTACAAGGCTAAGAAACCATGTTTTAAAAGGTTGAGTTCTTTCAAATGGTCATTCTGGTGGTACTATTTTATTTCAAAAATATCACTGACACCATCTGATAATTGAATCCATCTAGATTTCAAAGAAAACAGTTTGCGCTGACGGTGTCTTACGAAATGTCTATAAATAAAAGTGTTTAGCGTCAGACTTCTTTTGAAAAACCTTATTTTTAGTTATCATCAGTATGTCGCTTTGTCTATAGTTAATAAGCTTAAGGATCTTTGAATTTTTTATATGATAGTAATAGTTGTAATAATTGTACATATTCAACGAAAAATATTGTATATAAAGAAGTATTTTAAAATTTATAATAACTTTTTAACTAATTTATGTGATTTTCTTTGATTATACTGTTTATAATTTTTTTTTTTGTTCATATTAAGTTTTTTAATTGTATATTATTCAACTTTGATCGAATATATGATTTTACACCCAAGTACAAATCGTGCAACGCACGGGTGCATAACTAGTTATATAAACAATGTGCATCGTGTTTTTATTTAAACAATGTATGTCGTTGTTTGTTAATTATGTAACATTTCTTCCAATCATACATATTTTTTATAAATGCGTTGTTTGTTAAATAAACAACAATCCACTTTAAAAAATTCAATTTATACCTCATTTGATTATATATTATTCTGTCATAGTTTTTTTTCTTCACAAAATTAATACTCATGTGTCCTTATCTAAATATCATTGTGCGTCGTTGATAATTAATTATGCGTCGCATCTTGCAATTTTGTCTCATTTGATTATATATTACTGCATTGTTTCTTAAATGACACGTGGTTTTTTTTGAAAGTTAAGACTGTCACACAATTTTTAAATTAATAAACGCTTGTATTTTTAAAACGAGACATAATAGAAAATTTTGATGTATAATTAAATAACACCGGTGCTTAATTTTTAAATAATGACACGTGGGTTACCATAATCTATGAACGATTTCTAATTTTATGAACGATGTTTAATTAATACTCCCTTCGTCCCCAAATTATTGTCATACTTTTCCTTTTTCGTCTGTCCCAAAATAATTGTCTTATTTAAAACTTTCTTTTCAAGATAACATTTTTACCATTTTACCTTTACTTTTTTATCCTACTTTAATTATGAGTCACATACACATGGACCTTAAAGTAAACTACATATCAAACTAATATGCGGAAATTTCTGGTCGGTCCCTTTTTTAAAGTTTCTAACCCCAAAAGGTCACTTTTCAAAATATTGTTCCAAAAATGTCATCATCTTCTTCAACAGCTCCGACAACATATTTTGAATTCGAAAATCAAGATTGCTCGCAATGAAATGGGGATCGACATGCCCGGTCACGTCGCAGGGGCAGCGCCCCTTCGTGGGGGTTTGGGACAACGCCCCTGAAAGGTAAACGAGTTTTTTGATTCATGAAATACGAAACTATAATGAATCTGTGCTGCGTTGAAAAAAAATTCAGTTGGGATGAAGGCGGAGAAAGAGGAGGAAGAAGAAGGTGGAGGACGTGGTCTGATTCTTTATGATTTTGTATCGCAGTTCAAATATTAATGCATTAAAATTAATGAATCGCGGTTCAAAAATAGACTACTAATTACATTATTGAACTGCGGTGCAAAAATTAATGCACTAAAATTGATGAATCGCAGTTCAAAAATAGACTAGCAATTACACTATTGAACCGCGGTGCAAATATTAATGCATAAAAATTGATGAATCGGGGTTCAAAAATAGACTAGCAATTATACTATTGAACCGTGATGCAAAAATTAATGCACTAAAATTGATGAATCGCGATATAAAAATAGACTAGCAGTTACACTATTGAATCGCGGTGCAAAATTAATTCAATAAAAATGGATGAATCACAGTTTAAAAATAGACTGATAGTTACAATATTGAACCGCAGTGCAAAAATAAAGCGATAAAATTGATGAATTGCGGTGCAAAAATAATAACCTACGTAGTATGTCTACGATTCATTAAGGGTATCGTAGTCATTTTGCCACAAAAAGTGACTTTTTCGGTTAAAAATAAAAAGAGTGTTCTTTAGCGATTAAAAGTTTCAAAAAGTGGACCGGCCCACAATTTTTTCAACTAATATTTAATAATTCAATCAAATGTATTTTTCTTAAATCGTACGCCAAGTCAACTCAGACGATAAATTTGAGACAGAGGGAGTATAAAACACCAACGCCGAATTGGAATATACGATGCCTAATTAAATAACACACAAACATAATTTGGCATATATTTAAGAATGAGAAAGTAACAAACCTAACGTGTAAATGATTGTATATCACGATGGATTTATGAACACAAATCTAACGTGCATTTACGAAAAAACCCTAACTTCATGTATTTGTCAGGACAACATGTAGAATTGGCCAAAATCCTCCTCTGTTTGTGATTGAGTTTATGTTGTACATCGAGGTTGGAGGAATGAAAAAACAAGGTTGTAAAGATTCCTTTGTTTTTAAAATCGTAATCCATTTTCGATTAAAGTTGAATGAAGGAGGAATGAAGAAACTGAGCAATAATGTTTCTTTCGAATTGGAGACAAATGGGTACGAAAGTTTGAAAAATGAATTACGACTGTTGTTGTTGTTGATGCTCCTTTTTAAGAATGGTGCCAAACAGGGCGGTCAATGACTAATCCCGACGTATTTACTGGAAAGCTTTTCGTGCTTCTTGTCTCATTGAAGACGATGATGGGTATTTTAGAAACAATTTTATTAAAATGAACGTTAGCGGTTGAATTAAAAAATTGAGAAGTAAAGCGGTTAAAATTTCACAAAATAGGAAAAATTGGCTCGTAAATTTTGGAGAATTTTCAACTATTTTAGAACATTTTGTTTTAAGTTGCTACTATACACTTTTGATGTATCACAATACATCATTATAGACAAATATATATATATATATATATATATATATATATATATATATATATATATATATATATATATATATATATATATATATATATATATATATCGTTTGATATCAATTGATGCATCACGAATTAATAGCGGTTTTTAAAATTTCAGCAAAGCGGTTGAAAATCAACCCAAGTGTATCGGCCCGTAATTTTCAATACCAAGTAGTTCTAAGATTAGCTCTTCTTCCAATAGGCTATTACAATATATTTATGGAAAAATTCGGACCGATTCCTTTTGATGGATTTTCATCCGCTGTAGTACTTTATAATATTATCAAATCGCTTAAATGCACTTTTCAAGGATATGGTGCATCGCGGTTCTAATTCATCGCGATGACATGTCTGATATTAAATAATAAATCACCTTATCAAATAATATATCGCGTGAACTTACAGAGTTATGGGTTACAAATCATTATCGTACAATTACATTAAAGCAATTGAATATCCATCAAAGTCTACCGATCTGTAATTTTCTCAATATCTATATTTGCCCTGTTGTTCTCTCTTTTCATTTTTTTCACTTTCCCTCATTGATACAATTAAATAAGGGATAAGTGTACAATTAGTCCCTGAACTTTGGCCAAGCACATCATTAGTCTCCAAACTTTTAAAAGTTTCACCACTGACCTAAGTAGGCCTTTTTTGCTCTTCGTATGTCCCTAGCCCTAACGTCGTTTGTTTATTTTCATTAAGTGAGCATGTTCCACTCACATGCACAAAATAAGGGAGTTATGTGTAACATCATCAAAATAAGGGGGTAATGTGAAAATTTTAAATCCAAAAGAAATTTTTAAGTCCTACATGCTCGACACCCAATCCCAATTCCAATCACAGCCTTGTTCAATGTCAAGTCCTACATGCTCGACACCCAATCCATAATTCGGCGGCACCCAGTCCATTATCATGCCAGCCACCTGCGCCGTCAAGATGATCCACACCATGTCCTTAATTCAGCGACACCCAGTGAATCGCCATGACAACAAAAACTGATTGGGATTGAAAAGACTCGCATGTAAAATTGACCGGCTGGCGAGCCTCCACAATCTTCTCCTCATTGTCATTTGGGGATTTTCCGACACGAGTTTGGTCAAAAATGAATTGGGTCTCTAATTATTAGTTTCTAGATTATGGGTTTGTTCGAAACGAAATGGGTGTCTGTAATTTGAGTTTTCTGATGGGGAAAAACAAAATGGGTGTTAATATTTGGATTTTCTTGATAATGTGTTTGTGGCAAAATAAAATGGATGTTAGTATTTGGGGTTTCGTGATGATGGGTTTGGCCAAGATGATAGACTCGGAGACGTAGTTAGTGGCGATCCATAAGATGAGAACTACTTATATTCCCACATAAAACCATTCAAACTAAGACCTCCAGGTTATTGTGTGTTTTGCACTTAGAATTAGGAAATTAATGAGTTGAGTTTTAGATAATTGTTGAAAGTAATTCAATCAGTTAAAATTCTTTATGAACTGATTCTTAAATTACAATATAGATTCAATTGAAGAAAATTTTAATCATTCACTTAAGATCAACATTAGACGTTCTTCTATATACTCTCACAGTCCTGCTAATTGAGTAAGTTTGAAACAAGAGCAATATGATGGCATCATCAATTGAATTCAGCTCTTCAATTGATTTCATTGCTAATCTGTCTTCCGATAGAGGATGATGGCAGACCAGAAGAGAGAGAAGAGTGGAGACAGAGGTCAAAAGCAAGGAAAGAGGGTGGTAATGGTGGCCGGTGTGTGGGTTTCATTTGGATGGGATATAGGGCTCAAACAGAATTAGGCCGGCCTGACATGGTGCGTGATGGCGATGAAGATCTGGAACGAGCTTGTTTGGAGAAGGCGGAGCTTTGTCGGCTCTGCTGAGGGGGGTTTTGGCCGGAGATGGTGGCTATGGTGGCCATGGAAAAAGATGAGGAGGCGGGGTGTGGAGCCGGAGGAAGACGGAAGGTTGGGTTTTGGGTTTTATTTTTAAAAATTTCTTTTGGATTTAAAATTTTCACATTACCCCCTTATTTTGATGATGTTACACATAACTCCCTTATTTTGTGCATGTGAGTGGCACATGTTCACTTAACGGAAATAAACAAACGACGTTAGGACTAAGGACCTCCGATGAGCAAAAAAGCCTACTTAGGTCAGTGGTGAAACTTTTGAAAGTTTGGGGACTAATGATGTGCTTGGCTAAAGTTCATGAACTAATGGTACACTTATCCAATTAAATAATTATCGCTTTAGACTATCATTTAGTTTCTTCCTCTTTTTACAGGCTATATATATTTGTTGCTCTCAACAAAACAAATAATATTTGAGTATATTTTAATGGCTATAATTGCAACAACTATTTTTGTTAGCTCCAAATTTTTAGCTTTGACAAAATAAAAATAAAAATACAATAACTATTTTTAAAGCTAAAAACGATTATATATGCAACACGGTCATATTTTAACGGCAACTTTGAAAAAGAGTATATTTTTAAAATGGCTATACTTGAAAATAAATATATCATATTTCATTTTAAAATTGATAAAAAATTATCATAATAATATAATTATTTTTCAAAAATAATATGCAATTTTAAAATGTAAAATGCAAAGAAAAAACACATTATGCTTGAATTTTGCAGGGGTTGGATTAATGCACAATGCAAAAAAATAACACATTTTATTTGCTGCAAATTTTGTGACTCATCATGTATCAAAAAGAGTCTCAAATATAAAATGTTGAATTTCCACAAATTTGCATCATTAATTTCTTCTATTTGTTGATATTTTGCTATTGACTTTTGCGTTTCGAGACAGAGGAGACCAACGGTACCGTACATTTTTTAGAGCTCATGATATTCGAGGAATTCAAGGGAAAGGAGAAGATGGCAGTATGCAGCTCCTAATTATCAACCATGAGTGCCAAAGAAATTACTCAAGAAAACTATAAATAAAACAACTTTATTGACAAATACAAAGTGAATCAATCGAGCACTTAATGAGTTTGAAGCAGAGCCAAAGCTAAGATTTTTTTTGACACTGATATTATAAACGATGAGGGAAATATGGACATTTTGGCACTATATGCTATAGGCTAATATAATTGTCGTTGTAATGTAATCTGATTTACAATTAGTGGGGGAGAACCAATAACCAACTAATAAGAGCATGAAGATTCATTATGTTTCTCTTCCAAAATGAGTTATATTACTTCCATTTCAAGGTTACAAACTTGCGAGGTTCTTTGCCCAGGTTAGAATGGATGATAATTTGAAAACAGAACGAATGTTACTTTTTAGGATTAATATATATTTTGGTCACTAGACATTTGTAAAAAGATTAGTTTGGTCCTTGGGTTTTAAAACATATTAATTTGATCCCTTAATTTGATTTTTTGGTCAGATTCCCTTTCATACCATTACCGTTACACTTTCCGTCTATTTTTCTGTAATAACAAAAATACCCTTAGTAAGAAGTTCTTTAAAGGACAGACTTTTCCAAATTTTCAAAATATAGGGGGTTAATAAGCCAATTCAAAAATTATGAATCTTCATCTTCAACCTTTGAATCTTCATCTCAACCTTTGAAAATAAGAACCGTACCCTAACTTTTTAGATTGAGCTATAAAATGGTTTCTGAGGTTTAATACAAGTCGGAGATTTGGCACCCGTAGGAAGATTTTCGCAAGAACTTGGATTTTCGCAGGAATCTCGAAGTAAGAAAGCAAGAACAAGAAATAGGAACGGAGGCGAATCTCGAGACCAAGAAATGAGAATGGAAACCCCACAAAAACCTAATTCACACACACTAAAACACACAATAGAAAGATTGAAGAAGATTCACACACAAACATAATCAAATCTTATTGTTTGAGGCGATGTGGCCATCATAGTGGGGCACTAACAAAAGCGGGGCGACGATCTCGCTGATTACACTAGAAGGAAGAGAGTTGGGTTTGGCGCTGGAATTCGAATTCAAAGCTTCAAAAAACCAAGCCGAGTATGAGGCATTGACAGTAGGGATTGAATTGGCACGAAGGCTTGGGGGCGAGAACGTTGTGATATACAGCGACTCCCAGTTAGTGGTCAAACAAGTGTTGGGCGAGTACGGGGCGAACCATCCAATACTGGCCAAGTACCAACAGCTGACCCATGGGCTGCTAAAGGAATTCAAATATTGGGAACTGGAGCAAGTCGTAAGAGAAGACAATGCCCGAGCGGACTACTTGTCCAAAGTTGCTTCGTCTGAAAACGAGGACATACCGATAGAGGTCGAGCTAATATTCCTTAGAAACCCCGCAATCAACAGGGAGGAAGTCATGGCAATTGAGGATGCTCCGAGATGCTGGATTGACGAAATAAAAGATTATATCGAGAAAGGGACCTTGCCCGAGGACAGAGACAAAGCACAGATGGTGAGAAACCGAGCGTGCAGGTACTCGGTTATTGGGGGAATGTTGTACAAGAGATCCAATACGAAGTCTCTTCTCCGGTGCATAAGGCCAGAAACAGTGCAGGACCTTCTAGCCGAGGTGCACGAAGGAGAATGCGGGGGACACCCGGGGGCAAGGACTTTGGCCGACAAAATGAACTTTCACGGTTACTACTGGCCCAACATGAGGAGAGATGCGGCCGAGTACGTGAGGAAATGCGACAAATGCCAAAGATTTGCGGATATTCCTCGGCTTCCATCCATACCACAAACACCAGTGATCGCGGCATGGCCGTTCGACATGTGGGGAATAGATCTCATCGGTCCTTTCCCTAAAGCCAAACACGGGTGTGAATATATCATAATGGCCGTAGATTACTTTACTAAATGGGTGGAAGCCAAACCACTGGCCAGCATAACCGAGGACCAAGCAATAAAGTTCGTGTACGAGCAAATCTTCTGTCGGTTCGACCTTCCTCGGATGGTAGTGTCCGACCATGGCACTCAGTTCTCCAAGAAGTTCACGGCAAATTGTGAAAGATTAAATGTTAAACATAGAATGTCCTCAGTAGCTCATCCTCAAGGCAACGGCCAAGCAGAAGCGGGAACAAGAAAATTTTGTATGCACTGAAAAGGGACCTAGATGAAAGGAAAGGGAATTGGCTCGAGCAACTGCCGATCGTTTTGTGGGGGATCAGAACCACCGTCCACGGCTCTATAGGCGAGACCCCTTTTGCACTTACTTACGGATCAGAGGCCATGGCACCAGTCGAGCTAGCCCTTCCCACAGCTCGAGTTACCTTCTTCGACCAAAACCACAATGAGCTATCAAGATCATTGGACCTCGACAACATTGAAGAGAAGAGGATTGAAGCCAGTCTTCGGATGATCAACTACAAAAAGCTCACGAAAGTCAACCATGATAAAAGGGTCAGACCGAGGAGTTTCTCGGTGAGAGATTGGGTCCTACGAAAAATAGAAGCAACAGGCAAGAAACTTGGGAGAAACAAGCTCTCCCCAAATTGGGAAGGACCATTTAGAGTAACCAGTATCGTTCGAGAAGGAACTTATCGATTGGCAGAGCCAGACGGAACCCTACTAAGGAACCCTTGGCATGCCGACCACCTGAAAATGTACTATCAATGATACGATTTTTGTTGTAGTGAACTTTTCAGATACCAAAAGGAAAGACTCTACTGTCACTTTAAACTATTAACAAAAGCCTATCCTCGGTACGCGAGGAATGCCATAACTTACAAAAGCAGGACATGCTCACCTCTACCTCAAAAATGAGGAGAAACTCAAAAGACCTATCCTCGGTACACGAGGAAGGCCACAACTTACAAAAGCAGGACATGCTCACCTCTACCTCAAAAATGAGGAGAGACTCAAAAGACCTATCCTCGGTACATGAGGAAGGCCACAACTTACAAAAGCAGGACATGCTCACCTCTACCTCAAAAATGAGGAGAGACTCAAAAGACATATCCTTGGTACGCGAGGAAGGCCACAACTTACAAAAGCAAGATATGCTCATCTCAACCTCGAAAATGAGGAGAGATTTAAAAGACCTATCCTCGGTACACGAGGAAGGCCACAACTTGCAAAAACTAAAACAAAACTGAAAGGGTTAACAAAATACCCCCGCATACAGAACATGCTACCATGAACAAAAACAAGCAAGGCAAACATGCTGCAATGTGATTAACGATCAGAGGGAATAAGGTCGATTTGAAAACAAAAATGCCAAAGGCAGAAATCAGTTATAATATAGGAAAAATTGTTTGAACCACCAGTACACATCTCGACGCAGCGAGCATCAATGATAAACCTAAAGGGGGGCTTGGGGGTTGGGACCTCCAGGGGGAAGAGCTCGATTCTCAGCAGCTTCGATGTCGTCGGCGAGCTGCTCCCTGTTGGACTGCTCGCCCAGGAAAGCCTGCATCTTCAATTCAGGGTTGAAGGGAACCTCTTCGTTCCTCTTCGCTGCTTAGACCACAGAAAACATGTTCACATCCCAGGGCGCTGGAGGGACCCATACACTCAGGCCTTCATCATGATCTTGGTCGTGCATGAGCTTCAACTCTTCCTCTTGAAACGGGACCATGACATGTCCCAGCCGAGCAAAAGAACCAGCGAACGGCTCGAGGCCCTCGAACATAATACGGCACCAGCTCGTCGGTGAAGTCGTCACTCTCCTTGTATTGCTCTACAACAGACAACCGAGCCTTTTTCAACCGATCATCAAACCCCGCCACCAGAGCCAAGGCCGCGTCTCGCTCCTTCTGCATCGTATCCCTCTCTTGCTCAACCTTAAGAATTCGTTGCTCGGCTTCGTCCGCTTTCTTTTGAAGATTATCAACCCGGTCAGACAGTCCATTTCGCTGGGACTTCATTTCTTCCAAAAGCTTTAACGCCTCGGCTAGATCGGCATCCCTTTTGTTGCGATCACCTTTCAGGGATGCAACCTTAGCCTTCAAAATATCTCTCTCCTCCTCGCCCGAGCGAGCTTCTCGGCGCAACTTCTTTTCGCTGGTCGCCACCCGGCCAAGATGAGTAGATAGAGACTTCACCACTGCACAAGCCTGTGACCAAGCAAAACAACTAACTGTCAAATTGAGGCAAAAAGCATGAGCAAAATCAAACACAAAAAAAGGTAACTAAAAGCTCACCTCGCCGGTTATTAGCCCAAAGCGACCTAACAGTTGGGCAGAGCTAAGAGAGTTCATCACCCCGACCAAGTCTTTTGGGGTAGCCCTAGAAGCCACCCCCTGACCAAGTATGGTGGTCATATCGTCGCGGGAAGTGAGATCTAAGTTGCCGAGGGAAGGCACGCTAACAATGGCATTAGCCAATTCCTTGGCTGCTTCCTCGGTGGTCGGCAAGACGAAATCGTCCTCAAGCCAAGGAACCCCGACCTCTTCATAGGAAGGAGAGGCAGTCTCAGCCACAGCTTTACCCTTACCGGCGGAAGAAGTCCGGTCAACACTCTGAACATCGTCATCGTCTTCGTCGATGAGATGAAGTGCTTTCCTCTTCCGTTTGTTCGATTGGCTTTTGCGAGGAGGAGGATCGATGGTTGGAACAGCAGTGATGGCCGGGGACTTTGCAGGCACAGTAGTTAGGGATGGGGTCGATGAGATGGTTACTAGGAGAACCTTCTTCGCTCCAGCCCCACGTGAGGAGGTTGAGACTGTCTTCACAACTTTCACAGCGGGAGCCGCCACTCCCTCGGTCAAAGGCTGAGTCGGTAGGCGATAACCCCCCGAAATGTCTGAGGCGGCGACCTCCAGAACAGGACGACGGTTAACACTCAGATTTTTTCGGCTCTTAGTCAGGTTCATGCGAGCATCAAGGTTCCTCATCGCTGAAAAATGAAAAAAGATTTAAGTCAGAAAAAATTATAAAGAGGCAGTAAATAAACAAAGAGAAAAGAAAGAGAAGGTATTCACGATGATCGGGGCAAGGCTCCTCGGCTCCCAAGCCTCGGCAAGATAAGCAATTCTTCTTAAAAGCAAGATTTTTATGCACCACCCACCCCGGGTAGGTATCAATTTCTGGCATGATGCATCGGGGGCAAACGCCTTGGATGTCCTTGGTCGACATCCCAACCAGACTGAGCAACTCCTCGGCCCCTGAGACCGAGCTCCAAGAAACTACAAGGGGATTATCTCCGTACACTCCCAGATAATCCTCCACAGCCGTTTTCACTTTCTCCTCATACTCGGTCAAGGCAGGAGCAGGAGATAAAGATTTCACTAATTCTACCGAGTCATGAGGAACCGGAAAGTTCCATCCTCGTCGGCTTTCTATGATCAACACCTTGTCGGCCCAGTGACCCGTCTTGCTTGGAGGCCGAGCAAACAAATTGACCTCGTTGTTATGGTGTTTACACTGTAGGCGACCTAAGGACATATTTACACTGAAGTAATTCTTGAATAAGGGAAGGGTGGGTTCAAAGCCGAGCACCCGCAAGCAGGCGACAAAGCTGGTAAAATACCTCACTAGATTGAGGGAAAGGTCCAAAGGATGAGCCCCGGCTTCGTTGAGAAGCTCACAGATGAGGGGATCCAAGGGCAGACGAAGCCCTACCTCAAAGAAAGATATATAAAATCCAACTCCACTCCGAAGAAGTCTCAGCTCGGGTAAAGATAAGCTCAACTCGAGTGCATACCCCAAGAAATCCTTAGGACTATGGTTAAATTGAGCACTCCATGACTCTACATCCTCGGGGCACACATGATTGCGCCACCCCCTCAACCACCTGCCTCTGGGCTTGCCGTCCTCCTCACCAGGCTCCTCGCTCACCTTAGCTTTACCAAGACGAGCCTTCTTACTCGTCTTGCTCACACGGTCCTCTGCCTCGGGCGCCGAAGGTGAATCAGCAGTGGTTTTCTTCTTCTTCTTCTTCGCCAGCTCTTTATTTTTGTTCATCATCCTCAGCGCCGCCAACTCGCTGAAAAAAGTTTGATACAGGTCAAAATAAGCCTGGTCCCTCGATTTGCAGACATACATCTCAGACCCGATAGGTCGGTCCTCGCCCTTCCAGGACTCATCCCCGACCAAGGGGATCCCTTCTAGGTCATAACCGGCAGCAAGCAATAGCCCCTTCGCTTCACTAGGAAGAACGGCCTTCCAATTTTCGTTTGTTTGCTTATACACCCGGGAAAGGGTGGGAGATCGAGCATAGATTGGCCGGGGTTTGCTCTTTTAGTCCTCATTGCCGAGGAAAACACAGAAGGGTATATGGCTTTTACTGAGGATGACGAGGAAGACTGGGAGGGAGACATATAAGCTACGTTTGAAGAGGACTGGTCGGGGGTACGACGCGAGGACCTAGACTCGGAACTCATAAAATACTCCGACAGTAGACCAAATATGGAAGTTAAGCAAAAAGAGATAGGTACCTGAAACGGGTGAAGGCGAAGCAGACGAAGGAAGGGAAGGAAAAGCGGAAACCTGAAAGAAGAATGTCGCCGGCGTTAGTACGAAAAGTGCAGAAATCGGTGACGAATTACTAGAAGAAGAAATGTAATGCCCAAGACTCACCAAATCAGCCCAGAAAAGGGTCACGAACGAAAGAAAACGAAAAGGGGAAGAGAGACGAGTCTAAAGCACCGCTTTTGAAGAAGGAAAAGTGATTGAAGAATGGCCAAGAAGCGATTCCGGCAGGAAAGCAAAAATCGCCTGGGAATGGCTCAGGGGAGAAAAGCGGGAAAACGGCTGGAAGTGTAGAGGAGAAGCTGGGGTTTTGGGTTTTATACGATCCACGACCAACCGGGTCAACCCGATTCAAAACGCGCGGATCTCGTCACACCGCTAACCAGCTAACACGTGTCATCGATCAACGAAACGACGTCACCAAAAAAGAGGAAAACGGCGCCGAAATTTCGATCATTAAATGAAAAGCCGGCCAAGTGACGCTTCGAAAGATATGCTATTAATGAGATGTGACTCCAAACGACGCCTCCATTTCGACCGCGAAGCAAGCTCGACCCGAGGATCTTATCGAGCACCTCATCGGTTTGTGCCCAAAACTGAAACGAGGATACTACAATCAGCGAAGAAGATCTCGATCGAGGACAAATTTTGGCTGTACTTTCCAAGCTTGGGATGAATCCTTGCACTTGGAAAGTCGGGGGCAACTGAAAGGACCCGACCTGGCGCCTCCCACGTGGATAACACGTGGCAGTCAGAACTGGACCAGGAGCAACCTCTAGTCCGAGCAAACCGAGCACCACCAGGCCGACTAAGACTAGTCCGATCATGATTAAGGCTGACCATCAATGTATATGAAAACATGAGCTCGACCGACCAAGCGACCATGAGACCCCATGGTCGGTCCCATGATCAGACCAACCCGAACGAGAAGACGTCATCATAGTACGAGACGCGCCAGATGGCTTCGCCTAATTGGGAATATGTCAACGTGCTCTGCGCAAGTTGTACCATTTACCGCTGACTTCTTTTCTGATACGCTGGACACATCTAACAAAGGTAAGGACCAATGAGAACTAGCCAACTCAGCCGACCAATAGGGTTGAACCCCATTGTGGCATCCAACATTGTCTTGCAAGCCAAGCTAGAAAGGGACTATAAATAGAGAGCATGGCCACCTTCATAAGGTATGACACTATTCACTCAAAACCATCATCCTATACTTAAACACTCACGGTGATCTCAGGGAACGCATGTGCTCATCTTTGTTATTCCACTACTGACTCTCATGCCGGAGGGCTTTAGCTGGGATAACCTCACAGCTCCCTTAACGGTGTCTTTTCTTACATCTCAGGTTACAGATCCAGGAAGCCATAGGAACCAACGTATTTGCAAACAAACAAGCCAGATCTTCAAACACAAGTTTCCATAATAGTCGTACACCACCTCTGCCTCTCCACGTGGATTTCCGGATATAGTCACTCTATAATCTGGCGTGATCAGTTTAATTAATGGAAAAAGAAATAGGAACTGAGAGAGAGAGAGAGAGAGAGAGAGAGAGAGAGAGAAAGACCTTTCCTTGGTAGATGGTGAGGTTAACACCCTTGACAACAGGTTGTTTAGACTCAGAAATCACGACTGATAGGTCTTTGACTTCCAAGAGAAGCTTATGGGAACTTCCAGCATTGTCGTCAGTGTTGGAGGCGTCAGGGGATTGGACGACGATGGTAACATTTGACCCAAGTGAAGAAAAACGTCGACGAAGAGAGCACGTGGAAGGTGTTGAAGTTAGCAAAGATTTGGAGGTTGAACTTTTGAGCAAAGGAGTGGAGGGGGATAGGGAATGAGAAGTTGAAAAATAACAGGTCCAGACAGCCATTTCGAATCCAACTATCTTAAAAGTAAAAAAAATGATATGCAATCATTGTGTGTGCGTATATATGAACCAGTGTTCTAAAACTCCCCGTCTAGCTCCGCCTAGACCCCGCCTAGGCGCTAGGCCCCTCTCTACCGCCACGATTTTCTTAGTTGCCGCTTAATCGACCACTCACCAATCATAATTTATTTTTGTAGCTTTGATTTTGTGGTATGCGGTGACCGGAGAAGGAAGAGGGGGCAAACGGGAGAAGGAAGGGGGAGTGGTAATGGTGAGGCAGAGAGGGAGGTAAAGGGGTGCGAACTAGAGTAATATCTTTCTTCTTCTTTTTTTAGTTATAATTATGAACTGAGGCGGATCTGGAGTCCAAGAAATGAGAATGGAAAGGTTGAAGATAACTTATTTTTGAAGTGGCACATTAAGTTTGAATATTTTGAAAAGTCAGTTCATATTAAACTTTTTAGTAAGAAGATTTTTGGTATTTGAAATAATATTGGACGAAAAGTGTAATGGTAACGGTATAAAGGGGAAATTAATCCAAAAAATAAAAATAAAAAAAATTAAAGGACCACATGAATATGTTTTAAAACCCGATGACCAAACTAATCTTTTTGCAAATGTAAAGGGACCAAAATATATATTAATCATACTTTTTAATTTGCAATCTATATTATAATTGAACTCAGTCTTTTTGAAAAGTTAATTCTAGCAATAGTTAATTACTGAATTTTTAGAGCCGTAATTATCCAAGAATTTATATTATAATTTTGCCCAGTCGTTCTGCAAAATTAACTACTAGCTATGATTCATTTTTACCAAGCATAACTACTAGTCATGATTAAATCTCAATTTCTACAAGCATGTGTACAACAGTTAATTACTGAGATTTTACAACCTTAATTATCCAGTTTCTTCTCCATGATTATCTCTAATTATCTCTATTTTTTTTTAATTTTTGTGCATCCTAGATTTATTGTTTTACAAATATTTAGTTTGTAGTTTTTTAATTAATTGTTATTATAATCAACTCAAATTTTAATTTAATTTTTGTATGGTCTAGATTTAGTTTTTAAAAAATTGTTCGTAATTTCTGTAATTTAAAATTTCTATTTTTTAATTTCTTTCTTTTAAAAAAATTTGCGATAACTTTCCCTTATTGGTCTAAAATGTTTGTGATTTTAATTTCGAATAATCTTTTGTTAGTTCATTCCGTCTCATTCAATTTATATTATGAGTTTTGTCTGAGATTTTTATTTTAAGTTTATTTTAATTAAAAGGTTTTGGGTTGGTGTGTGTAAGAGAGAATGCTTATGGATGTTTAGTTTTTGAGATGTCGTTTTAACTTTGTATAGTGTATATTGATTTGATCCCTATAAAATTTTAAAATATATTTATTTATTTATATTATATTCACTTTATACACGGATTATCTTGGTATTGATTTCGTGTTTCAAAATACACTATAAATAACATCATACATGAGATGTGAGTAACATTTTCTGTATAAAGTTGTACTACTATGATACTATCCTTTAATTATAGGGAGTTTATAGGGCTGGGCCCATTTAGTCAATAAGGACATCACCACGTGCCCGTCCGATGCCGACTTTCAGATCGGCCAACACGTCACGTTTCTTGCCATTGTTTCTGCTGACGTGGTCTCATGGAAGTGGGTTCATGTTTTCCCAGCGGTAGACTACTTTTCGAATACCCTTGGAAGTATTTTTGTTTTTTTAAGAAAGTGCAATGTTATAATCATTCAACGTGTATTTAATTTGTGTATCGAATAATGCGATATCTTATGTACTATACAAGGTCTAAAATCGTTAGCGGTCAAGCCTAGGGCTAAGTGTCGGAGCAGGCGAGATCTAGAATTAATGCATAATTACCATTTTTTGATAATTTACATCAAAGATCAAACACATTGAATACAAATCTAATTTTTTTTTTTTATGTTTGTCATTTTATCAAACACTTGTCTATATTTGTAAAATGAACAAAAATATACAAACCTACTATTAATCTCAATTCTCAACAACCCAAAAGCAATAAAAAAGCCAAGTTTATAAATTATAACTAAAAAAAGAAGAAGAAAGATATTACTCTAGTTCGCACCCCTTTACCTCCCTCTCTGCCTCACCATTACCACTCCCCCTTCCTTCTCCCGTTTGCCCCCTCTTCCTTCTCCGGTCACCGCATACCACAAAATCAAGGCTACAAAAATAAATTATGATCGGCGAATGGTCGATTAGGCGGCAACTAAGAAAATCGCGGCGGTAGAGAGGGGCCTAGCGCCTAGGTGGGGTCTAGGCGGAGCTAGACGGGGAGTTTTAGAACACTGGTATTATATTGTTAATACTCCCTCCGTCCCTAAATAATCGTCCTAGTTGACCCGGTGCACAGTATAAAAAAAAACAATTGACTTGATTATTTATATTAATTTAATGTGTAGTTTCCTTTAAAGCCTATGTGTATGTGGTCCATAATTAAAGTAGAGTGAAAAAGTAAGGATAAAATGGTAAAAGTGATGTTTTAAAAAGGTAAGTTTCAAACTGGACAATTATTTTGGGACGGACGAAAAAGAAAACGAGGACGATAATTTAGGGACGGAGGGAGTATATGTTTTTAACTTCATAGTAGAGTACATAAAATGTTAAATATGATAATACATTAAAAACCACATCATTTGGTGCATTAATTTGAGTGACTCTAACATTATTATTTTAAAAAAATAGATTTTACATTTTCTCTCTCTATTCTTATTATTTATTATCAAAACACTATTAAAATTATTTTAAAAATTACGAGTTACAAAAAAGAAAATTGCCAAAATTAATAGAGCTTTTATTTTATTGGTGTCAAATAAGTATAAATATTGAAAAATGTTATAGTTAACTCACAACAACCACTCTTGTGACAACTTTATCTTGAAGACAAAATATATGTAAGGTTCATTGGTAGTAACTCTAGCAATGTTGTAAAATATTAAATATTTGAGCTAAAAAGTAAAGTGTTAATAATAATTCTCAAAAAATTAACAGTAATATTGTTTCTTCTTTCTAGTTGCTCTCTAATACTGCAAAAAAGAAAGGAAAAAAATTAGAAAAATTGTCTTATGAGTATTTTTTTATAAGACATCCTCCTGAGTCCTGACCTGACCGATCATGTATCAGTTGATTGAACTGTAATAGAGTAGATTTCCATTTTATGAATTAAGCTCCTAAAACGCTCACGCATGACACTTGCACAAAAGAAAGGGTGGATTACCTGCACTTCTTTAAGCTTTACTCATAGAATAAATATTACTCCAATTTGATCAAAATCTATTAATTTTCTTTTTTATAATGTTAGTGTTGTGAACCTGTGGTCACCCTGTTAGATTTTCTGTCAAATTATGTGTGAATGACTCAAATGCCCTTTTATTAAAAGAATATTAAAAAATTAGTGGAGTAAATGTTTTACAAAAATATGGGAGGAACTCAGGGATGTCCAAATTTGAAAGAAAAAGAGATGGATTTATAACCCAATTTATCCAGCGAGACCGGGGAAATCCACATGCTCTCCCCTGCTAAAAAGCCTCATCTAAACAGAAAATAAATCGATAACAATATTACACAAGGAGAAAAGCTCAATATTCCAATATCCAATATCCATATCATAAAGTGAGGATTTTCCATAAAATCAGTGACCGCTGCCGCCGGTGGATGGCCACTCGTCCATCGTCACCACATCACCACCACCTCAGCCTCCTAAGCCTTCCATCATCACAGAATCCACCACCAACTCTCTTACCAATACCAGATCCACAGAAGCAAATTAAAAGTATTAAAAATAAATTTGTGGTGTAGGAAAGGAAGCAATTATACAAAGAGGTGGTCTCCTGTAAGATGACAAATCATCCAAGTTAAATGAGGCAAAATTTAGAAATTTCAATCTAACTTTTTAGTTTTTAAAAATTACAGCACCATCCTTCATGTTTATATATGCAGAGTGTCACTTTTTACAATTAACAGTGTCACTTTATAGTACATAAAATGTGTCATTTTTTGCCTTAAAAATGTCACTTTGCATTTTTAATGAAAATTATAATTTTTTCCTAAAAAAGTGTTACTTTTTGAGTTTAAATGTGTCATTTTTAATCTTAAATGTATTACTTTCACTTTAAAAAGTGTCTCATTTTTTAATAAATAAAAATCATTACGTTTGACATTAAATTGTTATTTCATAACATTAAAAGTGTCATTTTTTTAGAATTAAATGTGTTACTTTTGATCGTACAAGTGTCATTTTGTCTTATAAATAAAAATCGTCGTTATTGATCTTAAAAGTGTCACTTTTTAGCATTGAAAATATCACGTTTTAGTATTAAATGTCACTTTTAGCAGTCAACGTTAGTTTTAAAGTGACACTTTTAGTATCACTTTTTAGTATTAAGAGTGTCACTTTTTAGTATTAAATATGTCACTTTTTAATATTAAGAGTGTCACTTTTTAGTATTAAATGTATTACTTTTTAGTATTAAGAGTGTTACTTTGTATTTTAAGAATTTCGGCGGCAAACATTGAAAGTGCAGGGGCACCGGAGCAAATAGATGAACTTTTTAAGGCGACACTTTTTAGTATTAAGAGTGTTACTTTGTATTTTAAGAATTTCGACAACAAATATTAAAAGTACAGGAGCACCGGAGCAAATAGATGAACTTTCCATTAATGAGAAGTTAAAACTAAATAGTGTAAGTCAAGGAGTTTCGAAAAACCAACCACCGCATACTAATACTAATAGTAAATAGTAAACCTTCAAAGGATGCCTCTAACCAGCTCAGCTAATATGTAATCATGATTTTTCTTAACATGTTTATTTATTAACACGCGAATTCGTAAATAGGACTCCATCTTATGGATTTAAGATCCGTAAAACCGTCCTATACAAATCTTTACCTTAAACAAATACTAATTGATAATAGTAAGGATCAAACAATATATATATATATATATATATATAAGACCCAACTTGAACCATTAATATGGAAACTCAGAATTTGTCTTATCGACACCCATTTCATATATATATACACCCATACACACATCTAAGTTTCTCTGAAAAAAATGAAAAGTTGAACATTAAAAAAAAGATCCCAATTCTACAAAACTTAGAAATTGAAATCGAAGGAAGATGTGAGTTCAAGTTTGTAAATTCGAAAATTTGGTGAAATGAAAAGAGTTAATGTGGAGAGAGGTTAGATAAAGGAAAAGATATAGACTTATGATTTCGAAAGTAAAGATGAAAACTTCAAGTGAAACTAGGTTTGAAATTTTTTGAAAATTGGTTACAAATTGGTGTTTGACCAATGTTTGATCAAGTTTTTTAAATAGCTCAATTTATCGAAAATGGAATAATGTGCAAAAATTAAAATTTGTGTTTCGAGCAGATTACCTTAGTATATTTATTATCTAAAAACCAATTTTGAGTGAATGAGATATTAATGCTTAAAGTGTGCAACTTACAATTGTTATTTGAAGAGTTATATGCAAATCGTCGCTAGGAGCCTACGAAGCAGTTGAGAGGCGGCGGGCCGCTAAGGCTAGAGCAATTGAGCTCGAAGGGGTGCAAGTTGGGATAGGTTCATTGAACCAGTTCGCAACCCACCGAACCTAACTTGTGCCTTTCACCATTAGACAACACAACTCTTCATTATGTATAAATAGAAGCCCCTGGTTTTGACAATCAGTTACACCAATATCAGAGTCTTGGAAGAGCTAAAACACCAATGTGTTCGCTGTGATTTACGTTTTGAAGTGTTGCTAACATAAATTCGTAAATTGGAGGTTTTGTATCTTAGGAACAATTGACAAGCAACTGTGAACATTGTATTAGAGAATAATATTTGTAATTATTATTATTGGTAAATACCGTATATAGTTCATTTCCTTGTATAGTTATTTCCTTATTATAACTCATTCCTTGTATAAGATTCTTGTACCTTACTCCTTGTATAACCCTAATTGTAATTCCCTATATAAATAGGTGATTCAATCAATGGAAAAGCTATGTCATTATTCATAATTGTTGTGAATTTCTACATGGTATCAGAGCTTTGCTCCTAAACCCTCTCAGTCGTGCTTTGTGTGTTCTTCGCCGCTACTTGTCTGCCGGCGCCCTCAAGCTTCCAATCATGGCTGCCAGTCACATCCTCACTGTTCAAAGCCTTAAGGATCCAACTCAAACCTTCCAACTCATTACTATCTCCCACCACAATATCACCAAACTCACCTCCACCAAGTACATCGCTTGGAAACTCCAAGTTAAGGCCACCCTTATTGGTTATGACCTCTACAAATATGTAGATGAAACATACCCAAGTTCGCCTCCCACCATCCTCTCGAAGGATGCCCTCATACCTAACCCCAAATATCAATCCTAGATACGGGAAGACAAGCTTTTGTTCGGAGTCCTTGTCGGTTTTCTATCTGCCCCTTTTGTCCTTTTGATTCCAACAGGCCACCACCACCCGTACAGCATGGGAAACTCTGGCTCACACCTATGCTTGCCCAACTTGTGACCATATTAAACAGATCAAGGACTGCCTCAAGCGGGCATCCAAGGGCACTCAAACAATCTAGAAATACATGCAGTCTGTCAAAGGTTGGTCTGACGAGCTCGCGACTCTTGGTAAACCCTTCGACCATGAGGATCTTATTGAGATCATCTTAGGGGGCACTACTAGAAACAGTGCCTTCAGCGACAGAATTCTTAGCGACGGAAATTTACCTTTAGCGACGGAATTTTGCATCAGCGACGGAATTGACCATCGGCGGCGGAATTTAGCAGCGGACGGAATTTTCCGTCGTGAAGGCCTGCCTTTAGCGACAGAATTTATCGGTGACGAATTTTTGTCGCTAAAGGTCACTAGCTTTAGCGACAGGTACTTTCGTCGCTGAATATTCAGAAAATTAATTTCGATTTTATTTTCAGCGACGGAATTTTCCGTCGCTAAATGATTAAAATTAATTAAATTGAATTTCAGCGAAATTTCGGTCGCTAAAGGCTTTAAAATTTAATTAAAATTGAATTTCGGTGATGGAAAATTCACGTCGCTAAAGGCGTTTAAAATTTAATTAAAATTGAATTCAGCTGACGGAAAATTCATTAAGCTAAAGGATTTAAAAATTAATTAAATTGAATTTCGCGACAGAAAATTCCGTCACTAAAGGCGTTTAAAATTTAATTAAAATTGAATTTGACGGAGGAAAATTCCGTCGCTAAAAGCGTTAAAATTT
>CM028377.1:162474855-162512336 GCA_013146195.2 Codonopsis lanceolata
AACAATACTCAAAGAAGGAAAAACCATAATATATAACGTAAACTAAAAAATAACTTATTTACCCGAGAAGTCCCATCAGCTTCCAATTTATTGAGGCAACCTCTTATTGTGCCCAATTCCATTACAAATTTCGTGATCTCATTACCCTACCTTTCCTTGATAACCCCCCATTGGGAGGACTCGACCTTGGCCGATCCCTTTCCTCTTCATGTACTTTAATCCTTAATTTTCTAGGTCGCTCGGCAATTTCCTATTTAGTTGTATCAAAGATAGGTTTCTTGCTTGACTTTGCCCACCGATCTTCACCACCGATTGACTCAAAGAATATGCATAAGCTTTTAAAAATGTTGATTCCGGTAACACCCATCCAAGTATTTTTCGTGCCTTTCACCTTTTGGAGTATGGCGAATTGCATGGGTACAAGGGATTCCACTAAGCCGCCATCTTCTACAACCAACTCTTCCTATCAATGTTTACCACATAACCCTCTTTTTATACCCCACCTCAAACTCTCTCCAGCCCCATTATAGATTGAGTTCCAAAACCTCACATCTTCTTTGTTTTTCTCCAATACTTTTATGATAGCGTGACAATACTCATCATAATGTCTCATCATCCATGTTCTTTTTTCTCCAACCTAGCCATCATATACAACCCGATTTCTTCTAACATATATATGATTGGCTTGAATCTAAACTCAACAATGGTTCCATTAAAAGCTTCGCCATGTTATTCTCAACATTATCAACCTTAATATCGCCCTAAAGAAGGCCTTGCAGACTGCTCCCAGTCTCTTGCATCAACCCATAATATGTCTGCCTCATCAACCTCTTTCGCTTTATCCATTCCTTCGTGATTTGAGTCTCATTACTTGCATAAGCCACGCTCAAAAACATTTTCTCACCACCTCCTTGAACTCGCTTCTTCCAGTTGTCAGAAATATGTCTAGCACAATTTATGCTCAACAAAAGGTAGAATGTCATGTATCGCCTCCATCGACTCCTTATGTTGATCGAGATCACCATCCATCACCACTCCCTAAACCCAAGTCTTCCTTTAATAGTTCAATAAACCACTTCCAATTTTTTTGTTCTCAACCGAACCACACCCATGCCACAGAAACATCCGATTATTTCCATCCCTCCCTATTGCAACAAGTAATCCCCTTTACAAACCCCTTCAAAAGCATCCATCAAGGCCTAAAACATACACCCATTCAAAAACTTCTTCAATGCACCAAAACATATGTATATCTTATCAAAATAGTCTTCCCCAAGAGTTGGATGAACCCATTTATCTATCTCAAAGTGCTCGCTCATTTCTTCTTTTTAACTCTTTTCTGTAATCCCAAAGTTTGGCATAGTGCCCATCCAGTGATCCCATCTCTTCACCAAGAACCCTAGCCCTAGTTCTTAAGCGCATACTCATACTCACATCTAATCCATGAATATCCAACACCTCTTTTTAAACTGCTTTTACTTTCCATTTAGGGTTACTTAAAATCTTTTCATGATACATTTTAGCTAGCCATGCAACACTACAACATCCGCTCTTAAACCTCTTTCCACATTGATGGACCTGACAGAAGTGTTTAATTTCATCACGAATAGTGCTAGCCCAAACCTCCCATGTACAAACATCCGAATTAACACACTTTGCATGTACCTTTTTTTTTTATCATTTACCATAAATCTTATGTCATACCCATTCTTGCAGCCATAATCCCTAATTGCATCCCTACATTCCTGGACATTAGTGAAAGTTTCATGCAAGCTGAAATTTCTATTCTTCATATCACATTTAGGGTTATACCTAGGAACTTTTTCTCACATCTTTCTGTACACTATCATCATTTTCATCTTCATCGGTACTATCGAATCCGAGGGAAATCAACATCCTCTCATCAAACACCATCTCGTAATTTTCAAGATTATGGACTACTAATTGTCTGTCATCCTCACCACCAATTTTAGATGTACCCTGCTCAACAAAATTATATGTAAACCCTCTCCTCTTAATTCCAAAAGACTTTTCATTCATACCCCATTTGACATTATCCTTGGTCTTGAAGGAAATCACATTCCTCCTAGCAGCTTAGTAACTCATCATCATTGAGGTTTTCTAGGTCCTCATCTTCCAAACTAAATTCGTAATCATCATCCTCACTATCTTCAGACCCAAGATAATCAACATCACTATACATCTCATATTCTGGTTCCCTATCATCATGTAAAATGTAAATTTCAACCTGTCCTAATTCTTCAAAGAACTTTCATGAACATCTCCCAATCCCTGGGTATACAATGCCCTAAGCCCTGTCATTAGGATTTGAAACAATTGTACGATAAAAAATGGAACTCACATGAGAATGCCCTAGCTCACTTTCTACTCTACCCTTTAACCCGTAAAAATGAGATGACTTTCATATCTAACTCATCCCAATAGTGCTCCTTCCCCGATATTGACTGACATTTCTTTGAGAAATTCACCCCCATAATGACACTTTACGTAAATTTTCATTGTGCCCCTGAAAGTTTAATACAATAAGATGAGGGGACCATAATAATCGACAAAACCAAACATTTAATATAATACAAAATTTTAAAAAACAAAGTAGTGGAGGACCAAGCATAATATAAAAAAATCATGCACACAATAGTGGAGGACCAAGCAAGATTGTAAAACATAGTGGGGAAGCAAAATGACTAACAAAAGCCCTCATATACACGCATAAATTCACACAAAAAAAATTCACAAAAATATCACAAAAACCATGTTTACTCTCACTATATGCGTTAATCTTAATCTTTTTAATGACATCAAAATCGAATAAAACTAACCAATGTTTCAATTAAAACCCTATTATGTAACACAAATTAGATTTTTTTTCAAGAAACTCCTAATTTGTGTTACGACTTCAGAACATATTTAAAACAAATAAAAAATTAGGTTTTTGTATGCTCACCTTCAATTTTTCACATACCGATGAACGATTAGTCTAAGTTGCCTTCAATCTTCGTGATTCCCTTCGTGATTTCAGCCGGTTGAGAAATTTTGAGTTGAAGTCGATTGTTTGAAGTGTCGAAGGATTTGGGTAATCTGATTGATTTAGTTGAAGTCGATTGTTTCTACTCATCACGTTCACAGCATGTCTCTATGTATAAGGACATTTATGACTTTTCCATGATTTCCGTCCACTAAATAGACGGAAAATACATATGGTGACCTTAGTGATTACAATTGTTAAGTAAAATGACTATTTTGACGAAAAATTTAGTAGAGTTAGCTTAATGAATTATTGCCGAAAGTAGGGTGACCAAATTGATATTTAAACCTATTTTCCATGCTTACTTTTATTTTCTTTTCTTTCTTTCTTTCTTTTTTCATTTAAGCTTTATTTTTACAAAATCTTTACCTTTGCCGCCGATTTTCCTGACTTTTCTGCTTATTTTGCGGCTGATCTGCTGGGGATATAACTTTTCCCTTGCTCTTAGATGGATGACCGTCGAATTTGGTTAACAAAATTACTTTCGTTAACTTTTCATTAAGCTTTAGGGGCCATTTTTGCAGCTTTGGAAACTTGGGGACTTAGGTGCCGCAGCTTTAAACTTTGGAGGGAGAAAAAGGAAAAACCTTTTTTCCACCCTCATTATTGACGGGGAGAAAGGCAGGGGGAGCCACTGCTCCTTCTCTTCTTCATTTCTTGCTTTTTTCTGCTTCTGCTCCTCCGCGGCCATTGTTGCTGCATTTTCTTATTTCTCTCATTTTTGCTCTTTTTCTCAATCTTCTTTCGTCTATTTGCGTGTTTTTCTTGGCAGATGACTTCTTCATCGCGATCTGGGAAAGGAAAAGTTCCAATGCATCCGGAATCTGGCGAAAGGAGGAAGGAATTCCCTCATTTGATCCGGAATAAAATCAAATACCGTTATTCCAAGGATGACTGGGCCAATATCCACCGCGATTGGAATACCCATGTATCAAATCTTCCAAGTACTTCTGTAAGTTTTTTTTTTCTTTTAAATCTCACTTGGATATTTTTCAGATCTGCTAGATTTTAGCACTACTTTGGCCTTTTGGAGCATTTATGTCCCTGTTTATAATGCTTATGCATGCAATATTTATACTAGAAGGATGCAATTTGGTGATGATGCATGAAATTTATGCAATTTATTTTTGCAATGCATAATTGAACTAGTGGGCACTATTTGACCCTACAATGCATGATTTATACTATTAATGCAATTGGGGCTATATAATGCATGCTTTATGCTAAAAACTATTTTTATATGCTAAATGCCTATGAAATGGACTTTGCGGAATATAATGCAATTTTTTCCGGGCATATTTTTGGGCACATTTTCGGATATATGCAAAACAAAACAGATATATTTTATGCCCTAAAATTCACTTTTCATGCATGCTTATGCTGCAAGGACATAATAAATGCCATGGAAAATTTTCTTTTCATGATTGGTGGCATTTTATTACCTTTTTGCTAGTGCTATAATGCAACTTATTTGAACAATAAATGCAAATGATAAATGCATGCATCACTTTATTTGATGTAAACGCAATGCAAAAAAATTCATGGGATGCTTGCTAGTATGATGTATGGGCAATTTTTATTTTATTATGCATGTGAAAATGCAAAAATGCAGTATATACTTTTAAGTGCAAAATATACACTTTTATGATACCTAAAATGCAAAAATACACATTTAGATGCAAAAAAAATGCTTTTTTTTTATGAGATGCTAAAGATGCAAATCAGAATTTTGAAAATGCTAAAATGCGATAAAGATTTTTTTTTTCTTTTCGAATACCTGAAAAAATTTCAATGCACAAATGCATATAAGATATATATATATATATATATATATATATATATATATATATATATATATATTATGATGATACTAAAAATGCAATTAAAATTTTGCATGCTAAAATGCAATACATACGTATTTTTATTGCCGTGATGCGAAAATATATTTCAAATGCTAAAAGATGCGGTTTTTTTTAATTATGCATGGATGCCAAAATGCCAAGATTTATTTTTTTTTTTCTTACATGCAAATTGATGTTTTTTTTTCTTTTTATTATTATTAAAAAATGCATCACAGACATTATTATGCTGCAATTTTATGATTTACAAAATATGAGGCATGCTACATGTTTATTCTTTATCATTACTATTTTTTTTATTATTATTCATTCATTCTTTTTTTTTTTGCAAGGAAAATAAAATATAGTAAACTCACATTTTCCTTTTCTCCTTTTTTTTTCCAGCTTCGCAAGCCCTTTCAACGGGTTCGAGCTACTTGTGCCAACGTGGCAGATATTTATCGTATGCTGCCCAATGCGACACAAGTTTTGGTGGAGGGCTCGGCCCGGCACTTTTCTACGCCTTAGCCGCCTTTTAGGAGCTTTACGCCCATTTTGATGTGCTCCGGGATTACTGGTGGAATACTACCTACACATTCCAGTTCAGTTGGGGGGAGGTGACCATGACCCCCTGTGATTTTGCCGCTATCACCGGCTTTCCTACCAGCGTTGGTTGGACCTTGGCGCCTGATTATACTCTCCGTCGGCGCCATGATGAGGTGGAGGACCTTTTGGGCTTTGAGCCGGAATACAAGTCGGCAGACGAGATTTATATTGGCAGTGTGCAGAAATGGCTTCTAGCCAACGCCGGGCGGGTCCCAGAAAATGGCCCCGTAGCCGTGGCTCGCGCTTCTAGAGCGTTTTTATTCTTTTTCCTTGGCACGTCACTTTTTGCCAATTCTTCCACTACCCTGAGAGTATTTGTCCTGGCATGCCTGGCAGATTTTGAGCAGATTCCTGCTTATGAGTGGGGGCAGGCGGGCCTGGCCGAACTTTATACTTCCATGGATAGGGCCAACCGCAACGACTCGCCGACTCTGAATGGATTTGCCCCGGCGTGGGAGGTATATGCATTTTCCTGCTTTTTGCTTCTTCTTTTTTTTGGCATATATTTTTTTCTTTTTGCAGCGTTTATATTTTCATTGCTGATAAAATTTCTCTTTTTTTGTTTTTTTTGCAGGTCTGGGTCTTATCATTTTTTCATTTCACGTCGGGTCGGTTACACCAGCGTGTCCACCAGCCACCCTACTTGGCTGAATTTTTAGACGAGAACAGAGTTCGGTCGGACCAGGACGGCGGCCGCTGAAAGAAGGAGCGAGTGCAGGAGCGGATTGCTAGCTTGAGTGCGGGTACAGTGCACTTCCTTCCTTGCGAAGGCCTCGAGGGACATTATGTTGTTGCTTTAGGGCTGAGCCGCTGCCGGATACTGATGGTATCCATCATGGTCGATTCTTTATATATGGGAGAGCGGGTCAATCGCCAGCATAATTCAGTTTTGATGTCTCCAGTGGTGCTTCCTAGGCCTCCTTTTTGGGTGATAGAGCCAGACCACTTGCCGAACAGGTATCAGTACCTATCGAAATTTCTCATGCCTTCGACTGACTTTCCGGTCATGGCTTATGAGGAATTCTTGCGGACAGTGCTTCATCCTCCCCCTCCTACTCCTGCTGCACCTATATGGGCTTCTGATGCTTCTGCCAGGCCAAGGCCCTCCATCCCGTCTCTCAACGAGCATCTGGAATTCACCGAGCCTGATGATGTCTTCTCTACCTTTCAGTATCATTGCGGCGGCCGGATGGTAGAGGAAATGCTTCCAGATGTCAAGATTCCTGAGGAGCGTCGGGTCCCGGAGCAGGCCCGTTTGGTAGACACATTTCACTTTTGCATTTCTTTTTTTATTAATTTTGTTTTTCATGCACATATTTTATTCATCATTTTTCTTTTTATGCATATCTATATTTTTTTTGGAGACTAATATTTTTTATTTTTGTTGTCTCACTTTTTTTCTTTCAGGTGAATGTGTCCACCTACAAAAGGCTGCAGCGGGGCTTTTTTAGTATCAACAAGCTTTATCAAAAGCTTATGGACAAGCTTTCCTGCCAGGGGAATGACACGATGCAGCCGGACCCGAGCCGAGGGGTGATGATGACGATGATCACGGACGGGTCGAGCCAGCTGGGAAGGGCGAGCATCTGAGCTGGTGGCACAGCGGGCCCTTGGGTTATGGGAGGTGGTCTTGATTGGAGCCAGTCGTCCCGTGCACATTAGTTCTTGGATACCTGCGCTTATTAGCTTTCTTTTTTTTTTTTTACTAAAACATGTACAAACATTTATTATACAATGTAATACAATTTTATATTATGCAACATATTAAAAATGCAGACTCAAAAACGCATGCATAAAACAAAGCTATACCAATATCTAAGGGTAATGGCACGCTGTATTTCAGAAACGGATTTTAAAAGAATACACCTTCGGGCTCGAGCGGGCTTTTTTGGTGATACGCGGGAAGAAGAGGCAGCCGCCTCCTCCTGTTCTCGGCCATATAATTGCTGCCAACGCTATTGTTTATAGGCTTTCACTCTTGTTTCGTGATCAGACAGAAATAATAGAGATCTTTCGAAGCCAAAAACGGAGGACACCGGCCGGTTTCAAAGGGGCGATAGCGGCATTACGGCGCGGCCTAATAAACTCTTTAGCGCACGGTGCGAGGGAAGGCTTTGGCGGCGCCGAGGTCTTCACAATGCGATTCTGTTCGGCCATTCGCGTCTTGTGCTTAAGGAACCCGTTTCTCGATTTTTTCGGTATAAAAGGCGGACGAGGGATTGCCTTTTTTCACAAACTCATCTGCTCTCTTTACATAAACTTTTAGCCTTGCTTCTGCTTAGCCGTTGCCACCTTTATCAAATAATCCTTTACATTTTTCTCAAAAATGGCTGCACCAATTCATACAGCGCTGAAGATAGAAATCTATGAGAATGCTTTGGATTTAGGATCCTTTCCTGCGCTTCGAGCGGCGTGATTGGTTTGAGCATATTTTTGGATACAGGTGCCTGCTGTCCTGGAGGAATATTGTCATTAATTGGGACATGCTTAGGGGAGCCTCTAGGTTCTGGTCTCCTTAAGACCACCTCTTTAATTTCAGTATGAACGAGATGTGTCCCACCTTTGAGGAGTTTTGTGCAATGTTGGGGATGACACCTTCCCGTATTATCGTCGTGCCTTCTCATCGGAGGCGTCCGTATATGGCAATTAGGGAGCTGTTTGAAAATAGCTTTTATAAAAGAAATGCTCTTAAAGGTTTTACCTTTCAGAGCGTGGTGTGCTCGCTCTGTCTTTCTCGAGAGAGGGAGACTTTTATCTTCTTCTTCTGCTGCTTGGTTTAGACAGGAAATGCGGCTTATTTTGGTGGTTTTGGCCTTTTTATTCGGGCAGAGCAACGGCTCTTTCCGAGGGTTTTGGACCGAGGGAATGGGGTGGATACCTAACTAGAGGGCTAGGGATCACTTTAAACGGTTGGCTTTAGGTTTGGCAGAGTTTTGGCAGGGTTTCGAGGCTTTATAAGTGGATCACTCCCTATCTCACTTCGCTCTCTATTTTCTCAGCGTAACGAGGACGCGGAGAAATTTTATCGGTGTCTTCTGTGTGTCTGAAAGTGAGCCTCGAACTCTCTATTTATAGCCTGGGAAGAGGACTCATAGGGGATTTAAATTTCTCTCAGCGCTTAAATTCCTTGTACACCGCGCATCACAAGCTGCACATTGCGTTAACTGGGAGGCATCCTGTAGCACCTTGGGCACGGTCTAAAGGCTCCTTGGGCGCCGCGCCAAGGACCCCTTTTGGCAGCACCAAGGCACTATTCATCTTTCAATATTTGACGCTTTAACCCCTGCATTTCACTGTTTTGCGCATCCTGCTTTGCCTTTTGCATTTTTTAACTCATGTAACTTGATATTTGTTAAGTTTTCACAGGTCTTGATATCACATGCCAAAGTTTTCACAGGTCTTGATATCACAGGTCTTGCATTTCACTCTTTTTTTTTTTTTTTTGGAAACAGGGGTGGCACCTTGCTAGATTATTAGATGCTGCAAACTTGAATCGAATAGCCATCTCGAACTCGTCAGCCTGATCAGGTGTAACCAATAAAATGCCAGTTCCGCTTCCCGCCTTGCTTGCTGCACCATCTACAAACAATTCCCAGTAGTGTGCTGGCTTGATCTTAATTGTTTTTTCTTGTTCAGCAAGTAAATTTTTGGTCGGGACGAACTCTTCTTCATGGTTGGAAAAACTTGTTTCCACCAAGAAGTCCGCTAATGCTTGTGCCTTGATAGCCTTTCTCGGCTGATAATCTTTGTGAAATTTTGTGAGCTCGATGGACCAGCCAAGCATTCTTCCCGAAAAGTCAGGCTTGTGAAATATTTTTTGTAGTGGTGAGTTAGTGTCTACAATTATCACATGTGCAGAAAAGTAAGCTCGTAGTTTTCGAGCAGCAATGACGAGAGAGTATGCCAACTTTTCTATATTAAAATATCGACTCTCTACTGGAGTGAGAGCTTTAGACACATAATACACATGTTTTTGAACATTTGACTCCTCCCTGACCAAAACAACGGCCACATGTAGACACCCCAATTTCGTACCCCTGGTATGTAACATTGACATGCGATATCAAGACCTGTTGAAACTTCACAAATGTCAAGTTACAGGGTTTTAAAAAATGCAAAAGACAAAGTAGGATGCGTAAAACAGTGAAATGCAGGGGACAGAGTGTCCAAAAAGGAGGCAAAATTGAAGGCTGGCGCGGCCAATAAGCCAGACAGGCGCGGCGCCTAATCCCCATGGTGTCGGCACCAGGATCCTCAACAGTGCACTCCGTCTTAACGCATTGCACAAGCCTTCAAGCGTGCGGTACAAGCTGATAAAACACAAAGAATAAAATTTAATCCCAGTGGTGTCCCTCCTCTCGCCTATAAATAGAGGTGTCGCTTCAGGAATTCACACACAGTCACACACAGAGAAAAGTCGTAAAACGCTGTGTATTTATTTTACGCAGTGAGCGATCGTGAGATAGTGAGTTCCCCCTTCTATAAAGCCTCGAAGCTCTGCCAAATCTCCTCCAAACACAAAACCAACCGGTCAAAATGAGCCTTAACCCCCCAGCTAGGTTTCCACCCTATTCCCCCGATCCAAAAATCCCAAAAAGAGCAGTTGCTCTACCCGAATCCAAAGGCCAAATCCGCCAAAAGCAAGCAGTTGCTCTGCCCGATTTCCACCAGCAACAAGCAAACAACAGCAAAACGCAAGAAGTTGCTCCGCCCATTTGACGGTGCCCAGAAGCAACTTTCGGAAGCAGTTATTTTGCCCGAACCGCAGCAGCAGCAAAAAGACTCCCTCTCCCGGAAAGATAGAGCGAGGCACCAACGCTCTTAAAGGTGAGCCTTTAAGGGTTTTAAAAAACCTATTTTCATCCGGCCCAATGTAAAAAAATATAAGTCGTTGTGCTGTTCGGATCTATGTAGAAAATTGCATTAAAAAGAGCCATTATTATGGCCAAATATTTTGAAATGTATTTGTAATTACTAGAAGGAGATAGCTGCAAGTCTGTAAATAATGTAGACATGTATATATTTGCTTTTAATGCTTTATTTATTTGCTAGAAAAATATAATAAAAGCATACTTTAGCCAAAAACTGTTTTGAGACCGAAAGGGCGAGTTGGGTGCCTAGCACCTTCCCAACTCGTAACTTAGCCTCCGAACCCCTTTTTACAATCTCTGGTTTATTTTTGGTTTTTCTTTGCTTCTTCCTTAAAATAAAGATGGCGACTCTGTCAAAACATTTTGGATCACAGTGAGGCCCGCAACATCCTTTCTTACACTTTCCCGCTTTCCCCTAAACATGGGAGAATGGGAATGAAAGGGTGATGCATTTCTTGTATTTTGTTTTCCCCTAAACAAGGGAGGATGAGATACGGGGAGCCCAAAGCACTCATAGCGATCCAAAATAAACCTAAGGTCATGGTGAGGCTCGCAACATCCTTTTTTGCACTTTTCTGTTTTCTCCTAAACAAGAGACGACGGGAATAAAATGGTGATGCATTTTCTGTGCCTTGTCTTCCCCTAAATAAGGGAGGGTGAGATACAGAGAAATCCCAGGCACTCAAAATGACCTAAGGCAATTTTCTAAAAGTCCATAGTGAGGCAGGGCGTATTCCCAAGCGTTCTCGCAACATCTTTTTTTTGTACTTTTCCGTTTTCCCCTAAACAAGGGATGATGGGAATGAAAAGGGTGATGCATTTTATGTGCCTTGTCTTCCCCTAAACAAGGGAGGGTGAGATACGGAGAAACCCAAAGCTCTCATAATGGATCAAAAATCACTCGGTGACCGAGGCGTATTCCACGCGCTTCTTGACAACACCCTATCCGCATTTTTAATTTCGTCTTCCCCTAAACAAGGGAGGGTGGAATGGAAAGCGTGGTGTCCTTTCGCATGTCGCGTTCCCCTAGAAAAGGGAGCGCGGGGTCCGGGAGAATCCGGGGCACCCACACCACAGCCTGGTCTGTGGCATCCAAATACAAGTATAAATTCTCACCCGTTTTTGGGCTGGTCATCAAAGGCGGTTCGCCGAGATATTTCTTGAGTTGCTAGAAGGCTTCAGCACATTCCTCATTCCACTCAAAATTCTTATTGCCGTGGAGAACTTTGAAGAAGGGCAGACATCGCTCAGCTGAGCGTGAAATGAAACGGCCAAGAGCAATGATGGTTCCATTCAAGCGTTGTATGTCCTTGATGCACCTAGGTTATTTCATGTCGAGCAAAGCCTGAATCTTTTCCGGGTTGGCTTCGATCCCCCTTTGGTTAACCATGAAGCCTAAGAATTTACCAGCTCGAACTCCGAACACACATTTGCTCTGGTTTAGCTTCATGTTGTGCTTTCGTAGATTAGCGAAAGTTTCCTCCAAATCCGTGCTATGGTCTCTCCCTTTCGTTTTGATGACCATGTCATCAATGTATGCCTCCATGTTTCGGCCAATTTGTTGGTCAAAAACTTTGTTCACCATACGCTGATAAGTAGCCCCAGCATTCTTCAGCCCGAAGGGCATCATCTTATAGCAGTAGAGACCACCAGTTGCCCGAAATGCGGTCAAAGCCTTGTCCTGCTCGCACATTTTCACTTGATGGTACCCTGAGTACACATCCAAGAAACTGAGCATCTCGAACCCAGCGATAGCATCGACCAGCCTGTCAATGCGAGGAAGAGGGTAGCTGTCTTTAGGACAGGCCTTATTGAGATCTGTGAAATCGACACACATCTTGCACTTGTCATTGTTTTTTTTTTTACCATTACCACATTGTCGATGATGTCGGCTTTCAACAACTTTTCCACCTCTACCTTTATTGCTTCATTTTTCTCCGAGGAGAATTGTCGAGGTCGTTGCCGAATTGGTCGGTATGTAGGATCCACACTTAGCCGGTGAAAGGCTACCTCCTCGCTTACGCTCCTCATATCTTCCATAGTCCACGCGAACACATAGAGACTTGTTTTTAACTACTCGATCAACCGTGCTCGCTCATCTGGGGAAAGTGATGTCCCAATTTTGATATTTTGTTCTGGAAAAGCAGGGTTGATGACGATTTCTTCGAGCTCATCTTCAGCTCGAAATTCTGGCTCCTCACGAACCTGCAGTGTGTCCATTTCAATTTTTTTCATCTTTAGCTCGCTTTCGACAAGCGGGCTTTGGCATTTCTTCAACAGCCTTTTTCTGCTCGGCAATAGGCCCATCAATCTCCATACTTTCTGGTCGTAAGCATTCCCCCTCTGAAATTACTGCTATACTGACAGGGGCTTTTTCTGGAACAATGATCTCTTCACTAGGAGTAGAGCACGCAATTTTCTATTTCTTCTTCTGTGTCTCCCGAACATACTCCCACATTGCTCGGGGTTGGCTGTGAAGAATCCCGATGCCCCTGTCTGTATAGAATTTTGCTCGCTGATGGGGTACTGAGGCTACCATCTGGAAGCGAGCCATGGAAGGAATGCCCATGATGACATTGTATGGTGATTTTAAATCGATGACGAGGAAAGTTATGACTTCTAGCCTCGTATGCTCCCCATCACCTAGGTAAAATTCCAGGTCGACTGTGCCCTTGACACTGACCTTGTGATTTGTGAATCCTTCCAGAGTTCCCAAATAAGGTTTCAAGCGAGCATCAGTGAGACCGATCTCCTTGAAACAATTGTAGTAGAGCACGTCCCGACATGCTCCCGTATCTACTAGCACCTGATGCACTTGCCAATTGTTAATCAAAGCTGATATAACCAAAGGCTGCTCGGAGGAGAGGGTTATGCTTGCTAACTCATTGCGAGTGAAGTGGATAGTCTGCTCGCCGAAGCCAGTTATTGGTGGCATACTCATTACTTTTGACAGCAAGTAGATGTGTTTTTCCAGTTGAGTCGAGCTGGGCTCTTCCTCGAGAATGACGTTGACAACTCCATGTACTTGAGGGGCATTTCCCATGTTTCCTCTGCTTCCTCCCCGAGCGGGAGGGTCTCGACGATTATTCTCATTGTTGCTTTCTTGCTTGAATCTATCAAGACGTCCTTGATTGATCAAGCGTTGGATTTCCTTTTTAAGGATGAAGCATTCCTCTGTGACATGTCCCACATCGTTGTGATAAGCACAAAATTTTGTGTTATCCCGATATTGGGCTGTATCCGGATTCATGGGGTAGGGAGCATGAGGATCATTCTGGATCTGCATCATGATTTCCTCCCTTGAAGTATTCAGGGGAATAAAATGTTGCTCTCTAAATCGTTGAGTGGAATCAGAAGTCCTGTTCCGATCTCTTCGAAAATTATTGTTGTTTCCCGAGCTAGAAGCTGCTGCGGCCACCAAGCTATTTTCTGCTTTCTCCTTGACCTTTCCCTTTCGGTCAGCTTCCGTCAAGCTAAATAACTGAGCTCGAGCAAGCATCTCACCCTGAATTGCTGGGGGGTGCATTACCAACTCCTGTTTTAGGCCCCCACTTCGCATGTTATTCAGAAAACAAAGTGTGACCTCCGTTTCAGTCATGCCTGTGACCTGTTCGAGCACCTTTGTGAATCACTCCACATAACTATGAGAGGATTCATCGACTCCCTGGAACACCTTGCAGAGATCGAAACGACTCTTCGGAAGAGCTCCGGCCGAACCAAACTCTGCTAAGAACTTTTCCCTCAGATCCTTCTATGCTGTTATAGATCCTCTCGGGAAACGTCCCAGCCAGCTTTAGGCTTTTCCCTGAATAGCCCCTGCAAATGCCTTCATTTTTAAGGCTTCATTGCTAGTTACAAGGCCGACCTGTGCCTCAAATGAGCGTAACCAACCTCCTGCCCGGGTTTTTCCCGAGTACTTATCGAAATTTGGGAAAACAGCCCCCTGTGTTGGAGGTGTGTTTTCGATCCAGTCGGCAAATGGACTACCATCTGTTGATCGAACCGTCCCATTAGGTCGGCGACCAACCTTCCATCCATCCATTCTAGCGCACAATTGCTAAAACCTCAGCCACTGTCTGAGGTTGAGCTGGTAATGGTGTCGCTGGGATTACTATAGGCTGAGCTACAGCAGCCAGAGGTGCCTCAACCTGTTGTGCTTTAATCTGCTGGGGGACCCTTGGTGGTCTAAGGGCCTCATGGTGATCTGTTCGCCTGTCGTGCTCGCGACGAGGTGATGTCCGACGAGATCGATGAGAATAATGGGACCGAGAGTGATATGAGCGTTTATGTTCATCTCTTCAACTTCGTCTGCTGACAGGCTGTGACTCATCGACCATACTGTGTTCTCTGGCACGACGTTTATCTCGCCCACGTCTTTCCTCATGGATTTCTACCGCATGAGTACCTTGATTGTGGCTGCCACCACTTTCTGCTCGATTTCGAGTTGGTGCCTGATCGATGGCCAAAGGGTGTCTGTGTAGGGCATGGCCACCGACACTAGGCACCCTTTCCACCATTTGTGGAGTACTGATAATGGGCACAACTGGAATTAACTGTTCCTCTATGGGAACCGGTGGCTGACCCAACGCGGCCAATTGTTGGTTCAGTATGAACATCCTGTTCAGGTACTGAGTCTGATTGCGAAGTGCCTGAGCTTGTGCTTGTTCATTTCACATTGGGATGGATTCGGTAACTTAATTGGTCTTTGTTGTTGCAACTGATTTCTCAAATCATGCTGGGGATGGTCATTTCTTGGGATGAAACCAGCCTCGCCTGTTGGTACATGTTGTGCTGCTGCATGTGATCTGGTTATTACTCCACCTATTGGGGGAAACCCATTCCTTGGAAGCTGATCAGGTTGGGGAACCCCCTCAGGTCGGTTATTGATTGGTGGTCAATCTCCCTGATGCACAGACACATCCATACCAACATTGATGCTTGCTCCAACATGTCATTTCCCGTTCTTAGCCATGCTAACAAAGTTTTTGATGAAATGAACTGAAGATTTTCGTTTCCCGACAATGGAACCAAACTGATGCTACACAATTTGGTTTTGGGTCGTTCCTTGCGATGTTTAGGATATTTGGGCTTGTGTGAAGGTATGATCTTGTAAAAACCATGTCAAAAGAAGAAAACCTTAGAAGGAATGCAAGGCAGGGCCTCGGGAAATCCCTCAGGCGTGAGAGTAAGTCTTTAGCTTGTGGAAAGCAAAAGAAAGAGTTTCGGTGTGTAAAAGTGAGTGTACCTTTCAAATAAAACTTTGTGAGATATATATAGCCTTTTTGGGAATGAAATCCGTACTGAGTCATTATTATTGAGAGAATTTAGGCATTTATGACCATAAATGCGGGTTGACCTCGTAACTGACGGAGTCATGGCTTGAATCTCGGGCTTGAGAGTTTTCTGCCAGTTAGGCTCGGGATGAATATCTTGTTTATTCGAGCAGCCCTGCTCCTTGCTCGGTGATTGGTAAGTAGACTCCTGCTCAGGATATATGTAGGATGTTTACCCCCGGTTATCCTGCTCGGGTGACCTCTTTCTTGGTCTCTAACATCCACGTGCCTATCACGTGGTGACACATGTACTTGACTCGTGACCAGGATTTGAGCCGGACTCATCATATATATATATATATATATATATATATATATATATATATATATATATATATTGACACATCATTTTAATGAAGTTACCAAAATCATATAGGAGTAGTAGATTTCTTAAGATTCACATAATCTGAAATAGAAATTTAAAGAATGCAATTATACTTATAGCGAGAAAAGGGTTGAAATAAGCAATAGTAATTCAGCACTCAATACCCAAATCTCGCAATAAAATGTGTTTTAAAAGTGGGTCCCACACGCATATGACAACTGTATCTTCTCTGTCGTATCATATCACCATCTCTCTCTTGTGAGTTATGACGGAACATTCCATCGTGTCTCTTTACTTTTACGGTTTACTTAGTTTCGATCAACTCATTCCAACCTTTTAATTTTTAAAAAATAATTTTATCATTTTACAATTTACAATTTACATATTTCCTTCGTTTTCAAATTATCATTCAGCTTCCCCTTTCGTCTATTTTTAAATAATTGTTCTTTTTAAAAAATTATTTTTAATAAAAACACTTTTATCACTTTATCCTTATTTTTTTATCTACTTTAATTATGATCATATATTCAAGTGTATTAAAAGAAAACATATATTTCACCAATATTTATAATACAAATAATTATTTTTTTCTTAAACGGTATCCTAAGTCAAAATAGACAATATTTTGAAAATAAAAGGAGTATTATATTAATATTTATGATAAAGTTGATTAATTTTTTTAAATTTATATGTCTATTCAAATATAACAATTATTTAGGAATGAAATGAACATTTGTTATCTTCTCAGTAATAATCTTCACCTTCTTAATATTTAAAGTTCTCTCTTCCTTTTTTTAAAAAGTGTCCTATTTAATTGATCCGATTATAGATATTAAAACAATGTGAATTTTTCATGAATACTCGTGAGAGTGGACCCATGAATTAAATTATGAATCAAATTAAATGCAAAATGGTAAAGATACATAGAAAAAGATTAGACAAAAAAAAAAGAATATTAGAAATTGTCAAACTGATACTCCAAAGGTTTTAAAAAAGATGAAATCTTTTTTAGGAACGGAAAGAGTAGTATTGGTTCGATCTTGATTCTTGTATATCTTGAGTTAGTTCTGAACCAGACCAAAGTATTGATTCTCATACATATTAGGTTGGTTATGCTTCTAAATTTTTTGAGAATCGGGCTATTGATTTGGTTCCCGTCTTCTCATTTTTAGTGAAAAACTAGACCAAACTGAACTAAGCTCAATCCTAGAAACCAATACGGTAAATATCTTTTGAATATATTTTCTTTTTACATAATGTAGTTGTGTATGTATGTATGTATATATAATTACGCAATTATGGAATATATTTTTCTAAAATCGTAATTTAAAATAATACTTCAACAAAATTGGAAACAAAATTAAACTGCCTTACGCAAACTAAATGGAATCCAAACAAAAATATTGAGAAATAAAACACACTAACCCCCGATACTCTAGTCCTCTCTTATTTCCCTTTCTCTCTCTCTCTAATTCCATTCCCTCATTCTCTCTTCCCCCCCCCCCCGTTTTTTTTCTTTTTCCCCCTCTATCACCGCCGTTGTATCTGCCCCGAAAAGAATGCCCCTTTTTCCCATTCCCGTTTCAACATTTCCATTTTCCATCGTCTCTTTCTCTTTCAATGCCCACTCAAAACCCTAGCCCCAATAAAGACCCACCACCACAATTCTCCCCTACCAACTGAGAATTTTTTCTTTTCTCCCTTTTTCTCACTGATTTTCTCGAGAAAATGAAGACGCCTCATCTATGTTTCTTCCTCTTCTACTTGTTTTCCCTCTTCATCATCTCAGTCTACTCTCAGTCCGATGCTGACGTAATGCAGGCACTTAAGAAAAGCCTCAACCCGCCGAGTTCTCTCGGTTGGACTGACTCAAACCCCTGCAACTGGAACGGCGTCCAATGCTCCAAAGACAACCGGATCATCCAAATCCAAGTCCGCGAGCAAAACCTCCAAGGCACACTCCCCCCCAACCTCAACAAACTCACAGCCTTAACAGACCTCGAGTTCCCGAAAAATAAACTCACCGGCCCACTCCCTAGTCTCTCCGGCCTAGGCTCACTCCAGACCCTTATACTCAGCAACAACAATTTCACTTCAATCCCCCCGGATTTTTTCGACGGTATGTCTTCGTTACAATCCGTTTCTCTTGATTACAATTCCTTTTCCGCATGGTCCATACCGGACGGAATTAAGGCTGCATCTACCCTCAAATCTTTCTCGGCGACGTCGGCCAACATTACCGGCAATATCCCGGAATTCTTTGGTGGCAACACGTTTGCTAGCTTATCCAAGTTAGCCCTCGCGTTTAATAACTTAATTGGGGGGATTCCTTCGAGTTTTGCCGGTTCCGGTTTACAGACTTTATGGTTAAATGGTCAAAAGGGTAAATTAAATGGAACAGTTGATGTTTTGCAAAATATGACTCAATTGAGTCAAGTTTGGTTACATGGCAACTCGTTTACTGGACCTTTACCTGATTTTTCCAGCTTGACAGAGTTGGTGGATTTGAGTTTGAGGGATAATAGCTTTACTGGTCCGATACCGGCTTCTTTGATTGATCTACCATCGCTCAAGACAGTTAATCTGTCTAATAATTGCTTTCAGGGGCCTACTCCGAGTTTTAAACCATCAGTTTCGGTTGATAACAGTGGGCTTAATAGTTTTTGTTTGAGTAAGCCTGGTGTTGGTTGTGATTCCCAGGTTAATGCGTTGTTGGCTGTTGCGGCAGCTGTTGGATATCCACTGGGGTTCGCGAGTGCTTGGAAAGGGAATGATCCTTGCAACGGTTGGCGGGGATTAGTTGTTTGAATGGGAATGTGAATATTTCGGTTGTTAATTTCAAGGGAATGGGACTTACTGGTACTATTTCTCCAAGCTTTTCTTTGATTACCTCATTGAGAACATTGATTCTTGCGGACAATAATCTTACAGGGATTATCCCCAATGAGCTTACGAATTTGACTAATCTTCAGCAATTGGATGTTTCAAACAATCGCTTTATGGTGATATACCACGGTTTAGGAGTAACGTGGCTGTGAAATATGATGGGAATGTTAATATTGGAAAGGATGGTCCTAGTCCAACACCTGCTACGCCTTCTGGGAATACTCCTGTCTCGCCTGCGGGTCCTCAACCCGGGGGTTCTGGAAGTGGTGGGAAGAATTCTTCAACAGGGGTTGTTGTTGGATCGGTAGTTGGTGGTGTTAGTTTTCTTTTCGCTGCTGGGCTACTAGTTTTCTGTGTTTACAAAGGTAAACGTAAGCGTTCAGGTGTATTGCAGTATCCTAGTACAATGGTGATTCATCCTCGTCATTCAGGGTCTGACAATGATGGTGTTAAGATTACGATTGCTGGCTCAAGTGCTAATGGTGGTGCTGCCAGCGAAACTCTCAGTCTTGGAAGTAGTGGACCTAGGGACCTTCATATAGTTGAGGCTGGGAACATGGTAATTTCGATCCAAGTTTTAAAAAATGTGACCAACAACTTTAGCCAGGATAATATATTGGGAAGAGGAGGGTTCGGAACTGTTTACAAAGGTGAGTTGCATGATGGGACTAAGATTGCGGTTAAGAGGATGGAATCAGGAGTAATGAGTGAGAAGGGGTTGGATGAGTTCCAGTCTGAGATTGCAGTTCTGACTAAGGTTCGGCATAGGCACTTGGTTGCACTTCTTGGTTACTGCTTGGATGGAAATGAGAGGCTCCTTGTTTATGAGTACATGCCTCAGGGGACTCTTAGTCGCTATCTGTTTAACTGGAAGGAGGAAGGTTTGAAGCCTCTTGAATGGACTAAAAGGTTGACTCTTGCATTGGACGTGGCTAGAGGCGTTGAATATTTACATGGTTTGGCCCAGCAAAGTTTCATTCACAGGGACCTTAAACCATCCAACATTCTTCTTGGGGATGGTATGCGTGCTAAAGTCGCTGACTTTGGGCTTGTTCGTCTTGCTCCGGATGGGAAGGTTTCCTTAACCAGATTAGCTGGAACGTTTGGGTATCTTGCACCTGAATATGCAGGTAACTCTTGCTTACTGTCTGTGTTTTTGGATTGCTATGTCTTGTCTTTTAGGGATTTCAATTTGAAATTGTTTGCTTGTTAGCAAAAGTGGCTCTGAACCACAATCTTGAAATAGGACACGTAGCATGAGCATGTGATGGATCAATGCCTTGTAATTACCTCATTCAGTAATTGGGATATCTTATGGCCCATAATTTATTGCCGTTGTTATTGCATTGGTATGAGTGTGGAAAAAATTAAGGCTACCTCTAGTTTAGGATCAAGTGGGATAGAATTAGTTAATGAGTTGAACTAGTATTATTATTTCCTTGTTCCGAAAACTTCAACTTCATGTTAACATCTAGATTTTGCTCAATATGAAATGTCTATCGTTGTTTGCGCCACTTTTTGCAGTACCTAGATGTTACTGGATTCGTTCATTCTTGAGACTGATAATTCAAGTGATGATTTTCACATTTATATTCAATTTGAGCTGTCTCTCTAAGATATCACCCTATTCCATGTTACTTTCCTAGATGTTAGGCTGTATGGGTTCCCAAGTCATCCTTCTTTTTACTGGTCCTCTATGTTTCTCATAAACTTAAGCATAATAATTTTGTTTTCGGTTACATCTTGTTATAAGAACTCACAAGTAGATGTTATGGACTCTCTTACTGAAATTACATGTGAATGCAGTGACCGGCAGGGTAACTACTAAGATTGATGTGTTCAGCTTTGGCGTGATTTTAATGGAGATTATTACTGGAAGAAGAGCACTAGATGAGACCCAGCAGGAGGACAGCGTGCACCTTGTACCCTGGTTTCGTAGAATGCACATCAATAAGGAGAGCTTCCGGAAGGCTATAGACCCAATACTTGATCTTGACGAGGAATCCCTTGCCAGTATCAGCACAGTAGCAGAGCTGGCTGGCCACTGCTGTGCCAGGGAACCCCACCAGAGGCCAGACATGAGTCACGTAGTCAACATTCTTTCTTCTCTAGCTGAGCTTTGGAAGCCATCAGAACCTGATCCTGATGACATCTACGGAATTGATCTCGACATGACATTGCCTCAAGCAGTTAAGAAATGGCAGGCTCTCGAGGGAATGAGTGGATTTGATTCATCTATTATTGGCAGCAGCGACAATACCCAAACCAGCATACCCACTCGGCCATCAGGGTTTGCAGATTCATTCACATCAGCTGATGGACGATAAGACTGCATAATAAAAGCAACAAGTTGGCAAAAGATTATGTTTCTTGTTGATGGCTCATTAGAGGTTTGGGTTGTGCATTCTTTCTGCTTCTTCCTTTTTTTAAATCCTTGTTTGTTTACTTTCATTTCTTGGAGGTGTTCTTTTCCCTTGTAGTTTGAATAGCTGTGACTCTTCGTGCGTTTTTACATTGAAGTTTTGGAATGCAAATAGTTAGAATTTCTCATAATAGCATGATTAATCTATTGATTACTTCTTGAAATTTTGCTGAAGTTGTGCTGAAAGCCTGAAATCCTATTATTGCGGTCCAGTTGGAAGTATGCTGCCATGGAGACTCAGCTAGTTGTAGCTTGGACTGACTCAATTTATGGAAAGGGTCCTTGTGGGAAAAACAAAGGGTTACTAAAGAAAGATTACATAATGTCTAAACAATTAGTAATCCTCCTGGAGTTGAGCTGTAGAAAGTTGAGTTTCAGTAGATAAATGAAAGAAACTTCAGAAGCTACCTTATATTATACATTAATTCTCTTTGCAAGAAAACATATAGGTTGAATATATCTTAATCAACCCTATGATCCTAGTACACAAGCTTGTAGATAAGCTATATATTGTATAGATTTTACACATATTGCTTGGGGGCTCTTGTGTAGAGTGCGCCACTTACAACCTAGTATTGGTGGGTGCACATCCTTGAATGAGTTGGATATTAGTTACCTGTGCGTTCTGCGGCCATGGACGACATAAAACAGGAGTGTTAGGAAGTGTGATAGTATTAATGTCATTAACTGTAATAGTAGTAGGGGAAGACCAAATATAACGTGAACAATAATCGGTGGGAAGGAAAATGAGTGACCGGTTTTTGGGATGATCTTGCACTAAACATAATGGTAGAAGAAGTATAATATATTTAACTCAAGTGATTAGGACAAAGGCTAACTTTGGTACATAATTAGAACAAAGGTTGACTGGAGTGTAATAATCAGGACAAAGGCTGAATAGTGAATCCATGTGCTTCTTAAGCTCTCTTCCTGCCTACGTTGATTTGGAGATTTAGCTTGTATTCATGTTGAACTGTACGTGGTCAAAGTTGTTGACTTTTTTTTTTTTTGGGGGTACTATTAGGTTGTGTAAGTGAGCATAACCATCATGTTTTTGTGGCATGTGTTGGGCCCACATGGGGGGAAGCAGTTTAAAATGAAAGGGAAGCTGATTTTGTGTAACTCAAAGTTGATTAAGTCAACCCTACGCATTTATTAAATATTATATGCATAAGAATGATTGATTCTTAAAGTGTTTAAGTGATGAGCATGTCCTTATGGGGATGCCCCAGTCCAGGAATGATTGTAATAGATTGTGACATACATACTAGTATACTACCCTTGTCCCCTTGCACAGCTAATTCCCACTTCTCTTAGTTAATCCTGACCAGAACTATACTTTTTTTAATACCTACATAGTTCTAGGTACATATAAAATATTCTGGGTGGTCGGGGAAAATGTTCTCCTGCAGTTGAGCTTCTTGTGGTTGTTCTACTTGGTAGTGGTCAGATCCTCTGCTTATGATCATGATTTTGATCAAATGGCCCCCAACTTACCTCTCCTTGATTATGTCTGTGGGTCTTATAACAATGTTGTCAGAACAAATGTTGTAATTAAGCTTTGAACTTAGTGCTAAGATTTCCTTTTCCTGGTCAAAATAGTTTTCTACAAAATATTCATAGAAAATTGTATTAGACCCTTGATTACGGCACGGGGACTTTTTTTAATTTTAATTTTCTTTTAGGAGAAAGGAAATGTTTGATAAATAATAGGAGTATATATTACTAGTAATGGTGATTGATCATTGATGTGGTTGAGGAGGGTGTGAATTGTTTAATGGATAGTGTAGAGTAGACGTGGGTTGGGGTGTTATTTGTGGTCCTGTAGCACTCAAACTATAAAATATGTCAATATCTTCTTATCTTCTATCCTCCACCCGGCTTTAATCTATTCTACAACTAAACATTATGTGGTGTGCGAATTCGGAATTCGGTGCCGCCACCGCCGCTTTATCAAGCCTGTTGTCTTCTTCCGATTGGTTGATTGTTTATTATATGGAGGTTTACATGGGTTGTTCACTAGCGAATATGTTACGCTGGTCTGACAATGTGAATTGGTTTAGTGAATCTGTTGTCCGTTTGGCAGTGTATATATTTACTAAACTAAATGGAGACCAAGAGAGAAATCAGGGTTTGGTTTTATCAGGTTATCCATTGATTGGATTACCCGTTTACGGCAGTCTCTCTGTCTTGTTTCGGGTAATGAGTTCGTTTGGGGTTCTTGGACTCAATATTTCTACTGCATATTTGCTTACCACTACGTTATTAGTTATTGCATTAAATAATTATTTATTTGGATAAATCTACCCCTTAATTACTTATTCATTTTAAGATAACTAATAAAATTACTTTTTTTAATTACCTCGTAACATTTTTTAGTTCTAAACATCGATCAACACCACACTTATTGTTTTTTTTAATTTTATTTTCACTTTTTTTACATGCTTGATCAATTAGGTTTATGATCGATGTAATCATAAGGACAATTTTTGTTCACCGAACTTTGAGGAAAAAATGTGGGCTTCGGTTATTAAAATAAATATTTAAAAGTAAGATTAACATGATTTATTTGCAATTTTTTTTATCCAAAAGTGAAATCATAGTGTGACATACAATCATAAAATTTTAAATCCAATATTCAATTTATCACCAACCTTAGCCTATTATTGAATTGATTTTTTTTAATAATATTATTTGACTTGAATTAAATTATTTATTATGATAATAAAAAATTCAGAAATTTATAAAATTTTGATACGTAAACAAGTGCCTTAGTTATATTATTTTTATGTTAATATGAGACGCAAGTAACATATGAAACTGCTTAAACATATTTTTTATAGAAAAAAAAAAGAATAACTACTCGGCATATTGAGAATAAAAAGTATTTTAGAAATAATATAAAATAAAAGAAGAATAACTATCTTGTTTGTTGATAATTAAATAGAAATATGAAAATAAAACATGTACTCTACTTCGAATGACAATTTTGTAAAAGGTAAACATGTCCAAAAATATAATTATTTAATGTAATAACTAATGAAGCAGTGGATAATCAAAAAACAAATCCTTCCCTACTAATAATTTTGGTTGAGGAGTTTGGTCTTTCCTCTACTCTACTAGAGAAAAGACCAAAAATTAGTTACACATAAGAAAATGAGTAAGTCTCCTGTAAGACCGTCTTAACGATCTTTTTTGTATGATGGTTTTCCACACTTTCACAACTTTATTAATCATCAATACACGATGAGTCGGATTTAGAGGATCTGTTTTATATAAAATATTTGTAAGACCATCTTACCTAAGTTTTTGTCTAAGAAAATAGTCGCAATGTTTGACTCTTACGGGCTGCAAATTTTTTTTGGTCTAAAGCACCGGATAGTCTTACATCCAATGTGGTTGAGAAAATAATCCCTCTATTCTTTAAAAATAGTTGTCTTTTCTTTTTTAAGGTCTTAGTTGGTGCATCGTTTTGAAAACACAGATTTTTCAAAACGTGATATTTTTCTTATAAACACGTTTGAGAAACTATTTTAAAACGTTATTTTCATTAACATAATAGTTGTAAACGTAACATATATATTTTTTTTAAAAAAAGCTGCAAATTGGAATGTTTTAAAATGCTGCATATTTTAAAAATGTTACGTTTTAAAACGTTGCATTGAAACACTTTTTTAAAAAAATGATGCATTTTTTGCTAACGTTTTAATTAAAATGCTCCACCAAACAAACACTACCAAAAATACGATTCGCTTTCTAATCATTCTTTCCTTAAAGTTTTATGTGTCATTTCAGTCTTGATTTGATTATGGCTCTTAATTGATGCCCCACTCTCACATTAATATCCTTAAAAAAATATGCACTATCTTAATAATTATAGGCAAATAATATTACGAACTCAACTTGTGATATTACTATGAGCTTTAGTGTTAGAGTCGTTGAATGATTAAGTAGGTGATGATTTTGAATGATCATGTCATTAATTAGAAAATGACATTCGATATAGCAGTATAGAGATCTAAGAAGATTTGATTTAACAACACTAACACTAAATCTTATAATAATCAATCATATTTTTTAAGGTAAAAACTTATGAAAAACTGTCTTATAAGTATATTTTCTGTAAGACGAATTTCTCTGATCTGACCCGTCATGTGTTACTAGGCTGAGCTGTAAAAGAATGAGGCTCCGACTTACGAATTAAGATTTATAAAACGGTCTTGTAAAGCGGTCTTATATGAGACTTACTATTTTCTTAATCTATGTGTCAGATCAAACCGAATAATCTTTTGGAAAACGGAAGGAGGATACGAAAAGAGCTAAACTTAAACGTTGAAATTGCTGGTCGATACCTTTTTTCAAACATTATTTAGCAACAGTCTCCCGTTCTTTTTTTTTAAAATGCTAAAGTATATTTTCGAAATATTGTTCTTAAAATGCTCATATCGTCTTCTTCTATAAGTTCGACCAACACTTTGGCATTCGAAAATCGCAATTGTTGCGCTACGAAACAGAGAATGATGTTTCTGATTCGTTAAGTACGAAATTATAATGGACTTGTGCTGGGTTGGAGCATTTTTCAGTAGGGACAAAGGTGGAAAATGTAGAGGAAGAAGAAGAAGACGGTCTACGATGGAGGGGAACTGGGGAAGAAAGAAGAAAGTAGGGAACATGAAGGTCTGGTTCATTATGATTTTTCAGTACGATGCAAAATTAATTAGGTAACTAAAATTAATATATCGTGATGTAAAAATTGATGCAATGTAGTGCAAAATTGGATTATGTAATAAAAATTGATGCATCGTGGTGGAAAAATTGATGCAACGCAATGCAAAATTGGATTAAGTAATTAAGTTGATGCATCGTCACCGTGCAAAAATCGATGTAACGCAATTAATTTGTGAGTGATATGTAGCGCGTCTCAAACTCATTTAGGGTATCGTAATCTTTTCACCCCCATAAATAACTTTTTCTAATTAAAAAAAAATCATAAGATACTGTAACAATTGAAAACTTATCAAAGAGAACTTGCGCGAGTTTACCTCAACGTGTACCTAGCTACCCCGCAACCAGAAATTGCGTGAGCATATCGATTTTTTAGTCACTACTAATGTGTGGTCTACATCTGCAACTTTATTTATATATATATATATATATAAAAGCAGTGATGATGATGCTTTTATTTAGGCCCTTGTTATTATTATCTTTTTGTTTAGGCCATTGTTATTATTATCTTTTTATGACACAATTTGAACTTTTGTGGAGGGGTAGGGAGGGTAGTTGTAGCAAAGAAGAGACCCATATCTTTGAAAAATCACTACTCTGTTGGCTTTCTTTAAGTGAAATGAAACAGATTTACCATTATCATATGTGATCACTTTGTATTGAAAGTTGCTTCATGCTTGTGTTCTTAATCTATTTTTAGAAAGCAAAGATAGATGCGTTATTGACATGTGCTTGCTTGATGGATTATTTGGTAACATCTGTTTGTTCTGATTTCTTAATCGTTTCGGTTGTACATGTCATATATGCCTCAGATGCTCGATCAATGATCACTGGTTCACTACTGATTTGGTAATGTGAGTGGAAATTCGATTCTGCACTTGTGACTTGTGACAAATATTCTTGATTTAACGTTATTTGCGTGTGACGTAGTTACGTGTGTTAATGGAGTAGTTACTCAAGCGAAGAAAACATAACATAAACGTTGTTGTTGCTCTTGGGACAACATAAAAATTACATGCTCTTTGCGTGAATTCTTCCTTAGGGGTCACATGTTTTCTTTTTGACAGGTTGGGTAGGGGAGGAGGGAGTGGAGCCTCGACGAATGCTTATTAATACTTCATATTCAATCGCGACAATTCAAAATTTATTAGATGAATTATAAGATATAATTAATATGAAAATATATTTAAAAAAATGTAGAAACTTGAATACGGGGTAGCATTTTTCTGAACAAAAGGAGGGGAGAATTATGAGTAGGGTGACACTATATAGACCCTAAATTCCTACAGACATACCCCTAAAATTATTAATTTTTTATTTTACTCTCCCCAACTAATCATACCCCATCCCCTTCTCCTCCCTTTTTTTCTCACACGGTGCAACAACCCTTTCCTCTCCTCTCTTCCTTCTTCGCTCTTGTAATTCTAGTTGACAACGAAATGAGGTTAGTGGGGGAGCGGGCTTTTAAAAACTTTAATGGTTATTTTGAAAACCTTCAAAAGATGCAGCAGAAAAGATAATTTTTCAGCAGCTGATGTAAAAAATCAGTAGTTAGCAGCTGCTGAACTTAAAATGGTTTGGTTTGATTTTCTTTTGATCACTTAAGTATAAGGACTGAATTGAAGGACACTATAGAAGATCAACTATGTAAAGAATTCAGAAATATAAATTTTAAACACTTAAGTAGATAGAAGCTGCCTAAGTGTGTGAACAGTAAAAACATCAGGTAGACAGAACATAGTATTTGTAGTGGTTCACAGTGTTAAAACTGCTACGTCCACTACCAAGTTGGTTAAACTTGGATTTTGAAGTGCACTAAAATAATATAAATGCTAAGTGATCACTAACAGATTAGTGCACAACAAAAACCAGTATTTGAGGAGTTTGATCTAGCAAGAATAAAACTCGTGCAACAATCAGAGGTTTCTTAAGGATTTAAAAGAATACAGGAACAGACAGACAGTGATTGTTCAAACAGAAACTAGAAAAGAATATTATATGACAAACTATCTAGTAATGTTTGAGAGATGAAACTCTTTAAAGAAAGATTTGAAGTTCTAGATTTGAATGAAAGTTTCGACATGTTTGTCTCTTTTTGAGTGCTAGGAGAATTTGAGATTTTTGAATGCTTGAGCACATAGTTATGTGAAATGTGTTCTTCAATCCTGTCTTCAAACATTTTATAGAAATATCCATATTTGTAGCCGTTTGAGAGTGAGGTTGAATTTTGAATTTCTTGACGAAATGATGATCATGATCTATCGTTGAATGCCCAGAAATTCTACAAACTATAAGAGACAAAGAGTATACTCCAACATGAAATATTAAAGAAAGATGTTAGCTATGTTTAAATATATAAAGAGCATTTAAAACATGCATGAAAGTCTTCTATTGAAATGACATATGAATAGTTAATTTTGTTTGAAAAAATCGACCAAAATAATATTTTATAATAAGGGCGTGAGATTCAAATATATCAACGGATATATTGTTTCAGCAGATAGACAATTTAGATGTTGATACTGTCATGAGCAGCTGCTAGCTATTAAAGACTGTTGAGCTTTAAACAAATAGAAAGTAATAAGTAAGAAGGTTGCTTAAAACAATGTCAAAAAGGGGTATCTTGTATTTAAGCAAACAAACATATCTTATCTGCTGAAGGCTCAGTATATAAATTTAGACTTGATTAAAAGTCTAAGTTAAAACTGTTTTAGGGATTTCAGACAAATATTAAATTCGTTGTTTTAACTTAATGGTTTTAAGTAAATTTAAGGTATGTAAGTTTCTACACCTCTCCCTTCTCCCTCCCCCCACCGCCTCCTTGTTTTCCCTCTCCCTCCCTCCCTTCTTTCACTATTCTCCCTCTTTCCTATAACTTCCCACCCCTCTTCTTTTTCTCGCTTTCCCTCATGTGCAATGTTGTGTCCCCATCCTTTCACATCACTCATCCCTTCTTTCCCTATTTTTTCTTAATCTTTCCCACAATCACACTGGTAAAATAATAAAAATATAATTGATTTCGACAATTAAACATGACCGAAACACAATATTGTTGTTTTACTAGCCCTGGCCGAACAACACTGAGTTTAATTTTTTTAAAAAAAAATTCTACTGTTCGATGACCATTGGCCGAACAATAGACATTTAAAAAAACTCAGTGTTAATCGATCAGCTCAAGCCGAACAACACATTGTCATTCGGCCAACCAGGGCCGAACATTAGAAATAAAAAAAAAATGAGATAATTGCAAAAAAAACCCTGACCTATTTTGTGTTTTGCAAAATTAACCTCGTGTTTTGATTTTCACCAAATTGAACCTCCACCTATTTTTTTTTTGCAATTCAAACCTTCCGTTAAAGTGGAGTTAATTTTTTTAACGTGATAATGAGTTGGCTGCCCAGTTGGCAGCTGACGTGGACACTACACCTTCCAACTGATTTTTCCCGCTTTTTTTCATTGCAAATTAAACCCTGTACATTTGTTTGTATTGCAAAACAACCTTGGTCAAACCGTAGTTTATTTCCGCTTTTTTCATTGCAAATTAAACCCTGTATATTTGTTTGTATTGCAAAAACAACCTTGGTCAAACCGTAGTTTATTTCCCGCTTTTTTTCATTGCAAATTAAACCCTGTACATTTGTTTGTATTGCAAAAACAACTTCGGTCAAACCGTAGTTTATTTCCCGCCATTTCTATTGCAAAATAAACCTTAAACAAAATTTGGTGATAGAAATCCTTGAAATCATTTGAAACATAGAATCATTTACTTTGCCTCTGCTTGACATCGATCTCTTCCCTCTTTCATCTCTCACACTCAGTCTCCCCAAACCTTCCATCTCCCCAGTTCGTTCCACCCATCTCCCTCATGCTCCAATCGTCGGCCTTCTTCTCCAGCCGGCTTTGCCATCTCCGATCTTCTCCCGCCCAGCTCTACTTCTTCTTCCATCGACGGCTTTATCTCTGTCAGATCCAAGCCACACCAATTCCAGCCTCACGGTCCATCATGTCCGGCGGTGACCATCAAATTTTGGTCAAACATAAGCCAAATCACAATGGAAATCCTAAATGACATTTGGTCAACCTCTCCCTCTGTCTCTCTATCTCTCTACCATATAGCAATAGCTGAGATTGCTGCAGAATCCCCCCACCATCCACGATAAGATTCATAATTTCATACTTACAAAATCTACCTACCTTCCGTCCGTACAACCATGGCTCCTCAATACCCAGATGGGTAGCTTCCAGAATCCAAACGTTCTAGGATTCTTGTTTATATACTTCAAATGGTACTATATGCAATTTACAAGTATGCAACACCCAAAGAGCAGAAACTACCAATAACTACAAGGCCGAAATGAGTAGATGAATACACCAGAGGTGCGTCCAGTTTGCACTTTGCACTCTGCCCAAATGCCACATACACCATTGCATCCAAACAAAGGTATTTCCAGTTTGTGCGTCGCCTAAATCTGATGCTGAAAACTTAAGCACGAATAATAAAGATCCAATTAATGATATGTCATCGCAAGGCATCTTCGATTTTAAAAAAAGATGGAGTATATACTCTCATTTATAATCACCCATCATTTCCTACAAGAATAAAAACAACCACTCACGTCTACAACCAAAGACATGGGACCAGCAAACTTTGTGGAAGATGTCGGCGCTTGGTAAAGATGGTGATGGTCACTACCGGACATGGTGGATCGTGGGCCTGGCTTGGATCTGACATAGATAAAGCAGTTAATGGAAGAAGGGGGCTGGGCGGGAGAAGATCGGAGATGACATAGAAGAAGGTCGGCGATTGGAACAAGAGAGAGATGGGGGGAAATGGGGAGATTGAGCGTGAGAGATGAGAGAAAGAAGAGATCGATGTCTGACAGAGGCAAAGTAAAGAGATAATTGCCGTCACCCTCCATGGCCGGTGAATTATCACATCTCCCTCGCTTAAATCGTCTTCGCCCAACCATCTTCATTGACGAATCAATCCTTCCGTTAAAACACCCAGCCCCGTCTTCAAGCCCGTTACCAAATTTTGTTTAAGGTTTATTTTGCAATAGAAATGGCGGGAAATAAACTACGGTTTGACCAAGGTTGTTTTTGCAATACAAACAAATGTACATGGTTTAATTTGCAATGAAAAAAGCGGGAAATAAACTACGGTTTGACCAATGTTGTTTTTGCAATACAAACAAATGTACAGGGTTTAATTTGCAATGAAAAAAAGCGGGAAATAAACTATGGTTTGACCAAGGTTGTTTTTACAATACAAACAAATGTACAGGGTTTAATTTGCAATGAAAAAAAGCGGGAAAAATCAGTTGGAAGGTGTAGTGTCCACGTCAGCTGCCAACTGGGCAGCCAACTCATCATCACGTTAAAAAAATTAACTCCACTTTAACGGAAGGTTTGAATTGCAAAAAAAAAAAAAAGGTGGAGGTTCAATTTGGTGAAAATCAAAACACGAGGTTAATTTTGCAAAACACAAAATAGGTCAGGGTTTTTTTTGCAATTATCTCAAAAAAAATTGTTTCGGTGGTGATTGGAGGAAGAAAAAAATCAGAAAGATATGGAAAGAGATATATCTCATAAGAGAATTGAGAAGAAAAGAAAGGGGGTGATGGGAAGGAAAGAAGAAGGGAAGGAAAGAAAAAAGAAAAGGGGATGGTTCATGGAAGGGAGAGGGAGAGGAGGAGGAAGAAGAAGAAGAGAAATAAAAAATAAAAATAAAATGACTAGTACTATAGAAAGGGCGGAAGAAGGGGGACGACAGATGCAATCAGAGGGAGGGAGAAGGGATAGGGTATGATTAGTTGGGGAGGGTAAAATAGGAAGTTAATAATTTCATGCCGTATGCTTATAGGAATTGGGAGTCTATATAGTGTCACCCTTATGAGTAACCCCTAATAATTTTCACCCATTTTCGATTATGCCCTAGATTTTAAAAAATCTCTACATGGCCCTCTTATCTTTCGTTTCGCTTTTAAGTGGCACCATTTCATCCATTTACATAACGATTTCATCCAAAATGGACATATAATTGTCACACAACATTGTTTTTATGGGCAAAATAGGGATTGTACTTCAAATATACATATATAAAGCATCACGGGTCCCAAAGCCACATCATTGGACCATGTCATGAGTCATGAAAATTGTATCATATCACTATTGACGGTAGTGATAACATTTAAATGTACAGTTTCTTATCTAACAATTGAATTGAGTTGAATTACCGAAGTCATTTCAATATCTGTCAAATCTACTAATGGAACTACGATAACTCGGTGCAAGGTTATTTAATTTCAAATATAATTTTTTTTTACTAAATACTATAAATTAGTGGTATGCACCAAATCTCAAATTAGTACCCAATTTTCAATTTATCCTAACTAAAGTGCTGTATTTACTTTTTACTTAAAAAAGTAGACAACTCTAACTTCCATCCAGAAATGTAGACATGCATTGGCCAAAAATCATGGCCATAACAGTTTTTTCTTGACATGATTTTTGGGCATGTCCAAAAATCAGCTAGTGATCAAGGTTGAGAAAGTTTGGTGTATACTAAAGTTATGGGCAATCAATTCATATCCTGAACAATGACTAGTTTGCTTAAGGACAATATAGGAAAGCATTGTATGAACAATGACCATGTGCTTTCACAAGTTATACTTCCACTTTGTACTAGGAACTAGTAACTAGTAACTACCAACCGCATTATAATTTATTGTACAATAGTGAATGAATGAGCACACCAATAAGGCAATAAGTTGGTATAACATTATGATTAGCTACCAAATAAAAATAATATTTCATCCATCCAAAATAAAATATGTCTCATTTAATAAATCAAACTCTTATAGATTGTAGTTTTGCTCGTTTGTTCTATTTTATTCAAACAACACTAAATTTATTATTATATTTAAAAATTAGAATATATTTTAAAAAACAAACCAAACAAAAAGACTATTTTGTTTTCCTTATAAAAAAGATACTAGGCACCAAAATATGTGTAATCATTTGGATGCTTTCCTATATTGTCCCAGGGTATACTATATCTCATGTAAAACGATTTTACGGATCATAATTTATAAGACGAGATCTCATTCTTTCGCAGTTCAACCCACCAACACACGATGTATTGGTTCGAATGAATCCATCTTACAAAAATTCTCATAGGACAGTTTTTTTGAAATTTTTCTTATTGTCCCTAATGACAGTATAACTTCCATTATTATAACAATATCTACCAAATATATTAGGTAGCAGGTGACTAACTGATTGACTAGGCCTAGAGGTGACAAATTTTGTCTATTTCTATCTATCTGTCCATATCGTCGAATAAATAATGGGTATAAACATATCTAAAATTTTAAATTGGTAGAAATATACATGTCTATTTAAGACCATTAATTATGATGAACTAAATGACACGTCCACCCACACTATTTCTCTCCGGTTTTTGGATTACAAATAGCTTGCAAACTCTAAACAAAACATGCATTTTTGGAACCAAGCCTGAGAAAGTCCTTTTCATGGAGGTGCCTAGTAGCTACAGGACGGAAAGTCTCACCTTCATCACTTTCATTCATGAGTCGGATTCTGACCGCTAAGTTAACATCAACAAAATTTATCTATTAAAATTTAAAATATCCTGTGCCTTTTTAAATAATCTTCAACACGCCTTAAAAAAGCTATTAATAAATTATCTTTCTTCTTCTTCCTAATGTTTTAAGATTCATCTCTCTTTCTCTCTTATTTGCTAACATTAATTTTTTCGACACAAGATATGAGCAAAAATATAAATTTATTTTTCCTTTTTTGGTGAAAAATGTTTTTGTAATTTTAAGTATTTTTTGTTAAATGAAATTATTTTTTTTAATTATTATATTTATTTGATAATTTTATGTTAATGAGTGCTCATACCTATTTATTACACGTCCATATATATTAATATTATTAAATGAGCAACTTCTCTTCCATTCATTTAAGATGATTACTTATTGCTTGTATGGGCTGCCCATACCCACCCAATCAGAGCTTGGGGAATAAGATGGAAGTTGTGATTGGGAATCAATAATGCTTTTCAAACCCCTTGTTTGATTATGGCATGATACGTAAACTCCAACTAAACAAAAACATGACATCAGCAACTTCCGTCATGTCATGTCCGTTAAAGCTAATGGTGATACTACAGGCTACAGCAACCATCTTGGAAAACAATGTTCTCCTTCCAGCGATATGACACAAAATACAATAACTTTACATGTTTCATTATTTTTATCTCAATTGTATTTTATCTTTATATATTATATATTAATATCAATATTAATAATTAAGTACTAAATAACTATTAGTATTAAATGTACTTAAAAATCTTGAAATAACTTTAAAATATCAAATTTTGAGAGAGAGAAAATGAAGGTAAATGCAAAAAAACAAAAATGTAGAAAATCGAGTTAATATCAAAATCTGACAAAGAAACCAAGTCTTTATTTATAGATAAAAATATATAAATTTTTTTTTAAAAATTAAAAAATAATACTCCCTCTGTCCCAAATTATCGTCCTCCTTTTTTTTTCGTCATCCGAAAATAATTGTCAACTTTAAAACTTACCTTTTTTAGAACATCATTTTTTATCATTTTACCCCTTCTTACTTTTCACTCTCTACTTTAATTATGCCACATCTGCGTAAAAAGGAAACTACATATTAAACCAATATAAATAATCAAGTCAATTGTTTTTCTTAAACTGCTGTAGGGTCAACCAGCCGAGCGATTATTTAGGGACGGAGGGAGTAATAATTTTTGAGGTGATAAAAATGTTAAAAACAAGATAAAAAGAAAAAATCTGATAGACCACCAAAAATGTGCCACGTGGAAAGTCGTTGGAAGGATTTTAGCCACCTTGTCCACCAAATTGTTGTCCAGTCCTTTGGTATCGTTGGAGATTTCGTTTTGATGGCATGTTCCCCTCGGCTTTCGAGCATGCGTAGAAATCGGGTATTAGCTGTTAATTTGATTAAAATTATTATCAACCCAATATACTTAATGAGTAGTTTTGGATATTATCTAATAACACTCATTAAGATTAATGGATGTTATTGGATAATATTTAATTATATCCATTAATAAATAAGTATTATCCAAATAATACCCAATAAGAAACATTATTTAATAAAAATTCATGGGCCTCACTTTCAACAACGACCATGATATTCTCTTAATTTTGGCATTTATCTTTTCATTCCTTTTTGTTACTTCTCAAATAAAAAGTGACATTTTCAATGCTATACTATTTTTATCACCTAATATATATAAAGTTGTCAAAATTTTATAATAACTTCATAGTTGTGAGATAGAAAATATACGTATTTATTGATTTGACACCAATAAATGATTGTGTAAAAGTAATAAAAAATTTTAAAAAAAGTCAAATACCTTATTAAAAAATTAAATACTTATATTAATTATAATTATAAATTATAAATAACAAAAAAAATATTCTTAGCCAAAACAAAATAACAAATACGTTCATAATAATCAATATTTTTTATGGTTACTTTTTTATATTTATATTAACTTTCAAATAAATATCAAAAAGTGGTATAACCTTAATGGTAACAAGTTTTGATGTAAAACAACTTGATTCAAATGAATCTTGCTAGTAAGTTATGTATCTAATTATATTATTTTTAAGTAAAGAACATACTGATGGTGATGGTGGCGGCGATGGTTTGCGAATGGGCGTGGCAATTGCCAGAGGTGGCGACGATGGTTGGCGGTGGGAGGCGGTGGCTGATGGCGGTTGCCAGAGGTGGGTGGAGGCGGTTGATGGTGGTGGCATTAGTTGAATAAACTCAATGGTGTTAGTGACATTAGTGAATAAACTCAATGGATAACTGGTTAATATCCATAATTATTTATTTTGTTATTGATCTTTAATGGATAATATCCATTAATACATATTAACTTAATTGAGTATTAATGATAAGTCTTTTATAATAAATATAATAAATAACTCAATTGATTAAATAAAATTTTGCGACCCCTAATGCCAAGCTACCAAAATCATTTTTCCTAATTGGCTACCGTGAGCTAGCCAATGATTTAGCCATTGTTTCCAAAATCCTCTCCACGCTACCTTTTGCTACCAATTAGTTAAACCCCACAACTAGAACCAAAATGGAATATCACATTGGCTTGGCTGGCATCAATCTCCCTTAGTAAAAAATTTGCTACAATACCTCCATTTTGTGTCATTTTCATATCCTCATAGACGTTACAAACATAAGAAAAATTGATATGTACACGGGTTATTTTGTAATTTTCATTTCAATTTGAAGGGTAATTTGGTTATTTTTTATTTAAACCAAAATAATCATCTCCCTCGTACCACGCCCAAGTAGCAATAGCAACTCCAAACTCCAAACCCCAGGCTAACTTCAACTGCATCCAACCATCCACGGCAAACCTCCTCCTATTCTGATCACCTCCTTCAAATCCGGCGAAGCAGCGAGTCCTCCTAGCCTCACGCCGCTTCTTCTTCGGCTTTAGTCCAGCCACTTCCAACATTCGTCTCTATCCGCCCATCTCTCTCGGCCATGTTCCACCACATCGGTCCACAATCACTCGGATCGGCCTTACACGAGATTCGACTTCCTTCTTCATCGTCTCGGTCTTCACCAAAATGACCTCTCCTCTCGATTTGATTTCTAAATCCGGAGAAATGCAAAATCGAAAATGCTTCATCTTCGGTTCTATGATTCGAAGATTCTATAGTTAGGTATTTTCTTGAAATCAATTGTTAGATTGCTTGAATAAACAAATGTATATTGATTCTTGAAAATGATTTTAAAAAGATGCGCTACAAGTATTTGATAAAATGCATAAACAAACTTTTTAATTTTAATATGTTTTACATTTTTTTAAACAACTATAATTTAAAAATATTTTAAATATCAAATGTGTAACAAATTTTACTTTAATTCGTTTTTAACTTCTTTAAGAAAATTTATAATTTAAAAATATCTTAACTATCATATCGGTAACTAAATGATGAAGTTAGATGCTATCTATGTTAATAATCAATTGATGACGTATTTTTATAATTAAACACCTATTGTAAATACTAATAATATATTTAGTGATTTGGAGTTCGATTTTAATTATGCTACTAAAGCGCATTAAGCGCACTAAATCCCATTGTGCACCCACGATTAAAATGACCAAAATAACCTCGCATGACATGCACACAACCAACTTCAGTTAATTTATTTAACAGACATCAGGCCTAAGGAGAAACTAGGATAATTGGACAAATGATAACATCAAATATGAAAATGGCATAAAATGAAGGTTGGGTAGCAACTCGGATTTGGTGGATACTTTTTGGGGAGAGGGGGCAAGTAATGCCTAAAATTTTCTT
>CM028377.1:162512436-162601976 GCA_013146195.2 Codonopsis lanceolata
ATAAATTGTTCTTCAGATCTTTTTTTGTATCTTGTGATCTATTTTTCAAAAGCATTAAATTATGTCAGCCAGTTGACCATTATTCTAGTTTCAATCTACAACGTCAGCTTCTTTAAACCATCAGCTAGCTGACACCATATCAACTGACTGACAAAATTACACATTTCCACCGTAACTTTTGAAGTTTTTCAAAACTACCATCAAAGTATTAAAAAGGCTATTCACCCCCTCTAGCCTTATTAGTTGCCAACCGTACTTACAACGGTTAATCGGGGAATACCCATATGGAATTGGTCAAGTTAACAATTTAGTTTAAAACACGATTTAAAAAACACTAAAAAAATTTCAAAAAACATATTATATAATCAAGTTAATAAGACTTGAAATGTTGATAAAAAGTCTAATTATGTTGTTGTGTACACCATAAATCTACCAAATATTTTAAAAAAATTATTAAGTTACAATAATAAAAATATAGATAACAATCTAGCCAACGCCTAAAAAAAAACTCCATATTAAAATTTATTCACTACATACAACATTACAGATACAAATATTTATTATATGTAACGATAATAATGTAATACTATCTCCTTTCCATATTTATTGTCATGTTGACTCGGCACATGGATTAAGACAAACAAATTGAATTAGTTATTAATATTAGTATAGGGTATAACTTTGCAATAAAGCCTATGTGTATATGACACATAATCAAAGTAAGAGGAAAATATATTGGTAAAATGATAAAAGTGTTGTTCTAAAAATAAAATTATAAACAAACAATTATTTTAGGACGCATTTAAAAAAAAAGAAAACATGACAATAATTTTGGGACAAAGAGAGTATTACATTATTTACATACATAACTAAAATCACATATGGTTCAAAAAATTGCAGACGAATTAATTAACCAGGAAACCTTCACCTAAATGATACAATCTCATTTTCGTAGTAATGTAAAAGTAGTAGTAAACATTGATGCGAATGAATTATTATTTTTGGCTAAGCTTTTATAATAACATATAAACTTAGTTTTAGTTCAAATAAATGATGTTTTATATGCATATATGGATGTAGAGAAAAAAATATGTAAATGTGTTTATTACATATTTATATTTCATAAATAAAGTAAGAATCGTGAAGCACTACTCAGGTTTCAAATGGAAAATCTTTTACACATACATAAATATAAAGATCCGTTTCTAGTTGAGAAAACCAATGAATTGAAATTAGAATGCAATCAATTTAAACTTGATCAATACTTTAAAATAGTGGACAATATTACTAGAGTACGATCTTTTATGGTAAATGAGAAATAAACTTATACTCCCTCAGTTTCTGGCAAATAGTTTACTATTTTATTTTAGAATGTTTCACTTAAAGAGTCAATTTTTAAAAATTAAGACATAAAATTGTCATTTTATTACTAATGAGCTACTAAAAGTGTCATTTTCTTTTTAAAAAATTGACTTTCAAATATAGACTCTTTACCCGGAACGAAGAGAGTATTATAAAGCAAATCTCTCTCTCTCTCTCTCTCTCTCTCTCTCTATACTTTTAAGCTTTGATATCTTATTCATCCAAAATATTTATTAAATTACATACTCTTTGTTCGAATCATGTGATTTTTCCCTTAAACTTGTTTATCAACATATACAGACATTGAGAGAGAGGGGGATAGAGAGAGAAAGAAAGAAAGAAAGAAAGAAAGAAAGAAAGAAAGAAACTAAGATTATTGAGATGTTAGTAGTGTATAATTGATAAATTGTTATTTATGTCTATAGATAAGCTTGATTGATTATAAATTGTATACCAATTGCCAAAGATGCTAGTTTTGAAGAATGAAGAGGAGCCATTGACGAATTTGCATGATTAAGAATAATGTTAGGGGTTTTATGTTTTTCATCTAACGTATATATACCTAGATTATATAATAAATACTTATATGAATAGGGGTAAAATTTATACAAGCAGTTCAAGTAACAACTAAGGGAATGGAGGGTAGGTAACAACCGGGAGAATGTGGGTACTACTAATACCAAAACCTAACTATTTTCCAAATTTTCATTTCAATTATTTTTATTACCAGTCACATATCTAGTCAAACTAATTAATAATCTTCAATTTTGATTCAGTTCCATTCAAATACCACAGTTTGGTTTGAAATTACCAAAGCAAACCAAATCGAGTCAGCTTAGGTAAGTTAATGCCAGAACAAAAAAAAATTAAAAATAAAAATAAAAAATGCCAGAACTAATAGCCAATTGTGGAGTCAACTGAATGAAGTGCTTCAATAAAGGTTCAAAGTCAATTTCTTACAAAACTTTAAGGGTTTGCAAGTAAAAATATTCTCATATATATACTCCTATGAACCACAACCAAAAGTTTGGTGGGGAGTCTCTGCACTCTCTCTTCATTTCTTAGAACTTTCCTCACACGCCCTTCTTCCAAGTCCTCTAGGGCTATACATATGTACTTCCATCTATATCTATAGTCCCAAGAAAACTATCATAACAAGGGGCAAATTCAGGCCTTTAATTTTAACCATTAACCCTGAAAGATTTCTTTTTGAAGATCAAAAGGGGCAAAAATGGACTCCGATTTGTGGGCTCGTCTCTCTACTCCTCCTTCAAGGCGTCACCAATCTCGATCTGGTCTGTTTTTTTAGTGTCACTTATGTGCTCTGTTTGTTTCTTAGGACGATTGTTGTGAAAATTGAACGAGTAAAATTTGTAAATTACCCACGTGAAAAATGCTGTGTGTACTTTAAGGAAACAAACTGAGGTTTTGTGTTTATGCGTTGCCTTGATTTTTTTTATCTTTTAGGTTTACCGGTAAGATTATTCTCTGTTTTGTTTTGGGGTGATGATAAGAAAATTAAAGTTTTTTTCTTTTTGTGATTTCTCAGAAATAAATAGGAATTAAGTGCGTAATAATTCGTGGAGTAATTTTTAGTGGTTAAATTGTTTTAATAGTGCTAGCATTTTTCTTCTTTTGTTTCTGATGGTTTTAAGAGGAACTCTTAGACTTTTGTTACTACCCAGCTACGACTTTCCTGGGAAACAAACAGAGCTTTAGTGATAAGGCATTGCAGTTGTCATTTTCGCTATTTCTTATGATTTGTTTGGAGAAATGAAAAGAAACATAGGAAGTAGATGACTGCTATTTGCTTGTATTTTTGTTTTTTTTTTTTTTTGTTATCATGAATTTGATTGATGAATGGTTAGGAAGTTAAGTTTTCCGTAGGAAAGAAATGGAACTTTAATGTTCATAGAATTTCAGTTGGTGGAATATGTTTTGCAACATTTGTTTCTTGAGATAGTTGGAAATTTGGAATCTTTCCAACTGCCCAGTAGTTTTCTGAGCTTGTTTCGATATAGAAATGGTGGTAATTTTCTTGTGTCTGCAGACACATTTCAGCTAGGTGATGAAATTGATGCCGATGACGAGTCAATGCCGGAATATTTATGCCCATTCTGTGCAGATGATTTTGACATTGTGGGTCTTTGTTGTCACATTGATGAAGAGCATACAATCGAAGCCAATAATGGGGTACCTATTTCTCATTTTCCTTGTATTTATAATAATGTAGTCCGCAGTCTTGTGTTCCTGATTTGCAAATTTCGGATTTTTATTAACTTGAGAAAGTTTGTTTATCCTAACCAATAGCAAGAATAATACTCCCTCCATACCAGAAAAGGAGTCCTACATTGAATGTGAATTTTGTGTGTGTGTGGCACGTACTGCCAACATGATGTTTCTGAAACTTAAGGTTTTTTTCCTTGGGGAAAACAATGATGAGCTTAAAAATGGGACTCTATTTTTGGGACAAACTAAAAACGGAAGTACGAGTCTTTTAGTTGTGGGTCTAAGTTCGTGCTTAGAGATGTTGGTTCTTAGCGGTTTGCTGAAGGTTGTAATAATTTTTTGGAATTTATGGGTTCTTACTATGACGCATTGTAGAATAGCGATCAGCCTTCTGTGGCAATGAATATGATTATTACCACTCCATGCATATTATAACCTCAATTTTGTTCATTGCACCAATAATTTTCCTTTCGATACATTACTTAAATAAGAGTGCAAGTGGGTGAAAAAGCTATATTGCAATCAAGAAAATGTAGAGCATTGACTCATTTTGCCAAGATTATGAGGTTTTCTATATGCTCTTGGTTGTGTGGGCAAGTTTATAGTAGGATTGTGTGTATCTTACATTTTTATGGAGTTTATAGACTTTGGCTGTTGCATGTTTGCACCAATGATATTGTATATGTTTCTTGCATCTGCAGGTTTGCCCGGTTTGTGCCAAAAGAGTGGGGATGGATTTGATCGGCCATATAACCATGCAGCATGGAAATCTTCTAAAAATATCCTTTTCATTATAGTTGGCTATCTCATACTTATTTTGTAATTTTCTTTTTGTTTCAGTTTTGATAAGGTGCTCAAGTAGGTTCTTGATTTGCAGTTTATAGACTCCTAAATTAATGAGCCTCTAGTGTGTTGCACGACTCGAGTTTACTTTATACTTTTCCTTGACTAAAGATTACGTGCAGCGCAAGAAGAGATCCCGCAAGGGTGGGTCCAACTCGGCTCTTTCTTTTTTGAAGAAAGAATTGCGAGAAGGAAATCTACAGTCCCTTCTTGGAGGGTCTTCTTCATATGCCGTTCCGTCGTCCAATACAGAACCTGATCCATGGTTATCTTCATTTATGTGCAATTCCCCAGTAGTCAATGAACCGACAAGTCCTCAACATCATCCTTTAGCTGATGCAAGCTCAGTGGTGAACAACTCCAAGGATTCATTGGAAAGGTAAGGGCAATGGCTTATAATTGATTTTTTTTATCAGGGTCTGATAATGTTTAAGAAGTGAACGAGGAACATGATAAAGTTGACATTGTAGATTAACAGTAGTGTCAACATATTTTTCTCCTACTACTACTACTACTAATATCTAAAATTGAAAACTCTTACATTAACAACGTTTGTGGGAATGTCAACTTTTGGACTTTTGGATTTTAAAAGTTCAACTGTGAACTTTTTAGATAGAAGAATCATTTTTGGGACTTTTTAGTATTTTTTTCCTAAAAATTATGACCTCCAATAGAAGGTGGGATGGCAACGACCAACTTGTTCTTGGTTTTTTAGTTCCATTTACCCAAAACATCCGTTTTTCTTTTGGTAAGGAAATCTAGCAGTCACACAATTCTTAAAGACCATCAAAAAGTAAATATATATATATATATATATATATATATATATATATATATATATATATATACAGGGAACGACATTTTTACAAGTTGAGAGTCGATAAGGTTAACATCTCATTGTTTCTTATTGAAGTTTGAATAAATCTGTATTGGTGTTAGAATGAACAATTTACAGGCATTTGTTTTATTTGTTTTATTTTATGTTTGTTCTGTTGTGTTATTGTTGTACTTTTCTGAATAAAGATACCGAATTTTTCTGTAATCCTGGATTCTTGCTTCCCACGAAGGACACACCTAATGGTTGACTAGTGTCTTATCCCAATTTTAAAGGGTAATGCTATTAGCTTCGACTTCTCAACCAATTGTACATGATGTTTACCCTATTGTTCTATGAAGTTCTTGTACTGAACAGTCAAGTATGAATAGTGTTTCCCTTTGTGGTATGAAAAGAGAAACAATTGGATTTTGCTCATCAATGCAGCATATTGGACTACATATCTGACACAACTTTCTTGGAAACAGGAATGTCCATCAGCAGTTTCCACTCTCTGACAAGGACCAAGAAGAGAAGGCTCGGAGAAGCGAGTTTGTACAAGGACTGCTGATGTCTACTTTTCTTGATGATGATTTATTGTAAGTTTAAGAAGCTTGAAACAATGTGGTGCCTATGCCATGTGCATCTCCCCTAATGGAAGTGTAGTCTTGAGAGTAAAGAAGAGGAGTACGCAGGTTTTTATCAGTGGAAATAGTTAGGCGAGAGGAACTTTGTATCCTGTATTATATTTACCGCTTATTATGTGCATAATTGAAAAAGAACAAACTTATTCTAGCTTGTCTGTCTTCTTGCTTATATTTCTATGTAAATAGAGCACATTTATCAAGGGTGGTGTCAGGTGTCTGATGTCTTCATATAACAATGCTGAAACAGAAGCTGATAATCAAGGAAGTTCTACCATTAATAGTATAGGTGTTGCTATATCCCCCATTAAATGAGTGATCAGGAGTAGCTCCTGCTTTAACTGCCTGAATAATAGCAAGGACTTGCTATTGATTTTATAGTTTGTGTGGCCACTTCAGTTTAGCACGGCATTGTTTGTTTTTTAGGTGCAGTCCTATCACCGGAGTGTCTATGGGTTCATCAGTTGATCAATTAGGGCTGAGTTGAGCAACCATGAGTCCTGGGAATGGTAAGTACAGTATCAATTGTAACGAAAAGGATACAGAATAGCCTCTAGATCTGTACCAAGGACCATTAAAGAGTGGGATGACACCCGAACTACCATTTTTCACGACCTATATCATAGATTTGGGTCAATGACAAGCTTACCACGGACAGTTGTCTGACTCACTTGGCTGGGGTGCTAGTTTTCCTTTCAGCCACCACCTTCAGGCTTTTCAACAGACACGGCATCAAACCTTTCTAAAAACTAACATTGCCTAGCGCAAGCAGTTTATTGTTATTATTCATTCCCAACCCCCTTCATAGGACCACATAAGTTAACATGCAGACGAGGGGGAGAGAATGGACCACAAGACAGGAAGAGAGTGGAACGGAATATATACCTGCCCTTAACAGGTGGTAACATTGGCATCTCTGTTTAACCCGAGAATGACTGCCAAGGCATTTCGAATCGGCTCCACTGAACACGGCTTCTTTCTTGCCTGTAGTGACTGACAACAAACAAGTTCTTTGGCTACCAAATTGTAGACGGTCTTGATAAGGCTAGCAAGTAAATTTGCACAGCAAATAACAGAATAAGCATACATCCTCGAAACGGAAATCAAAATGACATGGTTAACATACAACAACCAAGAAAACATAAATTTACAGTTGGCTAAAGAAAGATTATTCTAATAACTGTACGTACAAGTATTAGATACATGCTAAAACAGTGTACAAATACTACCAACTCTCCATCATCATCAACATCATCAGACAGACCATTCAAGCAAAACCCAACAAGTCAAACTACCATATGGGCATCATCTATAGCCACTCCTGGATCCTGATACTTATTTCTATTAGACTTATCGTTTACCTTGTCATTATCACGACGTATTTCCCACCAGTTTTGATTACTAAGGGCACAATATTAAGAAGTTACCCTTCGGACCAAAAAGCATAACAAGGATAAGGACACATTATTCCTCATGAAACAAGTTACAAAACAGGACATCTGTACTGAGAGTGTTGACTATTTGCCATGCATTAAGGCGTCGCTTGAAAAGCTCCAACTTTCACCTCCAGTAGGAGCTGTGGGACAGAAAGAACCCGTAGTCAGGGTGATTAACATGCAAAAGCCGAAGCCAATTGTCGGCGGCTCGTAAGAGAGAGTTGACTTTTTGACATCCATGAACTCCGCTCTGATTCCAATCAGAAACTTTGAACTTATAAGCAGCAAGCCCAAAGATTGGTAATAATAGCCTGAACGGCATGCTCATTATGAACCTCCCTAACTGTGGAACCGTGGACAAGTGGCCAATCAGAGATTGTACCTGCATGATCAAGGAAAACAAATCATGATTGACACACGGGCATACAGCATGGGAGGGGAAGAAGAGGAGGGACCTACTTCCGAAAGGCGTCGACAGGGAATGGAAAGTTAAAAAGCAAGCATCAAGATTCTGCAGTGATGGACCGACGGGTATCCTGTATATAGGATACCTGCACGAAGAGCACATAACAACTTCTTCAGAAAAAGAACTATAGCAATACAAAATACATGCTCTCTAAATTCAAATCGAAGAGCCCAACTTTCTTTTTGGGATGTTCCACTAAAGTAGACTTGATTCAAAAGCTGCTTAATACCTGGCTTCCAAATTTATCTCTTATGCTACACTTATATTTAGTAAACAATTTTAATCCTTAAAACAATGGATAGTCATGGAAATTTTTTATCCCTTAAGATGTCTGACTTTCCAACATTGACTGAATATAATATAATAATCCATCCCAAATAATGTGAGCTTACCAAGCCACTGAAATCCAACTTATGGGAGTCAGATCACAGCTTTTATACGTCTTCAGGTCAGGAAATTGAGATGCAAGGACTGATATCTGTTCGAAGCAATCATGCCAATAAAAAAATCAGATTAGTGAGGTGAAGTGATAAACAAATACAAGTTCGACACAAGTTTAAATCTTTCTAGAAAGGAAGACTGGCCTTGTCAGCCAAAGGTTCGCGATTAAATGGTGGAACGTGCTCAAAATATTCGAAAATAAGCAGACCGAGGGTTGCTGATCTCGCTCTCATCATTTGCTGAACCCATGAAGGAATTTTCTTTAAGCGATTGTCTGTTATAACTTTGGGCAGTTGCATTACCAGTGTTCTTTGGGACCCATGCCCTTTGAACGCCATTTGCCCCAATATCTGCTCCACATTCGCTACTGCCTCACTACTTGTGGCTCTGGATGACTCGGCACGCTCTCCTCACCAGGCCTCCTGTCAGAAATGGCATGGAAGTGGTCATGTAATTACTCATTACTACAAGATCAAGCTTTCTATGTGAGCTCTGATTTAAAACTTGAGTTTTCTGGGCCAAGATAAACAAGTAAACCGTATTTTGGATCAAACAGTCTCTCACTATCATCTCCGAGAAAAAGAAAATGACCTATTTGACAAGCATATGCTCGTAACAAATTCCCAATCGCACTATGTTTTCGACAGAATGATATGCGCATTTCGCATTTGGGGGTGGGAGAGATGGCAAGGGCGCCGGGAGGTCTTTGGTTCCAATCCCCATACCAACAAGGGGTCACACTTACTATCAAAAAACAAAAACAAAAAAGTATTCTCCAAAATCCTAACGCCGTCCATCTCCACTAATGAAATGTTGACGTAATGGTAGTGAGAATGATATTTATGTTTCACTCAGAAAGTGTGAATGATATTGATATGAACTTGGGTAAGACTAAATAGTGTTATAGATGTTGGGCGTTGGACAATTTGGGTAATGCTCAAGCTGAACAAGATTGCCAATGCAACTCTTAATCATTTATGGAGTTTGACCCTTAAGCTTTTATCACAAGTAAAACTAATACTAACTGAGATTTATATTTGTGTAAATTCAAATGTATCTCAGGTTTGTTTGTTAGAGATGGCAGGAAACAAGCTACAATGGACCATTAAAGTTGGCTCAGAGAATATGGTGTACTCTCAGAAGCAGCATGCCACTCCTTTGAAAGATGAACCCATGTCAGAATCAAAAGGAAGGATATCAAGAAAGTTTTAATGACTAAATCAATACTTGAAGCCTACCTGGTTTAGGCTACACATGGAATTGTGCCTCCATACAACCGCTAATATTTTAGTGCAAGGGTTCTGGACCTTCTGGTCATTTTTTTTTTAAATTTTCTTTCTCAAGGGTTGGATGGGACATAGACCTATCCCACCCCTTATATTTTATTATTTGATGCCTTGAAAGGCAAAAATTACAGCTATATGGAGCTTTGGTGGGGCTTTGAACACCCGAACTCTCCATTCTCCGTTGAGAGTAATGAAGTACCGGTGCCCATGCCCGCCTCTGGTGGGGCTTCATCACTCAACCTCTCCATTAAGAGAAGCCATCAGTTAATTGGTTCCTTTGGTAAGGCTTGATGAGCAACAACGATACCTGTAGTAGTGAAGCTTGAACACCGACCTCTTCGTTGAGAGTTGTAAAGTACCAGGGTGAGAGACTTGAACACCCGACCTCTCTGTTAGGAGAAGTGAGCGGTACCAGTTGAGGTAGAGCTCATTGGTAAATTAGATAATAGACGCTTCGTCATTAAGGCAAAGCTTCAAGAAGCATAGACAGCATAATTGCTGGTACTCATGTAATCAATGCCAGTTCATCCTACTAACTGGACTAGGTGGTGGTGTCAGCCTTGCTAATTTTCAAATGTCAATTCATTTCAAACTGTTAAACAAGTCAACACTTCTCGGTAGATATCTGCCAAGACTCCTTTGAATATATTTTAAGACCTTATTCTCAGAAGAAAAAACTGGGACCGACTCTTTTGGGTCCATATGGCTGCCCAAAAAATAGGGGTTCTTTTAATCTACTAACTTCATTGGCGAACTTTCCCAAAATCAACTACTGAAACCCATAAAGATAAATGGTTTAAGACTGCAAAGCTTAAAAGCATCACAAAATTCACTTGATTAAAGAGCATTGAAAGGTGTAAACCTCAAGATTATTTTTAAGAATCAACAAATATTTGAATTGCAAGCTTCCATTGAAATCATTGAAGGAGTTGATGATGTCTTTGAAACAAAAGTGATTTAATACATGAGGGGGAGCACCAATGCTGCCTGATAAAGGGAACACACATCACCAGGCACTACTCACCCAAACAACATCAAAGCAAAATACAGAATTTAAACAAGAAACTTAGCAGAGCCAGATTTCATAGATAATCTGAAATTCTATTTAAAACACTAACCACTACATTCAGAGAAGTCAAAACCAAAATGAAGCCGGAAGTAATACTCATGCTTTGAGAGAGGGCGCTGAAGCTCACATGAAAAAGGCTTACCTTACTCTCGTGATGGGTGTAGAAGGGTCTACATAGAGCTGAATGCCAGACAAGTATGGCACGTAATATTGGACAACGGAGTCACTTCCGTTCAACACGAGAGGAACTCCAGCTCCATATGCACTCCATTCCTTAAAGGATTCCCAAAGATCACCAAGAATAAAATATGGATGGAAACTTTCATCACGAATCCTCCATCCCTTCATGCTGGTCTACATATCGTCAACCGCCAAAAGTGAGCAATGTATCAAAGCAGAATAGCAAATTTAAGATTCAAAATCTAAATTAGGCATCAAATATCTTTAAACCGCAGAATGATTGCCATAGAATCAATTGATATGCTAAACGCTTACTTCAGTTCATTAAGCAACAACCCGAAGTAATGACCTCTACAACTGAGCTTAATATGAGGAAACCAAAACAAATAGCAAAGCAGGTAACCCCAATTAAGAAAAACTACAGTCAACGTATCTTCTTTACCCACCTATTCTGCTAACCAAACAAACAATATAAGGGAACCCCAATTAAGAAAAACTACAACACTATCAGATGATGACAGACTTCAAACTTCAAACTAATGTGAATCCCAGAAAATAAAATTATATTAAGTTAAATAGCTAATCAAATTTTCCGATTCAGCAAAGCTCTCAAATACTATAAAATGAACACAAAGCCAAACAGTAAAGACCTATTAGCACTTCCAAAAAATACTCACTTTTTCCGTCCATCCCTAAACCCACATTTCTCAACACCAAACTATATTATGCATGGATATAGATATTTACAAACCCAAATATTCTTAACACCTAATTATGATTCAACAAATTTATTCACTAGGGTTCCAATTTTTTTAACTATAAATAAATAAATAAAATAAAGTAATAATAATGGTAAATCTTGCAAAGGGGAATGTTCAAAGTATCCAAACAACATCAAAAAAGCAAGAAAATAAATAAAATCACAAAATACAAAAAGGGTAACTTGCGTTATACCTTAGAGAAATGTTGAGCTGGAACAATTGGGGTAGTATGCTCCAAGAACCGATCCAAATTAGTCAAACTATTGCTGCTACTCATCACCTTCAACGACACCGTTTGCAAATGCGATTGCTCTTGTTCCTGCTTCTGCTGCACTTGTTGAACTTGCTGCTGCTGCACTTGTTGAACTTGCTGCTGCTGCACTTGATTGAACCTTCTCATCGCCGGCGGACTGTAAAACCGGTCTTCCCTGACCCGATTGCGACCCGAAACCGACATTACCAAGAAATTCCACGATTTCACAAATGGGTTCCTTGCTTTGATCTCAGAAGATGGGCTTTGGGCTCTTCTGATTAAAGGGTAAAATTTGTGTATAAGTTCTTTCCTGGGTTTTTCTGAATTTTCGGAAAAAAGGCTTTAGGGTTTATAATCGATTCAAGTCATATAGATATACATATATGTATATATATATATTTTAGGGTTTTTGACGGGAGGATTTTGAGGAGAGAGAAAATGTGAACTGGGGTTTGAAACAAGTTTTTCGGTTTTCTTTTTTCCCTTGGATGATGAAGAGTCAAGAAAACGAGGGGTACTGAAAAGGATAGTTTACTTTGATAGTTATGCACCTTATTGTAGGTGATTACGACCAAATTAACCCTATAGATTTTTCTAACTTTGGACTTGCATTAAGTGTCCACATAATAATTACTAGATTATGTGCCCGTGCCTATGACACGTCGTCACTATGAGACGATGTCAATATAAAAAAATGTTGGTATTCAAATAAATTAATATAATAAATAATTTAAAAAATATATTTAAAATTAAAATAAAAACAGTTTTTTCTTTTAGAGTGGTCTTAACAAAATAAAAAATCGAAATAATTTTCAAATTAGTGTTCATTTTTGAATTAGTGTTCATACATAACATTACTTATTCCATTTATAAAAAATTAAAATAAACAAATCTTTTAGAGTTGTCTTAACAATATAAAAAATTACTTATTCTTTTAGAGTGGTCTTAACAAAAAAAAAATCTGAAGAATTTTCGAATTAGTGGTCATACATATGAGGTAAGTCCAAGAACGGAACAGCTAATGCAGTGGCCATCTACTTGATAAGAATGACATAATGGTCTGTTCGTTTGGTAATTTTTTATTTATTTTTATTTCTAAAAACTAAATTAAAATTTACTTTTATTTTTCTAAAACACACTTAAATTTTCTAAATTTAGACATTGCATATTAACTTAAACTCAAACCAACCAAAAACAACAACTACAACAACTCAAGTGAAAATGGCGGGGATTGTGCTCCATTAAAGTAAGTTAGTGGGGTCGATGGGAAATCCCGCAACAGTATTTAAATGAAACATTTAAAAATAAAATAATATACTCTTTGCCAGAACATAGTTATTATATAACATACTAAAAAAACCAAATGCTCCTTCTCTTTCTCTTGCAGCCATGGCGGTGACAACTCAAAAAACCAAAAATAATAATAATAAAATCAATTACGGATGAAGAAAATTATTTTTTTTCTTCCTCTCGGATAAATCACCGGGTTTCAATCAAATCAAATCTCGAGCGTTTCTGTTTGGAAACAAAACTTGAAGAATTAAGCCAAAAACCTTAAAAACAAAAGCCAAACAGTAGCACCAGTCATCGGAATCGTGCTTCTAAATTACCCAACTTTCTATTAAAAGAGGAGGTCAGATCCTGCAGAAATTGTACAATTTGCAGAGTGGAATCTAGTACTTATTATATCATATCTACCACTACCAGTATTTAGTTATCACAAATTATCTTATTCTCTCTCAACTCCCGTCACCCAAGTCTCACTCAAAGATTCAAAATTGAAAAGAAAATATCACAGCAGTCGGCGACTCGGCGGCACTCGGCAGGGCAGCATCTCACGGCGCATTCTCCGCCCACCCATCCCAAGCGAGGCGGAGTCGGCGATTTCGCCTCTCTTCCCCTCTCCCTCTCCTCGCGCCGACTGCTTCTTGCCTTCCACTCTTTCCTAGCATGGTGGACGCCTCTGCCGAAACAGCAAAACAGATGCTTCATCTTTATCGCATACAGAGAGGAAGAAGTGGGGGTAGAGATAAATGATGGGTTTATCGGTTTATGAATGAGGGAAAGAGAGGAAGAAGTGGGGGTGGAGATAAAACTGTGAGAAAAAAACGGTGAGATAACAACTGTTAAAATGAGATTAACAGTTAAATCAAAACCGTAAAAAACAGTTTTCGATAAAATGTATGAAAGTTAATCCCGACCGTCGAATGTGTTTCGTAAAAAGAAATCCTGGCCGGTAAATAGCTTTTTCAAAAGATTTAATCTGTAGGTAGATAGCTTTGTGAAAACAGATCTGGCCTAATTAGCTTTGTGATCTGTTTTATATAATATATAGTCATTCCGTCTCAGATAAATATTTACACTTTTTATTTTGTGATACCCCAACTAATATTATATATACACATTTTCTACCCTTCTTCAAAATAAACCCCTCCATTTTTAATATTAGAGAGAAAGAATAATGAATACATAATTAATGAGAAAGAAAAAGCATGTGTGTAATGATTAATGAGCATTATTATCACAATATATATTTTACTACTCATCATTAATTACATTTCTTTATCAATGTGTTTTATCAATTAAGAATATTTATCCGAGAAAATATCAAAATTTTAATATTTCTTATTAAAGATACTTCCTCAATTTATCTAATTATTAAGGGATACATAACTAGCATTATAGTTGATTAATAATAGAAAAATATTTAAATATAATCAATATGTTATATCAATTATGAAGGGTAAAAATGAAATATTATGAAGATGATAACTATAATTTTTTTAAAAAGTACCATTTGTCGGAACGGAGGGAGTATTTGTAACGCCCCAAATTTTCGTACCAAATTAAAATCCCAAAATCTTGTATGCGTCACTATTACAAATACTAAATCACAATAATTCCAAAATCATCTCTTAAGGACTAATAATTAAAGAAAATCATAGAGTACTTATTACACTTCGAAAGTACAATTAAACAATTATGTAGTTCCAAAAAGATTAAACCAAATTCTTGTCCAAAAAAATAAATAAATTATAAAACGAGCTAAATCGAAAAATAAATCTTCAAATCGTCCTTGACGGTATCCAACTTATTTAAAACCTGGAAGGAAAAAGATTTGGAATGAATGAACGAACAATGCCCAGTAAGATTATATACAACCCTTCCGAAATCTAGGAAATAGTCTAACAAAATAAAGTATTCAAAAGAGATTAATATTCAAATGGTTCATAATCGGGAATAACACAATGAGACAATAAATTTCATATTTCATAAAGTCACAAGAGAATTCGATATAAAAGATAGAGATACAAAGACATTTGCGAGAGGTCTAATCGTCGCCAACTGTCCCATACCAGTTGGAGACGATGACCAACCCGTGGATACCATGATCGCATAAGCGGTCACAAGACCTCTTTTAAACAAGGATTCACAATATACTAATAGTAACAGTTCATAATGGTATATCCGGATAACCAAGCCACGAGCCAGGTGGCATAATTCATAATCAAATATCATATTCAAAATGCTACTTTATCCCAATAGTCGGGTTGTTCAACTTAGTGATCATAGTAAGATTTCAAAAATAATATTCCAACGAAAATTTGGTTTCACAAAAATATCTCACTGAAATTTAAATATTAGTGAGATATATGTAATGAGATTTACAATTTAGAATAACCAAAAAACGGGTACGACGGAATTCAAATTCAAATGTCAACTCAAAGTTGGTACACGTTTCAAAGAAAGGTAATTGTCAAATAATTTGCAGAAGCCTAACAATTTAAAATAGAGATTGCAAATATCTAAAAGATGTATAATCCCTTACCTGTTTAGCGAGTGTACAACAAAATAAATATCACCAATTCCGGAAGAAAGCTAACCGCTCTTGTCCAAATATAAAATTCAAGGCATAATATTAATTTAGCAAATTATTTATATCGTTGTAATATAGTAATTTAACCCAATCTTAATAATATTATCGCCTTACAAATTTGGATCAGAACCAACTTAGATACTACTGTTTACTATATTTATTATTCTCAAGTAATGCTACTTTAGCATAAAACCCATTATAATATACATATAAATCCTACTATTGCATTCTACTTTCCTTAATGCCCATTTAAGTGGTATGCATTCCAGTACTTCCTATTTTCACCATCCTGTTCACTAAACAATTTCATAAGTCAACTCGGCTAAAGAATTTCTATCATTCAGCTTCTCCACTTCTCTCAACTTACAAACTCACTTACCTTCAATTATTTATTTATTCTTTTACATTTATTCTGCAGATTATACATGCAGCCTAGTTCTTATGATTAATCCTTCGGTTCTCTCTTAGTTCTACACAATAGAACACACATACGTATTCACAGTAAGATGCTTAAACCCACACCCCACACATTTTAACATTTTTCTCATCCATGCCTCAATTCTTTTTTTGTTTTTCCTTTCCAGCAGTTCTTCTTATCCATCTCCATACATGCTTTTAAATTCATCATAAAAGGAAAAATCCAAATTAGAAGTAGGGAGAAGATATTAACTCACCTCGATTGGCTATTTTACAGATCTCTTGTTCAAGTCTTGCCGGACCCCTTCTCCTTCTGTTGTACTCTCCTGCTCTTCCTCTTAACTCAAGATTTTTCTGAATTTTCCTGATGAGAACATCCAAGTGTCCGATCCCTTCTTATACACCCATCACATTGCTTCGCCTTTTCCGTCAAATGAATCTTCCCCCTCTTTGTTCGTCTTTCACTCTTCCCGAGTTCAGTTGGAAACTTCCGTTTAAATGAATGTTTTCCCCCATTCCTTTTAGAAACAGTGGATCCTTTATCTTTCCCTTCTTTATTTTGTTATTATTATTATTATTACTATTATTATAATTATTGTTATCTTATATTAATAACTATTATTATAATAAAAGAAACCCTAAATTGATGGGTCAAACCCAAACTCATAATAGTCAAGATAATACACACTAAGCCCATCAAATTTTTAAGTATGCTTGGTCCAAATATTTTAAGCAAGCCCAAATGTTTAGTAACAAAATCTAACTAAATAATAACAAAATTTTATTTTAGAAATTTTGGGTATATTACATTCTAACCCCCTTAAAAGAAGTTTAGTCCTCTAAACTTAATGCATCTACTAGCCAAAAAGGGCCGAGATACTATTTCTAAATCGATATTTCAGTTGTGAGGTGTCCAATTCAAACTAGGTAGATATAAAAATATAATAAAATGCATGTCACCTTAAAGAACCAAAGCGTACAGTAATGCAATTATAGTTGACCTTACCAGTCATAAAGTCCTTGGCTGCTAGCGCATCTTCAACCGTCATTGCGAAAACTCTCCCTTAATTCTTAGATTTCGCCTTGTCTTCTATTTCTGTATGTGACATGTAATTTCTCTTTAGTGGTTCCGGACAATCCCTAATTCTATGTCCCACCTTGCCACAATTAAAGCAAGCTCCGATTACCCGATAACAAGTTTCTGTTGCATGCTTACTTCCACAACGACCACATACGGGGTTACTGTTCTGATTCCAACTTTGATTTTTAGCTTGTGTTGTACTCTTGTTGTGATTGTCTTCTATGCTCCTTCTCTTATTTCTATCTCCAGCCTCATCGCGACTACTATATTGATCCTTATATCGTTCTATGTTGTATTCAACATTCCTCTTCTTATCATCCCTCTTTCTTCGGTATTCAATAGATTTAGTTCAATCATACGAGCTCGATCTAAAACTTCAGCATAATTTGGTAGTTTCAAAGGCAATAATCTATAGCTAATCTGATCGCTAAGGCCTCTTTCAAACTTTCTAGCTTTATGGCCTTCATTTCAAATGAGTTCTGGAGCGTACTTTGACAACTCTGTGAACTTCGCATCGTACTCATCGACGGTCATTTTTCCATGTTCAAGGTAAAGAAATTCAACCATCTTCCTTTCTTGCACACTTGGGGGAAAGTACTTCTTGTTGAAGGCTTCTCAGAACATCTCCCAACTATAAGCTTTTACTCCATTTGCCTCAGCAGTTCTCTTTTCAGATTTCACTAATGATTAGCCTCCCCTTCCAATACGAATGTAGCAAAATTCACCCTCTGTTCATCAGTACATGCCATAGCTCCAAATATTTTTCTCCATGTTCTCTAGCCATTCTCCTGGGTCCTTGGTGCCTGGTTTACCGGAGAAAGTTTTGGGTTTCATCTTATGGAAACTTTCCAGTAGTTCCCTAGTGGTTGGTTGAGTTGGTGGTGGTGGTGGTACAGCAGCAGTAGTTGCAGCCACAATTGCAGGTGCTGCGTTTGCTTGACCAATGCTTGCCGTAATGGCTTGTGTAAGACCTTGGATAAGGGCCACCAGTGTTGGGTCTGCAGGAGCAGGACCATTCATGTTTACTCCTGGTTGTGGCCCAATGTGATTTTCTACGATTCATGAGGCAGAGTCTTCAGCGATTCTCCTACCTTGGCCACCTCGTCCACGTCCACGTCCACGACCTCGCACACCACCATGTGTTCCACTTCGTCCTCCTCTAGCCATTTATCACTGTCATAAGCATAGCGAGATGTCACATGCGAACATTTAGATTCTAATGTGAATTTTAACGACTAAATGGACTCCGTACGAAAATTCTCAATTTTTATCTAAGGCATATTAAGTCTTATGACCTGTTTGTTGGTACTTGTATATACTCTAAAGGTATTTAATACTCCTATCTATAGGTTCCAAACCAAGCATCCGTGCACAAGTACGAAACACTAAATCAAATCAAGGCCAAAGAGGAACGTGTACGAGAAAAGAAAAAAAATTTCCTCCGAGTTGTATCACTAATTTCATTGTTCTTAAAATTCAAAACAAAAGTCCAATCTTTCCCTTGTCTCATAAAAAGATGGTGACTTATTTGTCTTTATGGCTAGCGTCACTAATCTTGCCATCCTTAAAGTACATAAATCATAATGAATCCCCAAGTTTTCAACAATGTCATAAGTTCTAATGAAGTAACAATACTAATTTCTACAAGGGTAATCGTGAACTTTATTCTAAAATCATTTCTTAAGTTCAAAATGTAGTTAAGAGTAATTTCATTACCCAAACATAACCTAAGACCAAGTAAAGATTTCCTAAAAGTTTCTTAGTGTGCGTCATCCCCATAGGTAATCAACAACGTATTTGCCCTAATCAAAATGCAATAAAACCATAAACTTAATGCTATGATCATAAACTTAGTAGTACAAGGTAACCAATAATAAAAATCATAACCCTAACATACCATCATTTCTTATTTCCAACAAATTCTAAACCCAAGACTTATCGGATCTGAAGCCTAAGCTTTGATTCCAACTGTAACGCCCCAAATTTTCGTACCAAATTATAATCCCAAAGTCTTGTACGCGTCACTATTACAAATACTAAATCACAATAATTCCAAAATCATCTCTTAAGGACTAATAATTTAAAAAAGTCATAGAGTACTTATTACACTTCGAAAGTACAATTAAACAATTGTGTAGTTCCAAAAAGGGTAAACCAAATTCTAGTCCAAAAAAATAAATAAATTATAAAACGAGCTAAATCGAAAAATAAATCTTCAGGTCGTCCTTGACGGTATCCAACTTACTTAAAACCTGGAAGGAAAAAGATTTGGAAGGAATGAGCGAACAATACCCAGTAAGATCATATACAACCCTTCCGAAATCTAGGAAATGGTCTAACAAAATAAAGTATTCAAAAGAGATTAATATTCAAATGGTTCATAATCAGGAATAACACAATGAGACAATAAATTTCATATTTCATAAAGTCACAAGAGAATTCGATATAAAAGATAGAGATACAAAGGCATTTGCGAGAGGTCTAATCGTCGCCAACTGTCCCATACCAGTTGGAGACGATGACCAACCCGCGGATACCATGATCACATAAGCGGTCACAAGACCTCTTTTAAACAAGGATTCACAATATACTAATAGTAACAGTTCATAATGGTATATCCGGATAACCAAGCCACGGGCCATGTGGCATAATTCATAATCAAATATCAAATTCAAAATGCTACTATATCCCAGTAGCCGGGTTGTTCAACTTAGTGATCATAGTAAGATTTCAAAAATAACATTTCAACGAAAATTTGGTTTCACAAAAATATCTCACTGAAATTTAAATATTAGTGAGATATATGTAATGAGATTTACAATTTAGAATAATCAAAGAACGGGTACGACATAATTCAAATTCAAATGCCAACTCAAAGTTGGTACACGTTTCAAAGAAAGGTAATTGTCAAATAATTTGCGGAAGCCTAACAATTTAAAATAGAGATTGCAAATATCTAAAAGATGTATAATCCCTTACCTGTTTAGCGAGTGTACAACGAAATAAATATCACCAATTCCGGAAGAAAGCTAACCGCTCTTGTCCAAATCTAAAATTCAAGGCATAATATTAATTTAGCAAATTATTTATATCGTTGTAATCTAGTAATTTAACCCAATCTTAATAATATTATTGCCTTACAAATTTGGATCAGAACCAACTTAGATACTATTGTTTACTATATTTATTATTCTCAAGTAATGCTACTTTAGCATAAAACCCATTATATTATACATATAAATTCTACTATTGCATTCTACTTTCCTTAATGCCCATTTAAGTGGTATGCATTCCAGTACTTCCTATTTTCACCATCCTGTGCACTAAACAATTTCATAAGTCAACTCGGCTAAAGAATTTCTATCATTCAGCTTCTCCACTTCTCTCAACATACAAACTCACTTACCTTCAATTATTTATTTATTATTTTACATTTATTCTGCAGATTATACATGCAACCTAGTTCTTATGATTAATCCTTCGATTCTCTCTTAGTTCTACACAATAGAACACACATACGTATTCACAGTAAGATGCTTAAACCCACACCCCACACCTTTTAACATTTCTCTCATCCATGCCTCAATTCTTTTTTTGTTTTTCCTTTCCAGCAGTTCTTCTTATCCATCTCCATACATGCTTTTAAATTCATCATAAAAGGAGAAATCCAAATTAGAAGTAGGGAGAAGATATTAACTCACCTCGATTGGCTATTTTACAGATCTCTTGTTCAAGTCCTTCCCGACAGTGCCGGACCCCTTCGCCTTCTGTTGTACTCTCCAGCTCTTCCTCTTAACTCAAGATTTTTCTGAATTTTCATGATGAGAACATCCAAGTGTCCGATCCCTTCTTATACACCCATCACATTGCTTCGCCTTCTCCGTCAAATGAATCTTCCCCCTCTTTGTTCGTCTCTCACTCTTCCCGAGTTCAGCTAGAAACTTCCGTTTAAATGAATGCTTTTCCCCATTCCTTTTAGAAACAATGTATCCTCTATCTTTCCCTTCTTTATTTTGTTATTATTATTATTACTATTATTATAATTATTGTTATCTTTCATTAATAACTATTATTATAATAAAAGAAACCCCAAATTGATGGGTCAAACCCAAACTCATAATAGTCAAGATAATACACACTAAGCCCATCAAATTTTTAAGTATGCTTGGTCCAAATATTTTAAGCAAGCCCAAATGTTTAGTAATAAAATCTAACTAAATAATAACAAAATTTTATTTTAGAAATTTTGGGCATATTACGGTATTACTTTTATCGTTTTTTACGGTTAGCTAGGTTGCCATTCCACAAGACAAGTAAGACCATAACCTTGGGCATCCTAAAAATACCTAATTTTTTGAGACCCAAAATCTCACAAACCCCTACGTATTATTTTAAAAAATAAAAATTAAGGCCCCTATTCTAAACAGATTTACAGCACGCAACAGCTGAACTGCTGAAGTTCCTCGCCCTCCCTTCCAGGTAGATATGACAAAGTTTTATCTAACCTATTGGGTTATCTAATATACCCATTATAAAAAAACTTATTGCTTGTTATAGATAACACCCATTAGAGTTAGGAAAAATTTCTGCATGTCCCTTTTGCAAAGTTTCTAACCTCAAAAGTCTACATTTATTTTTTTCAACCGTAAAAGACTATATTTCGAAATATTGTTCCAAAAATGTCATCGTCTTCTTCAATAGCTCCGACAACACACTTTGAATTTGAAAATCACAATTGTGCGCAACGAAACAAGGATCGACCTGCACAGTCAGGTCGCGAGGGTTCGGGGACAACGCTCTCCAAAGGTAAACGAGTTTTTTGATTCATGAAATACGAAACTATAATGAATCTGTGCTGGGTTGAATGATTTTTTAATTGAGACGAAGGCGGAGAATGAGGAGGAAGAAGAAGACTTACGACAGAGGAGATGGAAGAAGAATGTGGAGAACATAAACTGGTTATTTATACTTTTGTATCGCGGTGCAAAAATGAATTAGACAATATTTTTTCACCGCAATTCAAATTTTGATTTCCTAGTCTATTTTTGAACCGCGATTCATAAATTTCATTGTATTAATTTTTGCACTGTGGTTCATAAATTTCATTGCATTAATTTTTGCACCGCGATTCAAAATTTAATTTCCTAGTCTATTTTTGAACCGTAGTTCATAAATTTCATTGTATTAATTTTTGTACTGCGATTCAAAGTTTAATTTCCTAGTCTATTTTTGAACCGCAGTTCATAAATTTTATTGCATTAATTTTTGCACCACGATTCAAAGTTTAATTTCTCTAGTCTATTTTTGAATCGCGGTTCATAAATTTTATTGCATTAATTTTTGCACCACAGTTCAATAGTTTAATTTCGTAGTCTAATTACAACGCGGTTCATAAATTTAATCTGATATAAAAACGTAGCACGCCTTAGGCTCGTTAAGAGTACCACAGTCATTTCACTCTCAAAAGTGTCATTTTCCGGTTGAAAAAAAAAAGCATTGAACTAGAAGGGTTATAAACTTTAAAAAATGGACCGGCCTGCAATTTTATCTTAGAGTTATCCACCCATTAGAGCTCAATAACAATTGGATAATTATGGTTTTTAACTCGGTTATCAATAGTTTATCCACTAATACCACCACCACCACTTCCAACCTCCACACACAACCACCACTTCCCACCTCTGACCGTCGACCACCGCCACCACTTCCCAACTACGCACCTTCTGTCGCCACCACTATATGCTATTTACTTAAAAATAAGAATAAGTAGATGTGGAACTTGCTGTTAGCAAGAACTTAGATCAAAATGTTTACCAAGGCATGATATCATAAGGCTAGACCATTTTTTCAAATCTATTTCGAAAGTTTAATATAATAATAAATAAGTAATCATAAAAATTGTTGATTATGATGAACATATTTATTATTTTGTTTTTTGGATTAAGAAAATTTAATTAGTTGTTATTTATAATGAATATAAGTTTTTTTTTGTATTTTGTAAAAAAATTGTGACGAAATTGCATCAACCTATTGTACCGTACATCTATTTTATTTTGTTAAATTAACAATTGACTCCATTTCATTTCATGACCACAAATTATAACATGTTTAACAAAAAAAATATATGCATTTTTTAATTGACAGTTTACACAAGTTTTAATAAAGTATTTGAATTTTTTTTATTTTTGATTAGTTTTGGATAATTATTTATTAGTGTCAAATCAATAACTAAACACACACATACATACATACATATATATATATATATATATATATATATATATTAGGTGATAATAGTGTAGCAAATGTCACACTATTGCAAATGCCACTTTATATTTGGTGAGATTAAAAAAAGGAAAGAAAGAGATAAAAGTCAAAATTAGGAGAGTATCTCGATCGATGATGAAAGTGGGACCCACAAATTTTTATTAAAGGTGAAAAGTTGGTGAGAATATTGTAAATGTTAAGCTATTAACTTATCAGTGTGTGTGTGTGTGTTTTTTTTTTTGGCATGTGTGTGTTTGGATGGGTGTGTTGTGATTTGTGAATAATAATATATGTAGGAGAGTAATACCAAAACAATATATGATGTTGTTTATTAGGTATTATCTGAATAGTACTCATTTATTAATTGATAGAATTAGATATTATCCAATAATACCCAATAAGGTTAATGAGTGTTATTAGATAATATCCAAAACTATACACTAACTATATTTGGTAAATAATAGTTTTATCAAAACTTAACCGATAACACTTGATTGCCACCCCTACTTCGATACTTCCATGATAGTGCGATAGCAGGCAACATCGATAGGCAACAAAATGATCAAGACGGACAACAAGAGGCAACTCGGCAGCAAGACTACAGTCTCCAGTCTGGTTGGACTAGTCCACTCTCCAGAGATACATCGGGTGATTCGATTTCGGGTCATAGCTCACTCTCGGAGTCACGGTAAGTTTTCTTCATTTCTTTTTTCACAATTTCACATTTTTTCTTCGATAGTTTGATTTGCCGGATTATCCATTATTAATTGCTAATTGCTTTAAACCTTTAACTTTTTAGTATGTGAATGAGTGAATTTATGAATGATTAAGATTTGAGACGTCTAATCTCAGACTTCTCAGTAATGTGGATCTGATTTGGCAGTGGGCTGTTGTGGGCATAAATGTTACTCCCTTCGTTTCACTCAAAAAATCTTCATTTTAAAAGTCTAATAATTAATAGATATATTAATGTGATAAGAGTTGGTCATAATTACAAATCTCTCTCTCTCTCTCTCTCTCTATATATATATATATATATATATACACACACACACATATATACACACACACACATACATTTAAAGTTGGTGATGAACACTATGGTTGTGCCACCTCACCACATTTTTATAAATCTTCATTGTAAAGCATCCATGTGGAGACTTTAAAATTTTTAGTTTTCTAGTCATTAACTAATAATAATACATAATAATAATCAATATGATAAGGGGCATTAGTATTAGTATAGATAACTTATTCTATTATCAATAATAGAAGTCTTATATTTAAAAACTTTTATAACTAACATTACTTATAACCAATGTGGGATAAAACTCTTCAATGTGGGACATTACTTCTAATGACTCACTTCTAACACCATACTATAAGCCTTGATATTTTATTCATCCAAAACTTGATTTGGACAAATAAATATATCATTTCAATACTCTTGCTGAGTAGAACACATTTGCACAATTAGTTTTGCTAAAAAACAAATGACACGTAAAGAAATCTATGCCTCAAGTTGCACAATCTCTTTCACTAAAAACACTAATTTTTAACAAGCATTATACTTTAAATTTTGATATCTTATTCATCCAAAACTCGATTTGGACAAATAAATATATCATTTCGATACTCTTACCGAGTAGAACACATTTGCGCTATTACCTTCGTCAACAAACAAATGACACGTGAAGAAATTTGTGCCTCAAGTTACATAATTTCTTTCACTAAAAACACTAATTTTTCAACAATAGAAGAGATGCATCCTAAATTGGTTAGAAATTGATGTTGGTTTTAAAAATATTATTATTAAGTACCAATATAAGAGATGCATCATTCATTGGTTGGAAAGTGATGTTAGTTTTTAAAATCATTTGATAAAAGACTTCTACCATTATTACCAATAGAAGATGTATATCTCACATTGATTAGAAAATGATATTGATTTTAAATTATTTTATATAATTACCAATAAAAGAGATGTATAACACATTGTTTAAAAAGAAAATGTTAGATTTTAAAGTCTTTAGACTAAAGACTTTCACTTTTAAAAGAGATGTATCTTATATTAACTATAAAATATACTACTATTATTACCAATAGAAAATAGGTATCCTACATTGGATAGAAATTGATGTTTCTCTTAAAAATACTATTATTAATTACAAATTGAAGATATATATCATACATTGGTTAGAAAGTGATGTTGGTTTTCAAAATCTTTTGATAAAAAAACTTCTACCATTATTACCAATAGAAGATGTATATCTCACATTGGTTAAAAAATGATGTTGATTTTTAATTATTTTAGATTATATAAAAGACTTACTATTATTAGCAATATAAGATATCTATCACACATGTTATAAATTATTGTTGGTTTTAAATTACTATTATTACCAATAAAGAGATAGATCTTACATTGGTTAAAAACTGATGTTGATTTTAAAAGTTTTTAAATAAAAAGACTTCTACTTTTATCATCAATAAAAGAGAAGATAAGAGATGTATCCCATTATATAGAAATAGATGTTGGTTTTAGATTTTTTTAAATAAAAACTTCTACTACTATTACCAAATGATGAGATGTATTCCACATTGGTTAGAGAGTGATGTAGGTATTAAAAGTCTTTTTATAAAAGAGTTAGTGCTCGTTTGCTGCAGCTTATTTGGAGTGACTTTTGGCTTTTGAAAAGTCATATTTAGAGTGTTTGTTTCAGTTTATAAGCCAAAAGCCAATAAGTAATGTACAACACCCTTTATGCATTGAAAAGCTAAAGCCAAAAAGTCAAAATTTTAAGCTTTTTTTGGTTTTCTTTTTTTAAAACATGAAGACAAATATTCATTAATAAATATTTGATTATCCCCATTTCATCCTTTTATGAAATATACATAAAAATATGAATGTTAATTTTCAAGTTTTTTTTAACAAATAATTATAACAACTCATAAGCAGCTTTTCAACAGTTGTACCAAACAGTCTATTATACAATTAGATACAAGTCATTCAGCCATCAGCTATAAGTTATAAGCCATCGGCCACAACAAACGAGTCCTTAATGCCAATAGAAAAAAATATTTATTTCACATTGGTTAGGAAAGTGATATTGGTTTAAAATGTTTTTAGATAATGTATCTCTCATTGATTACAAAGAGATCCACATTATTTAGAAACATATATTGGTTATAAAATTCTTTAGATAAAAGAATTTTTACGTTATTATCAATACAAGAGATGTATCACACATTGTTTACAAAAAAATGTTGGTTTCAAAACTCTATAGATAAAATATTATTATTATTATTATTATTATTATTATTATTATTATTATTATTATTATTATTATTATTATTATTATTATTATTATTATTATTATTATTATTATTATTATTATTTTATGTTATAATCAATAGACGAGATGTATCCCACATTGTTTAGAAGAAGATGTTGATTTCAAAAGTTTTTATATAAAATACTATTATTATTACTATAGAAGAATGTATTTCACATTTGTTAGAAATTAGTGTTGATTTTAAAAATACTATTATTACCGATAGAAAATATGTATACACATGGTTAGAAAAAGATGTTTGTTTTAAAAGTTTTTAGATAAAAGTCGCAAACTTTTATTACCAATAGAAATAGAAAAAAAGTATCTCACATTGTTAGCATTTGAATAATGATTTTAAAAGTCTTAAAATAAATATTTTAATACCATAAAGTCTAAAATTTAAGGTGTCTACTAACGCAGATATGTTAAAAAGCTTTCATTTGGATAAAAAATTATTTTTCTTTTCATTTATGACAATGATAATAAGAATTGTAATATTATTTTTATTATTATTATTACTATTGCTATTTTTTATAACAATAATACTATTATTATTCTCAAGCATTCATGTGTGACTCATTCCATTACCTATTAATAATATGTATTAATAATTAATACAATAATGAGATATTAATCTCTACTATTAATTTATTCTATTGTTAGTAGTAGAAGTCTTATATATATATATATATATATATATATATATATATATATATATATATATATATGTGTGTGTGTGTGTGTGTGTGTGTGTGTGTGTGTGTGTGTGTAAATTTACTACCAACATTATTTTTAAACGAATGTGGGATACAACTCTTCTATTAGTAATAAAATGTTAGATTTTTATCTAATGACTTTTAAAACCAAAATCAATTTATAACAAATATGAAATACATATCTACTAATATTACCAATAGAAAAAAATGTATCTTACATTGATTAAAAATTGATGTTAGCTTTTAAAGTATTTTGATAAAAGATTTCTATTTTTATCACCATAGAATAGATGTATCTTATATTGTTTAGAAAAAAAATGTTAGTTTTAAAAGTCTTATATTAAAGACTTTTAAAAATAAATGTTGATTTAAAAAGTATTTAGATTAAAGAATTTTTGTTACAAATATAATAGATGCATGCATCTCACATTGGTTACAAAGTATTCTACTATTATTATTAATAAAAGAGATGTATTACACATTGGTTAGAAATTATGTTAGTTTTAAAAATACTATTATTACCTATAGAATATATGTATCATACATTTGGTATATGGTAATGTTGGTTTTCAAACTCTTTAAAAATAAGACTTCAACCATTATTACCAATAGAAGATGTATATCTCACATTGATTAGAAGGTGATGTTAATTTTAATTTTAGACAAAAGACTTTTACTATTATGACTAATAAAAGAGATATCCTACATTGGTTAAAAACTGATGTTGCTTTTAAAAGTTTTTAGATAAAAGAATTTCACTTTTATCATCAATATAATAGAAGAGATGTATCACATATTATTTAGAGAGAGATGTTGGTTATAGATTTTTTAAGATAAAAGACTTCTACTATTATTATCAAATGATGATATGTATCCCACATTGGTTAGAGAGTGATATTGATTTTAAAAATCTACCATTATTAACAATAGAAGAGAAGTATTTAACATTGGTTAGAAAAGTGATATTGTTTTAAAAAGTTTTTAGATGAAGTATCTCACATGTTACAAAGAAATGTATCTCACATTATTTATAAATGAGTATTGGTTATAAAAGTCATTATATAAAAACATTTTTATGTTATTACCAATAGAAAATATGTATCAACATTATTTAGAAATGAATATTGGTTAAAAAAGTCTTTTATCTACTACTATTATTACGGATAGAAAATATGTATACCACATGGTTAGAATGTGGTGTTGGTTTTAAAAGTCTTTAAATAAAAAACTTAAACTTTCATTATCAATAAAAATAAAAATAAGTATCACACATTGTTTAAAAATGAATTATGATTTAAATTTTTTTTAACAAAAAGACTTCTAATATTATTATCAAGTTAGATGTTAATTTTAAAAGTCTTTAAATAAAATATTTTTACTATTATTACTAATACAAAATATGTATCTCACGTTAGTTAGAAATTTATGTTAATTTTAAAAATATTTAGGTAAAAAACCGTTTAATATTAGTAACAATAGAATTTTTTTTATTATAATCATGGAAGAGATTAACAATCTAATTATAATGTCCAAAAGTTATATTATTATTACAAAAAATATATATATCCCATATTTTACCTGTCCTCTACACGGGCTAAATAACTAGTACATAATAACAACTAATATCAAGGTTCTAAAAATGCTTAGCAACACAGCTAGTAAAATGAACAAAATATACAAACCGACCTTTAATCACAATTATCAACAACCCCAAAGATCAAACACATTGACAACAAATTTAATTGTTTTTAAATCAAACACTTGATATTTGAAAATGAACAAAAATATACAAACCTAATCAAATTATCAACAACCCCAAAGCAATAAACCGCCAAGTTTAGAACTAAAGCATAATTTCCCTAATCCTTCTCATTCTAAATTATGAGTCTCGAAGTAAACTCTTAGGCGCCGACTATATGAAACATAATATGCCTAGGTAAAGATGAAAGTATAGTTATACTTTTTGGACTCTTTATATGAAACATCCTAAAATAGTATAGTGGATTCTTTACCTTGAACGGAGGGAGTATAATGTTGATTTATTGTTAAAGATTATGGTTTTTGTCTTTTTGACATGTTGAATTCTGATTGAGTGATCTGTGATTGTATTTATAATTTATTAATTTATAATTTATAAGATTGACCGATTGGATTTGGTAGATTGGGTAGTACTGTAGATTGTAGTAGACTAGTAATTTTGTTCGATAATTGGTGGTATTTTGATTGAAATTTGATTATTTGAACATATACTAAAATAGAGAAATTGAGACTAATGGTTAATTTATTTTAATGGAAAATTGTATATATACTATAATTATATACTAAAAAGTCTAAAATAGAGAAATTGTAAATAAAAAATTGTCTATTTATTTTTTGAGTGAATGAAGCTTGAATTCTTTTTGTTACTTGTACGTAAGCTTTGATCTCAATTATTGTGGGTAGACAAAATGTCATCATGAAAGTATCTTTGTGGAAATGACAAAAGGAAGAAGAAGCAAAAACAAGAACAATTAACGCAAGCTTTAAGTGGTTATCTTAACATGTATTTCACCTCTAGTAAGTTGGAGTGAAGTGTTTTATGTTTGTTTTTTTACTTTTTAAAAAAATAGAAAAAAATTATGCTACAAAGGAATGGCTTGTTCAACGTAATTAGCATTGGGCCCCGATTTCACAGGGCTGGCTCAAACTGTTAGATTAGACTATTGGTGTATAAATAATAGGGGAGAATCCTAAAAGTTCCACTAAAAAAATCACATATCCAAAATATTCCAAAAAGTCCCAAAATTAGAATTTTAATACTAAAAAGTTCAATACTAAACGTGTCTTCAAACACCGTTATGTTAAATGCTTTCATTAGATGAAAACTTATTATTCTTTTTTATTTTATGAAAATGATGATAAGAGTTGCATTGAATTAGAGCTGTCAAATAGGGCAAAAGCCCATGAGCATGCCCGTCCCGCCACCTATTAGGGGCGGGTTGGGCTGGTGTATTTAATACCCGTCAGGATGCGGACTTTTTGGGCTTTGCCCGTGCGGGTCGCGGGCTTTTGCAGGTTGGGGCGGGGCGGGCAGCGGGCAGCCCGCATATTCTGGGCTTGTAATTGTAGGTTACTAGTATTAAATAATAACTTAATTATATTTCAGTGGCCCAGGCCGGAAGGCCCATATCTGTTGACTGTTGAGGGCCCTTTAGTCTTAGTTAGTGACTTAGTGTTAGGGTTAGGGTGAATTGAAGAGTGAAACAGACTGAAGACTCTCACTAGTCACTCCCGACGTCTCCGTCTCTCTCACTCTCACAGGTCTCGTTCCATCATTCCGTCGCCGTTCGTCTTCGTCTCAGTCTCTCAGATGCTCAGAGCTACTACTTTGTCACTCACTCACTGTCACTCGTATAGTCTCTCTGTCTTCAGTGAAGAGTGAAGACTCTTCAAGTATTCAGTCTACCGTTCAGTCGTTCACGGCGTTCAACTCAGCCAATCAACCGATGGGCGATGGCCGTTCATGCTTTCTATTCTCCCTCCACTGAGTCACTGACCAAGATCCAGGACCTCCACTCTCCAGCGACCGCCGAGTAGTCGATAGCGTCTTCGCCAATTGCCGTCTACGTCTCCGCCCTCGGCCTCTACGTCTTCGCCGTCTTTGACTGTTTGTGAGTTTGTCTTTGCCGAATCGCCATCCCTACTTCCAGATCCCGACGTCTGCTCTAGCTTCCAGATCCCTACGTTAAGCTCCGGCCTCCATTTCTGTTTTGTTTCACAGTTTGAGGCTTTGAGCTCTGCTATGTACTATTATGCTTACTAATTAGTAATTACTATGTTATACTTATATTTAATATTGGTGTATATTGGTATATTGGTAGTATATGTATATTAGTAGTATATTATTGGTATATTGGTAGTATATGCATATTGGTATAAATAAATAAAAATTTAATTAAACCATTTTTTGCGGGCTTTCCCGTTTTGCCCGCGGCCCTACGTGGGGCGGGTTGGGCTAGGAGTAGTCAAGACCGTTATATTCGCGGGCTTTCCCGCCCCGCCCCGTTTCATAGCGGGCTTTTCAGGCCCGCGGGCAAACCTGCCCGCAGGCCCATTTCGACAGCTCTACATTGAATATTGAGTTGCCTGGCCCAAAAGGCCCAAACATTGGTCACGTACCCAGCACGTTGTATCCATGGTCACGAATGAATCACGTGCAGCCGAGCCCGAGCTCAATCCATAACCGAGCAGGAAAGGAACTTTGGTCGCCCAGACATAACGAGCAAGAAGCTCCCTACCTGAAGTCTGAGGGCCAAGTGTGTAGCTAGCAGACAGAGAGAGCTAAGCGAGCACGCTCATCCTTTTTAGTTACTTGGTAACGGCCGTCTTGAAGGTGGGGAGTTAATGCCGGGAAACCCGTCTCCATGTCCTGGACGTGGCCCTGCACGTCCCCACCTTTCATGCCCATGCTTTTAATGTTCAGCTTCCAGCCTTGAAGGCTGGCCCTATATAAACCTTCCTCTTTCAGAAGGAAGAGGTACGCACATTTTTATAGGCTGAAACTCTGTCAAAATATATAGGCACTTACTGGTTTTCTGATTATCACACCGGAGTGCTTTTGCAGGGTAAGCCCCTGCCTAGTTTACGTTTGTTTTGGAAGCTCTTTGATAGGTTTGGGCCTCAAGACGATGATAGATTGAAAGCCAGATATCCTATAATTAAAGCCTAGTGTATCTGTATAGTTTTGGATACATTAGTTGGTTCCGTTGCCGGGAACTATTGTATGTAAGTTTACATCCTTTTTCCAACGATTCTTAAAACTTTTGACATGGCTGCAAATGGCGTTAATGGTGTCAACCTGTCTGAGGATGGGCACACGGCTACTCCTAGTATGGAGGTTCAAGCTGATAACATCATACTTCCTCCTCCTCCCCATGATGTCTGTCATCAGATTAACCAAATGAGAGGTCTGGAATCTTTGGCCAGAAGTGTTGTGGCTGCCGTTGGTTTAGCCAACGAGTTTCGGGGGAAGGCTCGATGTCAACGAGCATTGTACCTGGGACAAATGCATCAACTAAACCAACAGTTTATCACAATGGGTAAGCCTCCATTACCCATCGAACTGGAACCACTTTTCGTTGTGCCCGCGCAGAGTCATGCAGTTAGTGTATCTAGATCAGGGAGGGATCCCCAGAGACCAGTTCAAGTTCCATCTCAGCCCCATGAACAGGAATCAAATAGGGGTCGCAGCCAGTATGAGGGGCGGGCTAGCCACAAAGTTGTTCCTAGTGTGTATTCTTGTCTTGGCCCACGAGCAGGGGAGGATTCGGCTCACTCTCGCCGCCGCCAGAGATCACCATCCCCGCGCAGGTCACATGCTCGCGGACACCGCTCTCCGTCTCCATGTCGATCGTATGCCCACCGACATCGTTCTCCATCACCAAGGGGATAACATGCTCGCATACATCGAACACCTTCCCCCACCCGTCTAGGGGAAGGCAGAAACTACCCCCCCCCCCAATAACGACCGACAAACGGGGTGGGAGCAGCCCTAGATCAAGTACAGCAGGTCGCGGGAGGTCTTTGGGAACAGGTGGCGCATGCCGTGGGCATAGCCCATGCTATGGGAGCTATGGATCCCCCACATGCCCCTTTTGTGCCCGGTGTGCAGCTTCAGCCCGCCGGTGGTTTGCCCGCTATAATAAATGCACAGGAGTTCGAGGACATGAAGCTACGCATGCATGCGTGGGAGCAAGGCAAGGTTTTGGAAGGCAACTTCCTGGGCACGACATCTAGCCCTTTGGCCCCATGGATTGAAAATGCTCCTCCGGCACAAGGCCTCATCTTCCTCAACATCAAGGAGTATACCGGGAAGACCAAAGCAAGGGACTAGCTAATGTCCTTTGAGTCTCAGATTGGCTTGGAAACCTTTGATGAAACATTGAAGATTCGTGCGTTTGTGGGCTTGCTGCAAGGAAAGGCTTTAGCCTGGATGGGAGCTCTTCGCCGCAGATCGATTAATAATTTGGTGGATTTGTGAGCAAAGTTCCCGACCGATTTCGGGACTTCGGGAGCAATTGCAAAGACAAGGGCAAACTTGTCTAAAATCAAGCAGGGGACCCATGAATCTACTTCTAGTTACTTAGACAGGTTCACGAAAATGCTCGAGCAGGTTCCTGGCTTGTCTGAGTAGGAGATCACTTTGTGTTTCTTTTTTTTTTTTTAAGGAAAGCAGGACGGCACCTGCGGGAATTTTATTAAAAAATAATAAAAGGAGTACAAAAAGGAGGGGGACAACCAGCCTTACCCAAAAAAAGGGGGGACAAAGGAGCCTTACCTCGAGCAAAAACATAGAGTGGAAATTACTTCCTATAACTATACAGCCCATAAGAATCAAAAGCAAAAGCCCTTTTGACCATACTAGGTAAGGCCAAATAATCGAACAACTTCAACTGATTCCCATGTTCATGCGCAAAAGCCGCCAATCTATCCGCCACCATATTCTGTTCTCTGAAAACATGATTTAGAATAAAATCCCCTAACAGAACTCGGCACTCGCGAAGCTGATACACATATCTCCAAGGACCTTGATACCCTTTTAACAGAACATTTACAACCGGTAGTTTAATCCGACTCTACCTCAACCGAAGAAAGCTGCATGGAATGACAAAGCTGCAGACCTTCTCGGAGAGCCAAAATCTCCGCTTTCATATTTGTACCTTGACCATACTCACTAGAAAAAGCTCCAACAAAATTTCCTTGAGCATCCCGGATAACCCCACCGCCCGTGCATCTACCATCCTTTGACGACCCATCGGTGTTTAATTTATAACCAAAAACCGGAGGAGACCAACGAACCCAAGACCCGTGCTTAAACTGAACCGGCCGGCTGGATATCTGAAGAGTCTGCAAAACTATGCGCTAGTAACCCCGATTACCTCGACTTTGGAACAAAGCCATGTAAAACCCCTCTCACCCCTTCAAGAACTCTAGCTTCTATTTGGACCTCATCCATCTTACCATTTTCAAAGATCACGCACACCGCGCTTTCCAAACTTCCCAAAGAAGTATAAGCGTTTAAAATACTGAACATAGTAGCACCCAACTGAGAACGTAAGGAAACCGAAGACCAAACTGAAAAAAGATGTTCGATCCCTGAATATTGCCAAGGAAGGCCAAACCTTCTCGCGAATCTGGTCCATAAACTAGCAGCCACTTTAGAATAAATAAATAGATGCACACGATCCTCGGTTGCCGGCGAATCACCATAACAACGACAACAAGACACCAGTGGGATTTTACGAGCCTGGATATTTAAATCAAGAGGCAACGCATTATGGAACAATTTCCATAAAAAGCAACTAACTCGCAAAGGCAACCAGTTCTGCCAAATTAACTGCGCCCATCGAAGAATCGGTCTAGAAATTCTGTGTTTCTTCCAGAATACATTAGATTTGAAAACCCCCGACGTGGTGAGCTCAGCCGACCAATCTGTCGGGACGTGTCGTTGCTGAATCGAACTGTTGGACCAAAGAACGCATCTCAGACGGGATAACTGAGAGAATATCTTGCAGATTGTTCATTGCTGTTGCCACAGAGAGATTTCGGTCCATAGGTAGAGGCCCAACCAGACGAACACCGCTCCAGTTGTCATCCCAAAAAGATACTGCGCCCTGCCCAATTATCCACCTGCTCGAATGACGAACGAGAGCAAGCTGAGCGCTAGTTGCTTCCACCTGTGTAGCGTAATACGCATCGATCGGGTTATCCAATCCATACTTCCCCATGCAGAACTTAGCCCATAAGCCTTGTTTATTAAGAACCCGCCAAGCTAATTTGGCATGAAGAGAATCCATAACCATTGATAGAGAGCGAACCCCCAGCCCTCCCTCTTCCAACGGCAAGCAAATTCGATGCCAACCTACCCAGTGTGTGTGGTGATCACCATTAGAACTCCATAAAAAATCTGCCATTCTTTGCTGCAACCTATGAAGAACCGACTTGGGGATTTTTAAAGCTGCCATAGCGTAAACAGGAATACTGCTGAGAACGGATTTAATGAGAGTCACTTTGCCACCAAAGGATAGAAGCTTGGAACGCCACCCATGAATTCGACCAAGAACTTTCCTCTCCAAACTCTCAAAGTAAGATCGTTTAAAGCAGCCTTTGAAGAGGGGTAATCCCAAATAAGTTAAAGGCCACACCTTATGTTTGTACCCCGTCCAACCTTCGATGTCCAAAACTTGCCTACGAGAGCACTGTTTCGATGTAAAAAAACCGCTTTTACTGTTATTAACTAATTGCCCAGAAGCAGATTCATAGTCCTGTAACACCTTCTTTAACCCCTGGACCGATCGCTTAGACCCATTACAAAATAACAACATATCATCCGCATAAAGAAGATGTGAAATCATCTCACCTCCACGACCATGCCTGAATGGCCGAATCTTCCCTAGCCTGACAGCCCGATTTATGTTATAAGAGAGAATCTCTTGAGCAATAATGAACAACATCGGAGAAATCGGATCACCTTGTCTAACCCCGCGATTGGCCTTAAAGAAACCTGACATCACCCCATTAATTCTGAATGAATACCAATTATTCTGCAACAGACGCTGAATCAACCAACAGAAATTCTTTGGGGCGCCTTCTCTCTAGAATTTTCTCTCTCTAGGGTTTTGGTAATTTTCTCGGTTTAGGGTTTGCATGGCGGCAGCCACAGCGGCTCCTCCCCCCATTCCTCCTCCTCCACCGGATCTTGGTGCTTCGCAGCCTAGCACTGATGTTCCATCGCCAGCAGTTTCTTATGCCAACGTGGTTGTGCAACCCAAACAGTTCGTTGGTGGCAGCTCACCAGTCCTTCAAGCGGTACCATTAGTCCCTCGCCAGGCCGTGGTTGTAGACGGAGATCCAGGTTGTTTGTTTACCGGTGGGCTGAACTGAAGCGGCTTCTAAGCAATTTGAGAACACATTGATTCTCAAATTCTCGGCAGGTAGACCAACAATTCAGGTAATACAAGATGATATCGGTAAGAATTGGAGGCTCAAAGGTCCGTTTGTCGTAGGTTTGTTAGACCCCCACCATGTAATGGTCAGACTCGCATCTGCAGAAGATATGATTCTTGCTTTGTCCAAAGAATCTCACATGATCCAATCCTGCATGTACCGATCTTTCAGATGGTCGGCTGATTTCGCGTTCCGGAAAGATGTGACCAAGGTCGCAGGTTGGGTTATTTGCCGCATCACCTTCCCCTTACGTTTTTCAATCCGTCTTTTTTGGAATGTATTGGGAATTCACTGGGTCATTTTTTACGGGTGGATGATAAGACTTTATCTTTAGCTCGGCCAATGTTTGCTAGGATGTGCATTGAGGTGGATGTCTCGCAGCCATTACCAACTAGGGTTTGGATCGGCTCAAGCAAAGAGATTGGAGTTACAGCGGTCTCTTGAATTCGAGGGCAATATTCGATTTTGCAGGCTGCGCGGTTTGTTAGGTCATACTGAAACTTCAATGCCGGAAGGGCCAACGTAGAGATTAATGAGGATAAAGGCGGTTTCGATAAAGGCAAAACTCATGCAGCTACCGCTCCATTTCGGTTAGAGATGGGGATAAATCGAAGAAGGCAAGAGATTACGAAAATTTAATGCCACGGCCGACTACACGTTCGATTAAAGTAATGGCAAATAAAAGGGATATTAATGCAACAACGGCCCATGCATATTCCAAGACCGAGGCTCGAGGCTCACACTCAGCGTTGGGCGTTGGGCGCTGTTAAGCCATGTACAAATGGGGGCGGTGCGTGCATTTCGATGGCTAAAAACTCACGGGGTGCCGGTTGATGAAGAAGTTATCGATATTGGTAGTAATAATAATTCCGAGGAGCAATGTGCAAAGGCGGTGACGGCTGTGAAGAAAGATGTTCGGTTGAATGGTAATTCAGTGCCTATATCTAATCCGTTTGATGTGTTGGATGGTCTGGAGGACGACAATGGTGAGGTTGAAGAGATTCGGTTGGGTAACGAGGCTATTAACGATGCTCATTTGCTGTTATAAGGGGTCTTCACGATTCTAAGGAAACCTTATCGAGATACGGAGTATATAGGCGAGTTTTGGAATGGGTTTCTTCATGAAGTTCCTCGGAAATTTGGTAAGGCACATTCTACTAATGGGGATTACAAAGGATACGAAGATTGTGGAGCGTAGAATTTATTCGATTTGGATGTAGGATTGATACAAACTCGAACATCTTTTTATAATTATTGCAAGGCTCTGCATACTGAGGTGAAGAAAGCAAAGTTTTTAAAGGAGAATATCCGTGTTACTAGGGCAGCGAGTAAGGCCCAACAAGTCCCCCCTTCGAGTTAGTTTTTTATGACGATCGTCATTTGGAATGCAAGGGGTGTGTAACAAAACTACCCGCTCTTATTTGAAACTTTTGATCCGGGAACATAGGCCGTTTGTATGTGCAATTTTTAGAGCCTAAAATATGCATGTAGCTCCGGTAAATAAACATATTTGGCTATTATGGAATAATCCAGTTGTTTTGGATCTTGTGAGCTTGATTCGGCTCGGCCGATTCTGATCATGCCATGGTGAATTTCCCTTCTTTCACTCCTACGTTGGCCTCTTTTGTTTATGCAAAATGTTCTCGGCAGGCGAAATGAGTTATGGTTGGAGTTAGAGGCTTTGGCGCTAGTTGCTGGTCCGTGGTTTGTAGGGGAGACTTTAATGTAATCGGTCGGTCTTCGGAAAAGTTGGGAGGGCTCAGGTGTGATTTTGGGGAGATGGATGATTTTAACACCTTTGTGCAGCGGGCCGGTTTAGATGATGCAGGATTTGAAGGAAGCCGTTTTACTTGGTGCAATAATCAATCTGGTGGGCATCGTATTTGGAAACGGTTAGATCGTGTTCTTGTCAATGGTGAGTTTAAGTTACGCTTTTCCTCGTCTTCAAGTCACTCATTTGGTTACATCGGTCTCCGATCATACTCTCTTTGATGGATTTTCGAAGTTTCGACAATGCATAAAAGTGGGTTTCTGGTTTCGAGAGAACGTGGCTTGATCATCCGGATTTTCTCGCCCTTTGTGATCGACAATGGTCTAAACCCGTGGGGTACGGGTATGAATCTTTATATGCTAAGTTGCGTAGATCAAGAGCAGCTTTTGGGATTGAACCGGAGGGTTTTTGGCCATGTTCAACGGAATATTGCCGCAACTAAGGATGATATTCTTAGATTGGAGATGGACTTACAAATCGTGGGTGGTGCTTTGTAGAGGAAGGTTTGCTAGTGGCAAAAACCGCCTTAACCAACTACTTGGAATGGGATTTAGAAATGGCGAAAATGAAGTCTAGGCAATTATGGGTAAAGGAAGGTGATCGAATACTAAATTTTTCCATGCTAGCATGAAAGACGAGCTCAACGGAATGTTCTTAGGCTTCGGCCATGGATGGGTCTATGAGTGAAGATCCGGTTCAACTAGGTTCCATGGCGGAGGAATATTTTGCGGATCTTTTGCCTCGAATGGGTCTATTCTAGAGGAGAACTTATTTGCAGAGATTTCGGCTCGTGTATCAGTAGAGTATAATGGTTTACTTACAGGGGATCCTTCGGTTGAGGAGGTTTTGGTCAGCAATTAAATCTCTCAGTCCCACCAGCGCTCCGGGTCCAGACGGTTACACGGGCTGGTTTTTTCAGGGCTGTTGGTCAATTATCAGAGAAGAGGTTATGGGAGCGGTTCTGGAATTTTTTAGAGGCGGGGAGATGCCCCGGGGAATTTCTTCGGCGACCATTGTTCTTTTCCCAAAGGTGGACAATCCGGATGGTTTGGGGGATCTAAGACCAATTAGTTTATGTAATTTTTCTGCTAAGATTATTTCTAAAATCTTGGCAACTCGCTTAGCTACTCTCCTGCCTAAGATTATTTCGGAGCAACAGTCGGGTTTTGTCAAAGGTCGGAGTATTCAGGAAAACATTCTTCTGGCTCATGAATTAGTGCAGCGTGTGGATACGAAGTCTCGGGGGGGTAATGTGGTTTTTAAAGTGGACATGTCTAAGACTTTGTGTTTCGAAACAGGCTTGCTTGAAAGATAAGGTGGCCTGAGGTCAGAGCTATGTATAAGGGAGCCCAAGGCACATGCATAAATGCTTATGCGTGTTCAGAAATGGTGTGCGGGAGAGACCACAAAAAAGGAAAAGAAAAAGGCACAGATGTCGAGGGAAACCGGGAAATGGCAACACTGACAAGAGCAGTGACCAGAGTGCAGGGGGAGGTTATAATAAGAGCAAATCGCGGTATGACCGCCCCAGAGAATTCCTTCGGGAAAGTGACCTCACCCCGCTTAATACATTGCGGGAGAACATAATGTACGAGATACGGGATGAGCTTCCTCGAGCACCACGTATGAGCGCTGAAACCAGGTACACCAGAGATCGATCACAAAGATGTGCCTATCATGATGATTATGGACATACAATGGAGGGATGTTGGCCGTTAAAGAAGGCCATTCAAAAGTTAATCAATGACGGGAGATTGGATCGCTTTAAGCGAGATGGAGACAATAGGGGAAATGCCCCTCAAAGGGATGCACCACCTGTTCGTGGTGTAATCAACTAAAGATTAAACCATCATGATCAGTCACAAGGAAAAATCTCACATGACCACCGGTCACCTTCACGACAGAATCAAACAGCAGAGGATATGGCCCTGGACCGGATTGGAAGTGGAAATTCGAGTAGAGGGGAAATGAGCCCATTTGATCTCCATGATATGTATTCATTTTTTATTTTGATTATGCCCTTTTTATGAGCACGATGTGGTTCTGCTCGTTGAAAAGGGTTGGTGTTCAAATTTTCTCGCGAAAGTGAGCACGAGCATTGCAAGTTCGATTTAAGAAAAAGTGAAATGAAACCTTGGATCTTGGCTTATACCTAAGATCTGAAGTGGTTAGCGGTTATGTGAGCTAGCTGCACTAATGTACCAATGACCATTTATCTCGATTATTCCTTTTTTACGAGCATGATATGTTTCTGCTCGTTGAAGAGGGTTGGTGTTCAAGTTTGGGTCTTAGTTTGTATATGAGACCAAGTGGTGGGCAGACCAGTTGAATTAGTTGAACTGGTATCTCTGCTCGTGAAAGTGAGCAAGGATTGGTAAAAATACGGTTGAAAAGCAAGTGAAAACGCAACCTTGGATCTTAGCTTATACCTAAGGTATAAGCGTTTAACGACCTTGGATTTTAGCTTGTACCTAAAATCTAAGTGGTTATATGAATTAGCTGCACTAGCAATTTAGCTCGGAACATCTAGTTGGCAAGTAAAAGATTAAGGAAACAATGAAACGTGAAAAAAAATGATATTAACTCAGAGTTATTATATAGAAATTGGTCTCATGGCACGCAGGCCGATAAAAAGAGCTTAATTATCAGAGGGAATTTCCAAGGGTACATCTTCAGTTGTATTTCCTCCTTCCTCATTGGTAGCCTGCTCGTTTTCAATAACGACCACCTCACCGTCATCACTGCCAGCAACTTGAGTCACCAAGGTCGCGGCCTCCTGAGATCGAGCCATCCAGATCTGGGTAATAACATCTGTCACTGTGGTATCAGCGACCTCAGGAGGAGTCCAAGCGGCCAACCCTTTTTAGCAAAAGAGGCCAGCTCGTCTTCAGTGTAAGGAGCCAGGGCGTGACCTGGATGAGCAGAGAAGCAGAAGGGAGTCTTGGCACCCCATATATGTCCATCCCACTACATGCTATCTGCCTAAGAACGTGGTGTACCCCTTGGAGATAAAAAGGGTACGCTTCATCCTCGACACAAGTGCTGAAGTTGGGAAATTTTTTGTAATCGGAAATGATTACTTGCATCTGCTCCACGTTGGGCTGGGATAGCTCCTCCCTCAGCCTTTTCTCTTTCTCGGCTGCTTCAATCTTGTCCTGCTCCAGCTCGCTCATTGCTGCTCTGAGCTCTTTCCTCACCGTCCCAATATTATTGATAGCAGCCTCCTTGGATTTTTTTTGGAGAAGTTGAGGTGAGCTTCCAGAGTTTTCTTTTCCTCCTCAAGCTTGGAGAGCTCAGTCACCTTGGCGGTTACATCTTCTTCGCTCTGCTTTAGTGTAGACACCCTAATTTCGTACATCTGATATGTAATCTTGACATGAGATATCAAGACCTATTAAACACTAACAAATGTCAAGTTACAGGGTTTAGATTGCAAAAAATGCAAAAGAAATGAAATGATGCATGAATGGTGAATGGCAGGGGGCCAAAGTGTCAGAAATCGAAACAAAAAAGTAACCGGCACCACCCATGATGCTCCCAGGCGCCACCCATGCTCAAACTGGGAGCCGTTCCCACTTCCTATGGGGGTGGCGCCCAATAGTCCCTCTGCACTGTTGCGTTCTGCTTTCGATACAATTTCTCAAGCGCGCGGTACAAGCCGATGAAGCACAGAAAGAAAAATCTTAATGACGAAGGAATCCCCACTTTCACCTATAAATAAAGGTGCACGGCTTCAGGAATCGGAACGGAAAAATTTCACACACTTCACACATCGCTTACACTTTACGCAGAGAGTGATCGTCCTGAGAGATATCCCTTCTATAAGCCTCAAAGCTCCGTCAAATCTCCCTCAAACACAAAACCAACCGGTCAAAGTGAACCTTAGCCTCCCCGCTAGGATTCCACCCTATTTCCCCAGTTCCAAAATCCCAAAAAGAGCAGTTGCTCTACCCGAATCCAGAGGCCAAATCCGCCAAAAGCAAGCAGTTGCTTTGCCCGATTTCCGCCAGCAGCAAGCAAACAACAGTAAAAAGCAAGCAGTTGCTCCACCCGTTTCCTGGTGCCAGAAAGCAACTTTCGGAAGTAGTTATTCTACCCGAATCTCCACAACAACAAAAGACTCCCTCTCCCGGAAGGACGGAACGAGCACACCCCCACGCTCTTAAAGGTAAGCCTTTAAGAGGTTTTATAAAAAATGTTATTTTCAGCTGGCCCGATGTAAAAATATAAGCAGTTATGCTGCCCGGATTTCTATAGAAAATAACACTAAAAAGAGCCATTATTATGGCCAAACATTTATACATATATTTGTAATTCCTAGAAGGAAGCAGTTGCAAGTTTGTAATAATGTAGATACAAATATATCTGTTTAAATGTTTTATTTCATTTGCTAAATAAATATAGTAAAAGCATATTTTAGCCAAAAACTATTTTTGAGACCGAAAGGGCGAGTTGGATGTCTAACACCTTCCCACCTCGTAACTTAGCCTTCGAACCCTTCTTACAAACTCTGGTCATTTTTTGTTTTTCTTTATTTCTCCTTAAAATAATGATGGGGACTTTGTTACAACATTTTGGATCATAGTGAGGCCCGCAACATCCTTTTTTTGCACTTTTCTGTTTTCCCCTAAATAAGGGAAGATATAATGAAAAAGGTGATACATTTTTTGTATCTCGTTACCCCTAAACAAGGGAAGATGAGATATAGAAAAATCCAAAGCACTCATAGTGACCCAAAATGAACCCAAGTCCATAGTGAGGCAGGGTGTGTCCCCACGCGCCCTTGCAACATCCTTTTTTGCACTTTTCTGTTTTTCCCTAAACAAGGGAAGATGAGAATGAAAAGGGTGATGCGTTTTCTGTATCTTGTTTTCTCCTAAACAAGGGAGGATGAGATACGAAAAAATCGAAAGCACTCATAGTGGACTAAAGCACACTCAATGACTGTGGCGTATTCCAACGCGCTTTTTGACAATACTCTTTTTGCACTTTTAATTTCTTTTCCCCTAAACAAGGGAAGATGAAATGAAAAGAGTGATGTCTTCTCTGAGCTGCGTGTTCCCCTAAAAAAGGGAGCGTGCGATCCGGAAGAAATTTCCCGAGGCACTCACAGTGGCGATTCTAATGGGGATATCGTTTTTATTTTAAATAAAAATGGAGAGCTAGACTTATTTTCATAAAAAAAGAAAAAAACCAGTTTTCTTTAATTTCTGGCTAAGATATGCTTATTATATTTCTTCAGCATTTTAAATATCACATTTTTATATATCTTTATATATATTTTGCATTTAACCTTTCACTTGCAGCAGTTTCATTCCGGGTACCGTTACAAATAAATAAAATAGATTTCAGGGCAGTATAACAAAAGGGCTGGAGCTTTATTATTACTTTATTTCTACTTTATATTATTATTCTGCTTGCTTTATTTTTATCACGTAAAATATGTAAATATTATTTCATTATGTCATTTTATTTTGGAGATTATGACCAATATGTAATTAATAGGAACATATAGATTCCTTATTTTTCTTTCTATTTCTTGATCTGAATGGTTGCTTGCTCACACTCAGACTAAAAAAGTCGAGAAAATCCACAAAGAACAACAAGGCATACCATATCTGTTTTATTTAATGCTTTATATCTGAAAAAAAAAACATTTTACTGCTTTTTAGATACCGCACACACATGCACGCATGTAGAAATATTCCGAACTGCTACTCTACACCATGACCAACCTACCCCCTGCATCAGCCAACGTTAAATGACATATAGATTCTCAGGACACTTCATGGACTGATCAATTTTTATATCTTTGAATTATTGACTAGTCCCTGTGCAAAAAAAAGAAAAAAAAAAGAGATGCAAAAAAAAAAAAAGAAAGAAAGAAAAAGCAAAAAAAAAAAAGAAAGAGAAAAATATGAATAAAAATACGCACAGGGGCTGACCAATAATTTTCTGATGTTTGACCTAGACCATTTTGAATGGTGGATCCCAGAAAGAGTATAGGCTATTCGCCTAAGATCAGTCCGATCTTGGCGAGTCGAAAGGCAGGTGGAATACGATGTTCCTATACTCTTGAGAAAGAATCCATTATTCTAGGAATAGTCATGAGACTGTCAAAACAAAGCAGGTGCTTGTCCGATCAATTGTAGGGAAAATAAATAATAATAATAAAAATATTAATAAAGGCACACTGTACTCCAAACCCAGAAAGCCTTCAGCCAACCCTTTCTGATACCTTCAAACCAATTTTCCTCAAAAACCTGGCCCGAATTTGGAAAGACAGAGATAGTACTGGCCGGTTGATACGGAATACGGACACAAAGATAGTACTGGCCGGTTGATACGGAATACAGACACAAAGATAAGATTAGAAAGTATCGGGTCGATCGAAGAGGTAGAATCGATGCAGAGGTACCGATTTGAAGCGAATGGTAGCCGAAAATGAGCGATCCTACTGGTTCTGAGGGGTTCCAGGGTACGCTCCTACTCCGGCTATGCAGCAGTGGTTAGATCAAAATTTGGATGCACGGAATGATCGTTTATTAAGCCGGAAAGCAAACCTCCTGCAAAGGCTAAAACCCAATGTTGAGGGAACTACTTTCCCTGCAACTCCTCAAGAAACATCTACTTTTCATGCTCCTCTAAACCCAAACCCTCAGCCAAACACTAACCTTCCACCAACCGCCAGTGCCCCAATCACCAATTTCTCACCAAATGCATATTACCAAAATTTCAACCCTTTCCTATCAAGCCCACCATATCCTTTTCCAAACACCCATATGCCCTAAAATCCAAGTGGCTGCCCATTTCCCATCACCAATCCACTCCAAAATGACCCACATATGGACCCCAGAAGCCATATCTAGCCAGGGCAAGTAACAACTTATTTACCCTTCAATAATCCTGATCATCAGGCAGAAATCGCCAATAACCTACCTCCTCAAAATCCTTACCAAATACCTCAGCCGATCCTAGGAAATAATCCAGTTATTCCCAATCCTTCCAACATATACCAAAACCCATCACCTCCTCCCACCAAAATAGAGGCAAACATGGAGAACTTAAAAAGTATGATGCACAAAGGTCTTGAACAAAGGGGAATTTTCTACGCGGGCATTAACCTTGCAACCTTCAGCCATACTACCTTCAAATTTCAAAATGCTCGACATAGAAAAATTCGATGGGACTGGATGCCCTATCTCCCATCTAAAATCATATTCTACTGGCATGCAGTCAAGAGGGGCTAGCTTCGAGGCTATGGCCTCTAACTTCCATCTGACCTTGATTGGGGCTGCTAAGCAATGGCTCATGTTAGCAGACAACAGTACTATGTGGCACTTGGGACCAAATAGCAGAGGAATTCCTAAATAGGTACAAAGACAACACTACCTCTGAAAACAAAAGAGATCTTGAGGCATGCACCCAAAGGGAAAAAGAAACCTGCGCAGACTTTGCAGACAGGTGGAAAAGAAAGATAGCTCAGACATTGGACATGCCTGACCCGGTTTAATCAGCCAGAATGTTCATAAAAAATCTCCAACCTATTTGCCTAAAGCATATGCGGTATCTCCCTTATGGTAACTTCAATGCAATAGTGGAGATAGGGATTCGTATCGACGAAGATATACGAATTGGACATTTAAAAGTCGATACACCCCCAAACTCATCTTACTACTCTAGAGCAGATGAAACGTCTATCGTAGAAAGCAACATTAGGGACAAAGGAAGTAATATCAGTCGCAATACATGAGAAATATATCAACAAAATGAAAGAAAATTGGATGAACTCTATGCACCAACATCAATAATTTTTCAAAAGTTGCTAGCCCAAGGGATCCTGAAGCCATTGGAAGGGTACGAACCTCCAAACCCATTGCCTGCCAAATGGGATCATTCTCAATATTGTGAATACCATCAAAGCAACGGCCATCCTACCGATAATTGTTGGACCCTTCAACGTGCCATTCAGAAACTCATCAATAACAAAGTCATTGAGAAGCCGCATCCATGATCATTTCTGATCAGGCATCACCCAAGGAACAACATTAAGAAAGAACTTGGATAGGACGGAATGTCCATACAAGATGTTGTTGGTCACTCAGGGACGGACAAGGGAAGCCTTTGAAACTCATAGAACCCTAGAATACCCTTTGTATACACCTCCAAAAGCCCTTTTTACCTTTGAATCTTCTCTTACCAAATAAAATCCATGGGAAACAATTTCTTTTCAAACTCAGCGTCAGTTTTTTGAAGACTTTCTATATATCTTTTCTTTTTCAGGTCACCTATTTCCGAGTATCCCTAGAAAGGTTATCATCTAAAGATGATAAGTTGACTCTCTTAAAAACAACCAAATCTACACGAGTTGACAATGAGTCATCTAGAAGATATTGACCCGCAAACTATTAAGAACACATAAAATCCAAAGCAGGCAAGTCGTCTTGACTGGAATCACCTTCGACTCATTGCGACCAAGCTATTAGTAGCGTACTGGGGCTTCCTACCATAAACATCAAAATCCCTTCAAAAACCTGAAACCATTTTTTAGTCCACCATATGCCGAAATCCTTATTGAAAATAAAACCTTCCGACATCCCCAGCCAAACTATCCCCATGATCCAAATTCTCAAAACTGGGGCTGTGTCACCTTTCTATCCACCAAGAGTGATTATCCCTTTGTCCTAAAAAGAGAAATGACATACCCCAACTGCTATGATGAGGCTTCGAAAGAAAAAAAGAAAAGAAAAAGAAAAAAAAAAGAAAAAGAAAAGAAAGAAAAAGAAAAGAAAAAGAAAAAAAAGAAAAAAAAGAGAGAAAAAAAAATCTCTGGAGCAAATCCATCATTTGTCCATCTCTCCTGTGACGACCCGACCCGGATCCCAAGACGAAATCCCAAGGTCGTGCCGCCAGGGAAACAAATAGCAACAACAAGTAGCAAATAATGGGTAGGGCCATAACGGCGATACACCGACAACTTAAAACACATGCGGAAGCGAAATAAAATAAAACAGTGGCGCCCGAGCTAACCAGCTCAAACTAAAACAACCAAAGAGATAATTAATCTCTCGGTCCAAAAATTCGACTCGCGTGCCGCAACATTGGGCACGTAGAACAAACTCCCTGTTATGCAATTCAAATATTAAGCATAATATAAACCAAGTCATCGGCGAAACTACGGCCGGAACCCAACATTAAACTAAGTCTAAGACTCTAGTCTAACAACTCAACGGCTAAAAACATGCCGGAGAACAAACATAATATTTAACTAGCAATATACAATGCTAAACATGCTCACCAACAAACCAAGCGCGACTAAAACCAGTCGGCTACCAACAACTAAAGTACTAACAATTATAAGTACTAACAACAGGTAAGCATATGGAGATATAACCATAAATATACATCCAGCACGACTTCTACTTGTCGGCTACCAAAAGAATAAACTAACAACATAGTTACAGCATTACAATCACATTAAGGTTTGCTACCCAATAATGAAGTTTACATAACTTCATCTTCCCAACGACCTCACCAAAAACAAAATGAATCATCTAAGTAGCAACCTTTCCAAAAGAATTCCTTGCCAACGTAACCTTCTGGATTTACTTGGATCCGCTCGTACGGCTCGGATCTAGGGAAAAACAACCAACAAATAAAAGTAAGTCAAAATGACTTAGTAAGTTACTAACCATAACTTCCTACCATGGCATAATGCTCAATCATAAATTATATCATGCTATCGTCATGAAATAAGCTTATATAAAATCATGTTATGGCATTCATGCTCAACATTAAATAAACGTGTTATCATTACAGTATAACATCTCATCATAAATCCATGTCAATGTATTTTAGTCTTACAATAATGATTTATACCTTGGCATAAAACAACATTCCCATAATATTCCTGTGATAGCATACATGCTTAACAACATTATACAATATGTTATCTATTAAGTATAACATGTAAGAAACCAAAACAAACATCATATCATATCCAAATTCACCAAGCACGTTATTCACTTAAGCACTTGTGAAACAATTCATATATATAAGGGATATGATACCATTATTAAAATTCCTCCGCGCGTGTCGCTCCTGCAAAAACACGTGCAAAACCCTTATGTGCCCTCGATATCCCTCTCGTAGATATCGACGTCCCCGAGACAGTCTCCGCTCGAGTTCCATAGTTATCAAAGTCATGTGTATTACTACAACTAAGATAAACTACTTCCCCACCGTGGCCATCGATGGAGGGGTATGTGCAACCCGGCACGGCGATCCATCGCGATCACGAATCCCATAATTCGTGAAGACGATGTATCGACCCACCAAAGCTCAATGCACCAGAGCGCCACTGGACTCAAAACCCAAGCACAAGTAATATATACTCATATGCTCAAAATAAGTAGGTAAACACTCTACCATCAAACTAGTCATGCAATTTATCCACAACTAGCATAAACATCCCAATCGAGAATCATATAAGCTCTCTTAATCAAGTGTGCTTCACACACTTCAAAACTTCTTGTAGGCTCGACCTCCATGAATTCTACCCAAAATTCCGTAGGACTTAAAATTATAGTTCCTAGGATTCATACTAACCCAAAGGTTAACTCCGTTGAGTTCAATCTAAGTTTTCCGAAAATCCAAGGATTAGAAGCGTAGGCTTCATCATCCCCCTATATTCATAACTATCGTCAAAACCATAAACCCAATGTTCCATAAACTCACATAAACCCCGCAAAACAATTAACAAGGTAACTTAGAACAATTTAGCCATTTTGGTTATAAATTTATTCAAGTCACCATATCAACCATAATTTCCAATTCACGATTAATTCACACAATATGGTTTAATATGCTCTACTAAACATATAAAACATATTAATCATGCTCACATCAATAATTTTGCAAGCTAATCAAAATTAGGGCAAGACACCCTCCAAGCATCTCAACCAAACCAACATCAATCTACATGAACAATCAACATAATCAAGTTCAAAAGGCTAGTTAGAACATGAATTTCACATAATCATGGTCTCACATAGGTCAATCAAGTTCTATCATGAATTTGTAATCCTAGGGTTCATGCATCTTCTATAAACCTAACAATGGCTTCCATTGACCTCAAATAACACAATTGGTTGTTTCCCTAGGGTCAATGGAGCCTAAAAAGAAGAAGAAGAGGTAGAAACTTACTCAAATCAGCCCTCACAAAACAGAATTTTCGGATTCTTGGAGTTGGGTGTTGTTCCCTTCAACCTACTCTTCAAAATCAAGGTGTAGCTTGGGGAAAGAAGGTCTCTACCAATGGCCACCAAGGAGGGACCCTTCAAGAGCCCTAGAATCTCCTCTCTCAAAGCTTTCTCTCAAGTTTTTACGTTGGGTGTTTGCGAAGCATAAGCGAAGGCTGTTTGAGGGAGAGGGCAGATCGGTTGGGGTTTAAATAGGGGGGATTAACTCTCTAATTAATCCACTAATCAACCCCTAAAATATCTAATAGGTGTTTAGGACTAGTTTAGGTTAAGTAATTGGGTTAAGGTGTGGTTTAAAATGGGTTAATTGGGTCAAACATTCGGACAGCACAGAAAAAGAACAAAAATCCCGTAAATCTGCTTCAGGGACCTTGCGGTCGCATCACTGGTGGGGGATGCGAGCGCATCCTCCAGCTTTCTCATTCCGGCCTTTTTCGCTTCCTGCTCGATCCGGACTCTCCGCATGCATACTCGAGTCCTTCCAAGCCAAAAATGGTCTACAAATCAACCTTAATGTCCTCCAAATCATAACCAAAGTAATCAAGTCCCAAACTTCAACAAAACAAGGCCAAGAACTCAGGCAGAACTCTTGCGACGACGAAGGAAAAGTCAAACTGAAAAGGGTTTTCGCTAGAATCAAACTAGCAACCAAACCGACGATGCAACCAACATCTAACCAATATCCAAGGCATGTTAATGATGTTTTGAATGCCTTCTAACAATTATCCATGTGTTAACCACATAAAACATAAACCCGAGATTCAACGCATCTCGCGAAAGAAAAATGCATACGTGCATCTCAAACAACGTCAATGATCATGCTATTGACTCTAAACATACACGGGAGCTAAATGAACATATTCATGATGATTATAAGTGTATGAACTCATGCATAACACAAGCAAGCAATAAATCAGGGTTTTACATTCTCCCCTACTTTAAGGAATTTAGCCCCTAAATTCTTACCGTAGTCATCAAACAAATGAGGATATTTCTCTCGCATCTCCAACTCGGTCTCCCAAGTTGCTTCCTCGATCTCGTGATTCTTCCAAAGAACTTTCACCAATGGAATCCTCTTGCTCCTCAAAACTTGCTCTTTCGTGTCAAGTATCTTCACATTTGCTCCACATAAGACAAATCCGGCTGAAAAGTAATCTCCTCATACTCAAGAACATGGGAATCATCCTTGAGATATTTCCGAAGCATAGACACATGAAATACATTATGGATCTCCGACAAAGACGGCGGTAAAGCCACCCTGTATGCCAAACTCCCAACTCGCTCCAGAATCTCAAAAGGTCCAACGAACCTCGGTGATAATTTCCCTTTCTTTCCAAATCTCTTGGTACCCCTTCTAGGCGATACCTTAAGAAACACAAAGTCTCCAACGAAACTCCAAATCTCTCCTTCTATTATCCAGCGTAGCTTTTACATCGACTTTGAGCGGTGAGCAATCTATCTCGAATTATCTTCACACTCTCAACTGACTGCTGAACAATCTCTGAACCCCATAATTTTGCTTCTCCAACCTCGTCCCAGCAAATAGGAGATCTACACTTCCTCCCATAAAGAGCCTCATACGGTGCATCTCGATGCTCGATTGGTAACTATTGTTGTACGCAAACTCCGCCAAAGGAAGATGTGTATCCCAACTCCCCTTAAAATCAATCGTACATGCCCGCAACATATCCTCAAGTATCTGAATTGTCTCTCGGTTGTCAGTCGGCGAGGGTGAAAAGCTGTGCTAAAATTCAACTTGGTCCCCAAAGCTTCTTGCAAAGCCTGCCAAAACCTCGATGTAAACCTCGGATCTCGGTCCGAAACAATACTAACTGGAACCCCGTGCAATCTAACAATCTCCTGCACATACAACGCCGCTAGCGACTCAAAGAATAAGTCATAGCAATCGGAATAAAATGAGCCGACTTCGTGAGCCGATCAACCAACAACCCAAGCGACATCAAAACCTCTGATGCGTGGAAATCCCGAAACAAAGTCCATCGTAACATGTTCCCATTTCCACTCCGGAATATCCAACGGCTGTAACAACCCCGCAGGTCTTTGATGTTCCGCCTTCACCTGCTGACAAGTGAGACACCTCGACACATAATCTGCTATTTGTCGCTTCATGCCACTCCACCAAAATTGTTTCTTCAAATCTCTATACATTTTCGTACTCCCCGGATGGATAATATACTTCGCTTTGTGAGTCTCATCCAACACAAGCCGTTTTACATCTTCAACTGAAGGAACACAAACTCTACCTTTGAAAGTCAAAATTCCATCTTGGTTCATCGCGAACTCATTCTCCTTATTCTCACTCAAACCATCAATAATTTTCACCAACTCTGGATCTTTCTTCTGAGTCTCCTTAATTCTCTCCAATAAAATTTGGAATAGCCCGCACACTAGCAAATAATACTCCATGATTTACCTCGCTAGGATTCCACTCACGGACATCCTCCAACATTTTCCATTCCCGCATCATCAAACATGACAAGTGTACTTTTCTACTCAAAGCATCTGCGACTATGTTCGCCTTCCCCGGATGATACAGTATCGTGCAATCGTGATCCTTCAATTTCTCCATCCATCTCATTTGTCTCATGTTCAACTCTTTACGAGAGAAGAGATATTTCAAACTCTTGTGGTCGTGAAAATCTCAAACTTGAACCATACAAATAATGCTTCCACTTGTGCAAAGCAAATATAATCGCCCATGAGCTCAAGATCATGCGTAGGATAATTCATCTCATACGGAGACAACTTCCTTGAAGCATAAGCAATCACTTTCCCATTTTGCATAAGCACACATCCCAATCCTTCTTTCGAAGCATCACTATAAACAACAAAATTATCACCTCCGCTAGGCAATGCTAATACTGGTGCCGTAGTCAACCTCTTCTTCAACTCTAGGAAGCTTTCCTCACATTTATCACTCCATACAAATGCGGTCTTCTTTTGAGTCAAATTTGTCATAGGCATAGCAATCTTCGAAAATCCTTCAATGAATCTCCGATAATAACCGGCTAGCCCCAAGAAACTCCGTACCTCGATAGCGTGGTCGGTCTCCTCCAATTCATTCTTGCTTCAACCTTGGAAGGATCCAGCTATCCGGCACTAGAAACAACGTGCCCCAAGAATGAAACCTCCTCTAGCCAAAAAGCACACTTGCTAAACTTGGCGTAGAGTTGCCTCTCCCGAAGAATAGACAAAACCATCCGCAAATGTTGTGCATGCTCTTCCCGAGACTTAGAATACACAAGGATGTCGTCTATGAAAACCACCACGAAGCAATCAAGAAAATTATGAAATACCCGGTTCATCAAATCCATGAACACCGCCGGCGCATTAGTCAACCCGAATGGCATCACCATAAATTCATAATGCCCATACCTCGTGCGGCCGTTTTCGAACATCTTCGGCTCTAACCTTCAAGCCGATGGTACCCAAATCTCAAGTCAAGTTTGGAATAGACCACCGATCCTTGCAATTGATCAAACAAGTCATCTATATGAGGCAATGGATACTTGTTCTTGATCGTTGCCTTGTTCAACTCCCGATAATCGATGCACAATCTCAGGCTCCCATCTTTCTTCCTCACAAATAACACCGGTGCACCCCAAGGCGATACACTTGGCTTGATGAAGCCAATGTCAAGGAGCTCTTGTAACTGAATCTTCAACTCCTTTAATTCCATAGGTGCCATTCTATACGGCGCCTTCGAAATTGGTGTAGTCCCCGGCAACAACTCAATGCAAAATTCAATCTCTATCCGAGGCATCCCAAAATCTTTAGAGAAACATCCGGGAACTCACACACAACCGGCACATCTTCAAGATTAGAAGTAAGAAACCCGCTTGTCCACTACGCAAGCAAGATACCCAGTGCACCCACGCGACAACAGTTTCCTAGCCTTAAGTGCAGAAATGACGCGTAACCCACTAGGTGCATTATCTCCCAAAAATACAAAGTTAGGAACGCCAGGCAAAGCAAAAGTGACTCTTTTACTAAGGCAATCCACCAATGCATGATATGTGCTCAACCAATCCATACCAAGAATAACATCAAAATCACGAAGTGGTAACACCACCAAATCCGCATGCAACACATGTTTATCCACAAGTACATCGCATGCTCTATAAATATCTGAAGCCAACAAACATTCCCCAAGAGGGGTAGATACTTCAAGCACATATGGTAAAGACTGAGGCATAACACATAGCTTGTCAACGAAATGCGATGCAACATAAGAATGCGATGACCACTGGTCTATAAGTACACGAGCCTCATTACCGAAAATAGAAGCGGTACCTCCAATCACTTCTTGCTGGAGACTCGGTACACCTCTCTCGATCAAGAGCAAATCGCGACCACGCACCTTAGCTTTTCCATCATTGTCTCTCTTTGTCCCAATGTAGTCCGATTTGGAACCTCCCCGATTATTCTTGATTTAGGACAATCCTTCTTCATATGCCGGAAACTCCACGGTAGTAACACTCCATTGGTGCTCCATTCTTACTCCAAAGGCACCTATCTTACGTATGCCCAATCTTGGAACAATAAGAGCAAACCAATGCCACACTCACGATCCTACGAGTAGATGTAGTACTAGCTCCCTTGCTACTAGACTGACTCTTCGCATGTCCTTCATAATGAGATTTTCCACTTCCTTTCTTGCGATCATTGCCTCCACTAAAATTCCCACGGTTACCTGATCCATGACTCCGCCCAGAAGATTGCTTAGGCTGCTGAGAAGAACCCGAAATAGGCATAGTACGGTGCTCATCAATGTCTCTCTCAATAATGTAGGCTCTATCAACGGCCTTCACATACTCCTGACCGATGAGAAAGAAGGCATTTCTGTACTCGATCCTCAGACCCTTTACAAATTTCGTGTCCTCCTTGCCTCATACGGAATCAAATGTGTGCAGTAACGAGCCAACTCCGTGAATCTGGCTGAATACTGTGAAACTGTCATACTCCCCTGCACCAAATCCAGAAATTCTTTCTCTCTTTTCTCTCGAACCACTTCCGGTACATAGGAAGCTCGGAACTCTCGAACGAAATTAGGCCATATCTGTGGGACTCTATGCAGTTCCCAACTCTCCCTCAGTACCTGCCACCAATGCTCGGCAGCACCCTCAAGCTTGAACACCGCTAATACAACTTTCTGTTCATCATCGCAACCCAATGGTGCAAATATTTTCTCCAAGTGTTCGATCCAAAGCTCGGCTTTTGCAGCGTCCGGCTCTCCATTAAATTGCCTCGGCTTCAACTTCACAAATCTTTCAAGCATAGAATTATCATTATGCCTAGCCTCCTGCCTCGGCCTCTCTACCTGCGGTTCAGGCTGTGGCTCTGGCCGTGGTCCTCCTTGTTGCTCCACTCTACCAAAACCTCTTTGATTCATCTCGTTCATCAAATCAAGCATGCCACGATACATATTTGCCATCGCCTCATCGCTTGCTTTACGGTGTTCGCGGTGGAGGAATATTGTTGGCGGTTATCGTTAGCATTTACGCCACCGCCAATACCTCTACCGGCACCTCTACCGGTGCCACCTCGGAACTAGCTCCGACTCTAGTATCCACCATTAAACCTACAATAACACTCGACGTTAATAAAATAAATCTATCACACAAACCAACCCCCAAGCCAAGGAACCTATCCCGGCTGAAAGCTAAATTTATAATCATAGCTCTGATACCAACTGTGACGACCCGACCCGGATCCCAAGACGAAATCCCAAGGTCGTGCCGCCAGGGAAACAAATAGCAACAACAAGTAGCAAATAATGGGTAGGGCCATAACGGCGATACACCGACAACTTAAAACACATGCGGAAGCGAAATAAAATAAAACAGTGGCGCCCGAGCTAACCAGCTCAAACTAAAACAACCAAAGAGATAATTAATCTCTCGGTCCAAAAATTCGACTCGCGTGCCGCAACATTGGGCACGTAGAACAAACTCCCTGTTATGCAATTCAAATATTAAGCATAATATAAACCAAGTCATCGGCGAAACTACGGCCGGAACCCAACATTAAACTAAGTCTAAGACTCTAGTCTAACAACTCAACGGCTAAAAACATGCCGGAGAACAAACATAATATTTAACTAGCAATATACAATGCTAAACATGCTCACCAACAAACCAAGCGCGACTAAAACCAGTCGGCTACCAACAACTAAAGTACTAACAATTATAAGTACTAACAACAGGTAAGCATATGGAGATATAACCATAAATATACATCCAGCACGACTTCTACTTGTCGGCTACCAAAAGAATAAACTAACAACATAGTTACAGCATTACAATCACATTCACTACAAAAAACAGGCAAGAAAGCATTTTTTCGGTTGCAATTCAGGAAAATCGGTTTCAAATTGATGTTTGCAACGGAAAATGTCCGTAACAAAGTCCATAGCAATAAGCCTCGTCGCAAAATTGTGCAACCACTTTCTTGTGGTTGCAAAAACCTTGCAACGAAAAAAAGTAGTTGTAGTTTCGGTTGCGATGTGTTTTCTAGGACATTTTTTTATATCCGTTGCAAACAACAACTGATTTATTTCTGTTGCTAATTTGCAACTGGTTTTTTCTGTTTCAAATTTGTTACACATATAACTAAATTAGCAACTGAATTTTTCAGTTTTTATTAGGCAACCTAACTTGCAACTGGTTTTTCTGTTTCAAATTTGTTACACATAGAACTGAACTAACAACTGAATTTTTCAGTTTCAAGTAGGCAACCTAATTTGCAACAGGTTTTTCTTTTTCAAATTTGTTACACATAGAACTAAATTAGCAACTGAATGTTTCAGTTTCAAGTATGCAACCTAATTTGCAACTAGTTTTTTTGTTTTAAATTTATTACACATGGAACTAAACTTGCAACGAAAAATTCTGTTGCAGAAGATTATTTTCTGAAAATAAAATATTACTAATATTATGTCTATAAATATTTATCAATTGTACCTAATTAGACATTTCATTTAAAAAATCTTAAATCAAACAATTAAAGTCAATAAAGCTTCAAACATTACGTTCAAAATGAATTGGCAAATTGTCATATTAAACTGTCGCACTGTTAAACTACATAGAATTGTCAAGTTGTCATACTTTAAACTAAATAGGAGCTTGTGGACGATGCTCGGAGCCTCTTAAGTCCTTGAATTGCGCATCTCTTGGAATTGCAACTGGAAATCATTTTTCATTTGTTCAAATTTAGCCTCATGTGGATTGTAATTGTGCCGTGACTTCATCCATCATTTTTTCAACTTTTTTGGTCAACTTATCTTCAAACTCTTGGGTCTATGTGAAATCTCAATTTGAACGTGTAGATGAGGAAATCGTGCTGCTACTTAAGATCTTTGATGCAGGAACCGATGAACCAAAGTCGTACACACGATTCTTTACAACACCACCTGATACATCCACCCAAGTTGTGGAATCAAAACCATCACCTTTCTTTCAAGCAGTATAATCCTCCTAAAATGTAAAAAAAGAAAAAGAAAGAATATTATAAGTAACTTTTCTATTTGCATTTTATAAATAATAAAAAGAGCATTGAGATCAAAGATACATCTTTCAATAGTGATCGAGTATAATTAAATATTTATAGTGAACTAAAAAAACTAATAAAACATTTAGATTAAACTCACAAAGATTTTTTTGGACTTAGCATCCACAAACTCGCCACTTCCTTGCTTTCTCTTGTGGGTTCTAAGGAAAATGTCATCTTCTGTGATCACTTTGTCAGGATTCTTCTTTATCTGTAATGACAGAGAATAATAATTCCCTCTTATGTTCTATCACAATAAACAGAGTAACCTCAAAACATATTAAGCGTAGTAACCAAGATTGTACTAAAATGCAGAGCATATCCACAAAGACTATATAGACAATAGATAAACTCTTACCATCGCAAGCTCATGTAAGGCAAAACTCTTTGACCCACTGAATGTTTAGTTAATCCCAAGCCATTGCGGTCTGACTTACAATTTTTTCTTGCTTGTTCACACTTCTTCCTTGCCTTGTCATTTGCATAAAATAGCAAATGCCGGTTCCAGTCATGTTGTGTGCACCAAGATGGGTGTCCACTACGCGTGAATTGTTTTCGTCCCCTATGACACATCCGTTTGTACTGTTCACAAGCCATCGAATTCCAAATTTTTCAAACTTGTCTTTCCGAATAAGTTTCAATACACTTGTAATGTCTTTGCAATTAGGAAGTTAAAAAAAATATGTTATAGTAAGCATATATATATATTAACTAATTAATAATGCTTGAAAATCATGTTCATGGTTTTTAAATCAGGCTTCCTGTGAAACTAGGTGATGTTGAATTTGAAATTTTGTTCAAATGGTGGAACGTGAAACCTGATATTGATGCGGGAGCAAGGGCTTAAGAATCCGTCAACCTAGGAAGAAATGAAATAAACAATTTAATATAGCATTCACTAAAGGAATAACAATTTACTATAACGAATTACTGGGATTACAGTGAAGCGGCTTTACAGAGGTTTTCAATCCCTAGGATACTAAGGCAAAAACTTACAATTGCAAAAAGCTAGAAGTGCATCATCTCATCACAATAGAAATGAGCTCTGCCCCCATCAATTGTGTTGTCATGCCTATGCTCAAGATTGATAAAATTGAATTTGTTAGCTTTAGGAATGCCCTGATTCTTGATTTCCAGTTGGTAGGAAGAGCTCATGCTCCTTAATAAGAGCCAGTGCTCTTCACAAGCTGAAGCAATATCCCCTACCCAACATAAAACAACTCACCCTATGCTAATATATATATACTTTCGGTCCAGTGCAAGTGCAGAATCATCGAACAAACCACACTCGCTCATATCCTTCGTCAACTGTTAGTTTTGGTCTAATATATCATGATGCATAATGGAATGGGTCCATTTGTTCATATCACGTCATAGATGAATGATGTCTCGAGCGTTTGATTGCCAAAAGTTCAATCAAAAGTTGGTTTAAAGATGGTTTAAAGTTTCATTGAAAGGCAAAATGGTAAGAAGACCCTACTTCTAATAGCGAACTTATTAACGATGGTTTAAAGTTTCCAGCAGTACTCTGTCATGGATCAGCTTTTTGGCATGCTTATATGCATTATATATATGCATCGTGTGTGTGCAATCTGACTTATTTTACCTATGATGACTGTTTCATTCTTACTCGGTTTCTTATAGATCTATTTATTACACTTGTTACTTCAACTAATACCCATGTCTTCCTTTCTCTGGTGCCGACAACTATTCCTAGTTAGAAGGAAAAATAGTGATTGCTAGCCTCTGAATTTCGCTCTAACTTGTGAGATATGAGCACATGTACATAGAATTTAGCTCGACGTCTAGTTCCTGTGCTTTTAGACCATGGCATGATCACTACAAGTTCTTATCTGCTGGGCATTTGCCTTTGCAGGGTTGGAAATTGGCTGATCGGTAGGATTTTCCATTAACTGAGTTGCGTGTATTGTTCACTCAAGGTAGAGATATATTCTAGTATGTCTGGGATGTTCTTCATTTGGTCATTTGCAATTCAACTCCTGCTCCAGTCCCTCCTAGCCTCACAGTCTAGCTTGTGCTCCTAGCCATGGCCTACTCATTTGCAAATATAAATATATAATGCAGTTCCAACTCTTGGGTAGGTACCCCTACATTGAGGCAAAAAGTAAGGAACTGGTGCTGGAAATTATTCTTTGGTGGCAAATGCAAATGCAAATGCTGCCAGACATATGATATATAGGCAGGGAAGGTAGATTTAGGGCTTTCTGCTTTATGGAAGTCATATTGGATTTTTTTTATGCCCGTGGCATGCACCAGATTTCTTAATTCTCAGGATCTAAATTGTATGAAATGCACAAGTAGACATAAAAGAAGAAGCATAATCAAGGAGGAGGATCTGTCTGTCCTGCAAAATCACGACAAGCTCATGATTTTATCAATCAATGCCAACAACTTGGAGAACAAAGAATTATTAGCAAAAGTTGACGAACTTTCTCCTGCCAAAAGTCTTGAAGAGGTGTACCTAAAGCGCTACAATGGAGATAGTATCCCAAAATGGGTGAATCCCACTTCACTCCCTCAAGTTGAGTATCTTTGTCTCGAGGACTTCAAATCAGTCAATGCTGTGAACCTGAGTTCTGGGGTGATGGTGAGGCATCTTGGAAAATAGAGGGACTAGCTATGCATGAAGTACTTAACAAAACTGCAGATGAAATGGAAAACATTGAAAAGTGCGATGCCTTCACTTAGGTACTTGGAAGTTAGCCATTGTTACATGCTTCAGGATTTCGAGTGTGATGTCCATGGCTTGGAATTTTGGAAGCCAAAGGAAGAGGAGAGGCCAGAGGTTATTGATTGTCTAGAAGAAGACAACATAACGCCAAAGGAAGAGGAGAAGCCAGAGGTTATCGATTGTCAAGATGAAGAAGACAACATTTCCCAGATGAACATATGAGGCAAGCTTCCAACAACCATTTTATTATCTTGTTTGTTTGTTGCTGCCCAATTTGTAGATAGTTTGTTAAATAACTTGGGCTTTTGTATTTTTCGGTAGTTGTGTTTTTCAGACACAATGTGTTCAATTCAACAGTGTTTTCTGTGATAAGTTTCCTTATGTTTGTTTGGGTTTGTAAAATGTTTGCAGTAATGTAGCGTGCAAGATGAAACATTATATATTAAAGTTTCTATGTTAATGGTGTGGCAATCATATTTTCTACATTTTAGGATGCCGCTCTGATAGAGAATGTCGATAACTCCGTTGTAATAATGTTTTCCTCACTCTAATGCATGGTACTTTATCAACTTCATGTTTTTATCAATTAAGATACCTGCTAACCTATGGATAAATGCACATCCCAAATTTGCACATCAATGAATAACATTCTCATTCAAATTCCCTATTTTCTAATATGGTAATGATAGGGAGACTGCCCCTAATTGTCACGGTCTTTGAACTAGGAGTACCAAATAAAAAATAAATGCCAACAAAGCAATGGTGCACACCCATCAAACGAGGGCACCCCAACAAATTTACGTTCAACAACGAAACAATGGTGCACAAATTTTCAATAACAATATTCTCAGATTAACCATTAATTAAACCAAATCAACACCACTGTTCAACTACTGAATTATAACTAGAGTATACTTTCTCAACAGATTTTCAGCAACAATATTCTCAAATCGCATAAAATAAACCAACAGAAATAGAAAGATCTTACTTGTTTTGCAATATGGATTTTCAGTTAATTGTGAATGTCAAAACATAATATTAATTGAATTCATAAAAACACAAGAGAAAAGGAATAATATTAACTTACGTGTTCCGGTGAATAATAACTAGTATCCTCTAATCAGTATTATCAGGTGCTCGCGGAGCTCTATTCTCACCATGACATCTCCTATCGACTGTGGACTTTGATTCATGTCCAGGCTCGCTACCACCGTCTGTAAAAGGAGTGTTTATCCACTAAGGACCTGAATCGCTAAATTTTCCTCATAAACAAGAGTTAGGCAATCCCAATAAAATAAACCACACCAAGTGAATAACCCAAGTTCATATAATAATGATGGAATAACAAAGCTTGCGGAGGTCTATTATTAAAAAGTTAATGTGGATCTCTATAAGAAAATTGACATGCTTGAAGCCTAATTAAGGGAAATTCTACCTGATAAAGACATAGATGTAAGATACAGAAACAGGCTCCAACCCTTTAAAAATAAAAAAAGAAAAACAATTTAAAAGGAAAGAGAGAGATTAGAAAGTCATTGGAGATCCTAATTCTTCCACCTTGTTGGGGATTTATTTGTTCAGAAGTAGCAAAACAGAACAATAACAATACGAAGATAAATATATTTGGCCTTACTGCCTTACTAAGTTTCCCCAAGTCTCTATGAATTCCTGAATATACATCTCTCCTCTAAACAAGAACACCTTTACACTAACACCTCAAAACTTAACAAACAGATCACTAATTAAGAAAATCACAAGGGGGACCACTATAAACCTCGAAATATCAATTAAATCCAGAAATATCAATTAAAATTGAAAAGATCCTACATACCGACCAATGTATACCTCAAAATGTCAAAAAAAAAAGTTATAAATTAATGAAATAAAATGAAAACCTAGAAATGTGGTATCGGTAGTTTTTAACATCAATGCAGATCAATTTAACGATCTTAAGTCATTTCATACCTACTAAGAGTTATGCAGCCAGCTTATTGTCTCTGCTATAACAGTTTATTCTTTTAATGGAGAAAACTTTGCTTGTTGAAAACTCATTTGTGATTGTTTTATAAACAATAGTCGACCCCTAGTATGACACAACTGTGATTTGAGGTTAGATTGTTTCTATAAACATCGCTAAATATCATATCTTTGGGTTAAAGAAAATCTCTCCTAAATTGATAGCACTTGTGTCAAATGGAAGTCTGTTGGCTTTCTGTAATCTTAATCGTGCTCAGCATTCCTAAGCTATTGAACTGAACAAATTGGAATGTCCAGGCAACTGTCAGCTAGGTAAGCTGGGTACTCTTTTTTTTTTTTAGAACTGAAGTTGTTATACATTAGTACATGCATTCCTCTTTTGAGATCCAATCCATCATACACCTGTTTTTCCCCTTACACTTTACAGATTATAGATACAACAAAAAAGTCCAAATAGCCTCCTTCCTAGATATGCTTAATCCACTCAATTAATTTTCTTTAAGCTCCAGTTTCATCTACCCGAAACAAGTTTATGAAGAAAAAAAAATGAAGTAGAGATTCAGATGCAGAATTGGAAAAAGAAAAACCATGAAGTAAAGCAGAACATGATCTAGTTCCTATCCCTTAGAAATGTATACTTCGACACTACCACCAATAACAATGCATTTTCGTTCTTGTTTTTGTAAGTCAGATGTTTGCAAGCTATTTTAGGGTACTGTAGCGATTTGTACCATGTTCAGTCCACTGTTCCTTCAAGTCAAGCGGGTTGGACAGGTTATAACCTTCAGCAGCAAGTCGACTTAGCAGCTTTGTAAACGCGCCTCCACTCATCTTTCTCCCACGAACTCTTGAATAATGCTTATTAGACACCTGAGGTAAAGGATACATTGACATGGTGGTTGTGCAGCAAGCTGACTGCCACCCACCATTCCCCCACTTATAGCATGGCTGTGGTACACCAGTGCACGAGCATACAGGCACTGGCATAGAAGATTCATCAAAATTTACTTGGTTTAACCCCAAATTATCCTTCCACGCCAACGCATCAGAATCCTCATCAGCACCCAAATCCTGCTCAACCTTCACACTTTCTGCCCCCTTTCGACCTCCCCTCGGCGATTTAGCATGTTTTGACAAAATTGATTGGGCCTTCTTCGATTGTCTAACTTTCCTGGGCTTGGTGGTCTCAGAAGGAATGTCGGTGATCTCGTAGGTTTCGTTTATAGGAGTGTCTCTCTGATCGTAATTATCTTCCAGCAATTCAAACATGTGATGCATTTGCAGATCACTGAAACTACGCTTGACTCCACGTCCAACTACATTTTCGGGTAACTCTTAGCTTGCCATGTTATTTTCGTTCATCGAACTACCCCGGAAACGAAGAGTGGCAATGGCCTCGTCTCGTTCATGTATGGCGGAGTTACGTTCTGATATTGCTGCGTCACGCTCTGCAAAGGCTCTTTTTCTTTCCTCCAGAGCCATGTTCCTTTCTCGTATGGCAGCATCCCTCTCGGCCATGATGGCCATGAACGTCTTTATTGTCAAGTGATTGTGATCCATCCCTCTAGCAAATGGCCAAGCTAAAATTTCATCCTTGATATGGCCATTACTACATTGCTGGGCCCGGGACGGAGGGGATGTGAGAGGGAACGTCGGCGTTTGCTAGGTTTTAGAGTTGATGATTTTGAAATTTGGGGATCAGAGGTTGGCCGGGGCGCTGCCTGCTGGGATCTCCACCGGTCAGCTTCTGATCCTGCTGGTTTGTCAGACGCGTCTAAACCGCGTCATTGTGTGCAATACGAATCGTTTTATGTAAGCTGGGTACTCTCTGAGGCTTTTGGGAGTCAGAATATTTCCATTGTTGTATTCATGGGCAGTCTCATTCTTGCTTTTTGCCTATTCCTTTCATAACATGTGTTTGATATCCCTATATACTCTGCTTCACTTATCAAATGCTTAGTGTAAATTGGTTTCCAAGAGACTACAAACTGTAATGGGGATGATTATGCTATTATGCACTGGGCTGCCTAGATGTTGGAAAAATGAAAGTTTTGTGTAAACTCATTAGTCCCACCTGTCCTATTGACGAGAAAGGAGCTGCTGATGTATGGTGACTGGTGAGTAGACCATGCTTAGGCTTATGGTTGGAATGGAATTAATGGGTAATGGCCAATGGGCCGCCTAACAGTTAATTTACGGCTCTACAAACCAACCCATGAGCTTGTTCATAATCAGGCATATAAGCATGAGCCCATGCTCCCAACAACACCCGTTTTGTATCTGAAACAACAAGAGCATCATCTTGACAACAGTCATCCACACCCGTTTTGTATCTGAAACAACAAGAGCATCATCTTGACAACAGTCATCCACAGACAACTGCAAATCCCCACTATCCAATTCCCCATCTCTCAATTCCTCAATATAAATCTCTCCTCTAAACAAGAACCCCTTTACAGTAACCCCTCAAAACTTAAAAAATAGATCACACATTAAGAAAATCACAAGGGAGACCACTATAAACCTTGAAATATCAATTAAATCCAGAAATATCAATTTATATTGAGAAGATCCTACATACTGACCAATGTAAACCTCGAAATATCAAGAAAAGTTATAAATTAATGAAATAAAACGAAAACATAGAAACCTCCCCCAAATTGCAACCTTTGACTATAAACCCAGAAACCCACAAAAATGGTCAAACAAGAACTCGATTGGAACAACAAACACTACAATTTTTGCAATAAATCGAACTTGAATTCACCAAAAACAAACCCAATTGAGGAATGCGCAAGTTCTTGATCATACTGAATGTAGGAAAATTAAAAATAAAAAGAAAAGGAAAAACGATTTCTCAATGAAGAAGCAATGGGGGGTGGGAAAAAGATTAGTGGAATACCTTGTTCAATTCGGCGGAGAGGGAAAGATATGTATTTGAGCGTCAGAGGAGACCAAGGCACCACGAATTTCACCGGAAGCAGATGCGACAGTGGAGAGCAGACGCAGCAGTGGAGAGAGCGAGGCCGAGGGTGAGAAGAGAGGAGCAAAACAACTGGGTGTTGGCTGCTTGTCTATGGTAGGTTGAGAACTAAGGTTACGTTGTCGTTTTAGACTATTGCTTTACAATTTAATAAAATAAAAATTATTTAGGATTAATTGCAACTGAAATTGAATGGAGAATTTGAAACGAAAGCTTTCTGTTTCAAAATCCCTCGCAAAATTAAGCGGGTTTCTTCCCTCCAAACTTTTTGCCCAAAACAGAACACCAATTTTTTTTACAGTTCAAAACATAAAAATCCTATATTAATAAATGCAACTGAAATTGAAACCGAAAATTGAAACAGAAGTTCATCTGTTTTAAAAACCATTACAAAATTAGGTGGCATTCTTCCCTCCAACTTTTCCCCCGAAACATGATGCTTTCCATTGCAATATGAGTTGCAAAATTAATTGGGTACGTCAATTTCCCTTGAGAAATTTTTACATTGAAACTGATTTCAATTCAGTTGCAAAATTCTGTTTCAGTTGCCCTGTTTTCTTGTAGTGTATTTTTTAATTCGAAATATCAATGAACAACATAGTTAATCTATTTTTATTTTCATTTTTTTAAACACTTAATCAATTAAGCTTATGACTGAATTTATCTTGCATAATTAAAAAAATTATATTATAAGGACAATTGTTTACTTGCCAAACTTTTAGAGAATATGTGGTCCTTGGTTATTGAAATAAAAATTTAAAAGTGAGATTTAAAGGATATAATTATAATTTTTTTATCCTATGGTAAAATCCTAGTGCAAAATAATATCGTAAAATATTAACTTTCATCTACCTATACAAATGATTTGACCATTTTAATTCTTGAGATGATTAAACTAATATTCAATATAATACCTACCATAATATTATTTGTAAAATTTTGGTAGGCTAATGCCATAATTATATTATTTTTATGATTGGAATATGAGACTCGGGCTATAAGAGAAATTGAATAAACATATTTATCAAAAAAATAAATAATAACAACCTTGTTTGTTGAGAATTAAAAAGTAATTTGGAAATGAAACATATAAACCTACTTCTAAAGACAAGTTATTAAAGGATAATTATGTATAAATATGTAATTATTTAATTCAATAACTAGTTATACAGTGGATAAACAAAAAATATAGTGAAAATAACACATTTTTAAAAATAATGGTAAAGCCATTAATAATTATGTGTTTAGAAAATGCTTGAATTTTTTTTTATAATATGTTGATGATTGTACAATATTCTTAAATATATATTTTGGACGTTTTAATTCAATTTGCTTCAAAAAAATCCTTGGAGGAAATTAAATTAAACATAATGGATGTATTTAATGTTTAGTGTTGACCAATTGCCATAATTTATTTGAAACGATAAAAAAAGAAAATAAAAAATTTTAAAATACAAAGGGAACTAGAGAAAATTACACTTCTTCACAAAATAAAATAAAAATTAAAGGAAGGACAATAGTATCCTGACAAAAACTATTTTAATTATTCATCGAGCGATGTAATGGATATATATATATATATATATATATATATATATATATATATCACTTTTATTTATGGCAGTTTCCCGTCTAAACTAATTTTCTAAAAATGGATTTTCATGAAGTAATTATAATCAACAACATTTACTTAACAATTAATGTCTTATATATATAAATACATAAATTAATCATTTATGATCAGTTAAAGCTCTTTGTATTCTTTCTAGATTCTCAACACTTTTTGCATTTTGTTCTTTCAGATTTCCACCGATTTATATATACTTACTAGTGTACCTTGAAAAGTAGACTCTAAAATTTTAAAAAATACATCTAATTTAATCTTTCAGATATTTTCACATTACTTCTTTTACCGAAAATACTATGACCTTGTATCAACACATTAACTATGACGTTAATCAAAATTGATGTTGAGACATGTATAAAACTTATATTATATATTCTGATTTTTCCTTTTATTAATTATCTAATCTAAAAATATAATTTATATTGTTGTATTTGTAATAGGTCTGTATTTTTGTTGTGTAACCTTTGGATCTGATACAAAACGAAAAAATAAACTCATGTGCTTAAAAAAATATCAAGCATATTTTCAACTGATTTTTAAAATAAGATGTAAAAATCATATACTTTAAAACTACATATCTAATAAAAACATATCTAGAAACTAAAGATCTATATTTTTTTAGAAAAATAATAGTGAAGAAGCATATTGTAAAATTCGAAATAATTCAATTTTTATTTCTAGATATGTGTTGATCATTTTGTATTAGAAATTTTTTATCTAATCAATATTAAAAAATAAAGGAAATCGTACAGCTCTAGTGGATTGAAAGTAGTTGATGTTAAGAGGTTCCATGGAAAGATCTTTTTCGTTTCTCTCAGTGAGGGTGTTAGTGTGTGCACAAGATATATATATATATATATATATATATATATATATATATATATATATATATATATAGAGAGAGAGAGAGAGAGAGAGAGAAAGAGGGAGGGATAAACTTTGGCATCTGGCAAGAGCTTAGTATTGAAGGTTAATATCACAATATAGCATGGGAATACGGGAGGAGGTGAGCTTTTTACATTGCAATAAATTTTTTATTTGGGTATTTGGGAAAATCGGTAAAACTTCAAATATATAGTAGTGCCTTTTATGGTATTTTAATGGACCGGATTTTTTTAATATATTTGAATTAAATTCTAGTCAGTCCACTAAGCATAATTTTAAAACACTTTAATCCCTTATAATTTTAAAAAATAAAAGAGACACTTTTAAGGCAAAATACTACGACACCCTAAATGAATTGAACACACATCCGAAAAGGCACGTCATGCATTACAATTTTAAAATCATGCATCATGATGCACAAATCGTATGCAATGACAATTAACAAAAGATGAGGTTAATCACTGTCGCATGTAGAATTGTTTTTGAAGCAGCATTATCCATGGGCAACTATATGTCGTAATTTCAAGGGTAGTAAACAGTTCTGGTCGATACTGATATGCGATGAAGATGAAAAGTCAAACAATTAAAGAACAAATGTTTTTTATAAGGAATTTTTTTAGAATCTATAATGTTTTTGGTTAAGTATTATGTGTAGACACCAAAATTTCGTGCACCTGCAATATAATGTTCTACAACAATTACAACATATAATTTATAAAACAATCGGACATATAAACGTTATTTTCCGTTAGTGTTTCAAATAACTAGACTTAACTGGCGTTAAACATACAAACAAATCAAAACAAAACAAAACAAACCTGAAGGCCTGACTAAAAAGTCCAAATCTGGCCGTAAACACTGATGGAGTCGCTCCACCATGCATGGTGCCGCTCCCCACACCAGGGAGCCGTTCCATGCCCTCTTTCCTCTCCAGGAATGTCAAACGCTGTCGTTTCCTTAGTCGCCTCGTGCCTCTTTGCGTTGTCTTCGTCCCAGGCCTCCACCTGGCGTGCCATGCACTTAAATGTCAAGATGCCGTCGTTTAATCAACCGTCTTTCCCATATAAATAGAGGGCTCGGGCTCTCTCATTTCTCACCCATCAGACACCCCAACATTCACGGCAAACACACATCATACCCGCAAAATAACATCCAACACATATCACAACACACACACGCCTTCCCAAAGCCTCCCCTGCCGAAGAAGAAGAAAGCCTCCTCGCCCCGAAGCGAGCCATCCGAAGATCCAGTCTTTCCCCCCGGCAAGCCAATCACACACAACAACTCACACACAACAAGAAGAAAAACTTCATTTCTCGAAAGGATAGGGGAAACACAAATCAGAATATTCGAGCGCCGAATGGGCTAAGCATAGGCGTATATACCAGATCAGACATTCACGCTACAAGAGGTAAGTATAAATTTATTTGTCTTATCTCGTTAAATGTAGAATATTATAATATGCACTTTTCGGACTATAAAAAGCATGTTAATTTATTTTAAACCCCAAAATGAGATCGAAATGACAAGTTGGATGCTTAACCCTTTCTCAACTCGTAACCTAGCCTCCAGACCTTCACATTTTCTGGATAAATTGGTTTTCTTCCATTTTAACCTCAAAATAAAGGTGTTGACTCTGTACATACACATTTAGAGTTCACGACGAGACCAGGCGCATTCCACGCGCTCTAATGTTTCAAAGTAACTCGTTTCTCACACGCGCTGGGGGGTTGCGAAACGAGGTTCTCACACTATGATCTTTTGTAATTGAGTAATTTTCCTTATTAGCTTTAGCGCGAATTACCCAAATCGTCCTGTACTTTTCAGAATTTTCTTTCTTTTGCAAAAAAAAGTAATCTCATTGAAAGGTTTTGACGCAATTGGTCCTTATGTTCAATTTCGTTATTTTTTTTCTGTTACCGCGTCATTGCATGTGCGTCACATGTGACATTGGTAAGGACTAAAATATTCATTTTAATTAAAAGCACATGGACCAATTATGGACGCTGCAAAAAAATTGGTCGGCTCCTTGATTGAACAACATGCAAATTTGGGGGTGACAATTCGCAAGCAAAATATTGCATCCGTTCCACCCAAATGAATCGAACACGAGTCCGAAAAGGCACATCATGCATTACATTTTAAAAATCATGCCTTACGATGCACAAATTGTGTGCAATGCATGACAATTAACAAAAATCGAGGCCAATCACTGTCGCATGTAGGATTATTCTTGAAGAAGCCAATGTTTATCCATGGGCAACTGTATGTCACAGTTTCAAGGGTAGCAAAACCGTTCTGGTCGTTACCGATATGCGATGAGGATAAAAAGTCAATTAAGAAAACAACAAATGTTGTGTATAAGGAAATTTTTTAGAATCTATAATGTTTTTGTTTAAGTACTATGCTCTTTTCTAATTCAGTAATTTTCTGTTATTTATTCTTATGCTTTTTTTGCTAATTATTTTTCTATGTATAGTTTAATTGAAAAAGATATATGACGTGCATTTAACACATGAGTGCAAAAATAAGTTAATAAGTAAAAGTTGAAGTGGAAATAAACTCACTCTTCTTCTGGGTTGAGAACTCATGTACCACGCAGTCCATCTTGTGCCTCCAAGCAATATGACTCATGGATGACCCACAATACATATTCAAATTTGTAATTGGTGGCACATGCAGGGAGGGGTACACTATGAGGTATAGAATATCTCAACTACTCTTCTTATCCTTATTAGCTTTAGCGCGAATTACCCAAATCGTCCCGGTACTTTTCAGAATTTTCCTTCTTTTGCAAATAAAGTAATTAATTGAAAGATTTTGACGTAATTGGTCCTTCTGTACAATTTCGTTTTTTTTTTCCATTACGTCATTGCACGTGCATCACATGTGACATTGGCTATGATTAAAATAGTCATTTTAATTAAAAGTAGATGGACCAATTATGGACACCACAAACAATTGGTCGGCTCCTTGATTGAACAACATGCAAATTTGGGAGTGACAATTGGCAATCATTCTTCACACAAACTGGGGCTTAAAGTGCATAACAGTTGTTAAGCTTATTGAGGACTACATGCCATTACTTTTATCTTTAGTTAACGTATACTCTCTCCGTTCCTAAATTGTAGTTTTTTTAACCCGATACATTATTTAAGAAAAAATAATTGATTGGATTATAAATATTTGTGTAATTGTGTATGTGGTTATAATTAAAGTAGGTAGAAAAAATAAGGGTAAAGTGGTAAAAGTGTTTTTTTTCTAAAAAGAAAAAATTTAAAGATGACAATTATTTTGAAACGGACCAAAAAGAAAAGGTGGACAATTATTTGAGAATAGGGGAGGTTTTAAAGTTATAGATTTTTTTTTGTATGACATTGTAAGTAATCATCAACTTTTTCAAACAAACGAAAAGAATTGAAAAAAGAAAAGGAGATTAGTAACTTAAATTTTGAAATGAGGCTTCCTCTTTTATGTAGAAATTATAAAATATAAAAAAAAAAAAGAAAGAGGAAACTATACTCTTTTAGAGGCCAAAATATGAAAACCCCCTTGATGTATCCACTCAATCCCAAAGTCCCCCCCCCCCAAACATACGAAGTGTGCCTATGTGGTACCTGATGCTACCATTTGTCCCATGATGCTTCCTCTTGTTATTGGTTGTTATGAATGAGACTTTAAATTGCACGTGAACCTACACATGCATGGTATTTTTGTCATTTCTAACCCTGCTTCATTGAACACAGAGACCACCTCCACCAACACCATATAACAAACATAGATCACCAAACACAACACCTTCTTTGTTTTCATTCAATTCCCAAACCCTAACCCGAATCAAAACTTAGAAACCAACAAACAATGCCTTCAAGACAACCTTTCCCACCCAACCCGAAACCAAAACCTAGTTTTCTCTTCCTCACTATCACCATTTTTTTATCTCTTATAATCCTCTTTGTTATTGTCTATTTTCTCTATTATCTTTGGTACCCGTTAATCAATCATGCCAGGACCAGTCCCATTCCCTTTGACTCTGCCTCACTCTCCACATTCCTAAAAGCTTCACCGCTTCACCTTCAAATTAAGAGCTTAAGTCCACCACCCACGGTGTTCCACAACGACAACTCCATTGGCAAAGGTGACTTCGACACTATTTACCTAGGTATTCTTAAATATTGAAAATTAGTTTCCGTCAAGTTGCTCGATTCGACGTCATCGTTTCAAACCGAGAGAGAATTTCAGAAAGAGCTCGGAATTCTGGGCGGATTGAAATCTTTTTTTTTTTTTGTTTCTTTATTGGGTTACTTCCTTGAAAAAAAGTAAGAGATTGGTTGGGTATGAGTACATGCCTAATCGTAGTTTACATGAATCACTTTTAATCATTGAATTTGAATTGAGATAGAAGGTTCAAGATTGTACTGGATATTTCTAGAGCACTTGTGTTTTTGCATCTGAAATGTGACCCTCATGTGATACATGGGGATGTGAAGCCCAGTAATGTGTTGCTCGATTCGGAGTTTCAGGTGAAGATTTGTGATTTCAGGCTGTCAAGGATGAAAAATGAAGGTCAGTTTGGGATTGACTTTGTAACAACTAGGATCTTAAGATTTCGTATTTTCATTTAATTTCATGAAATAACACTTAGTTATATATGTTTGTGTAGTTACTTTAATTTCATGGGTGCGAAATATTTTTAACCCTGGGTGCGAAAGCTGCTAGAATATGTTGAATAGTTGAGAACAATATGACTAATCATGATTAATTAGAGTTAAGTATAAATAATTAACTTAATCAAAATTAAGTGAGTCCTAAACATGATTATTTAGGTTTGATTGTGATTAATTAGGGTTAAGCAAGGTTAATTAGCCTAATCGTATCATTAGTGACAACCAATTGAGTTTTGACACTCGTTTAAGTAGAGGCTTGCTTGGAGGACACCTCCTACTTCCTAATTGCTGAAGATATACTTTAAATACTTGGTGTCTTCTCTATCCTCCAACAATAGAAATTTCGTATGTAAAGAAGGTGAGGGCAAAACAAAGGTTTTAAGAGTTGGATTTTCAAGGTTTGAAAGTGAAGTCTCCATCCTTTGCCATAGTTGTCTTCAAGGAAGTGATAGAGCAAATCTAGAGCATCACAAGGAGATTATAAACTCCAAGAATCAGTGGTTGGAATAGTCTCTTCAAGGTAAGGGGATGCTCTCTTATGTATGTTCATGAAGTGTGTGTGAAGATGTTGATATGGAGATGAAAAATGTGTATTTAAACATGTGTTATGTGTAACTATGTTTATGTTTGTGATTAAACACTTTGTGTTATTGATTTATGTGACTAAGAGGTTGGGTTTTAGTAGCCTTTGGTAGACTAAGATGTAAGAATAGGTTGGTTGATGATTAGAAGTGGTTGAGCAAGATGGTAAGCTAGAAAGGTAAGAATTAGTCTAGCACAATCTCTATTTTGAGGTATTTTGTGGAATTTAATGTAACAAATCCATCCCTGGAGTGAGCTATATTTGGGGATATGTTTGGCTTCTATATGTTAGGTAATCCTCTGTAAAGTTTCATTGAATTTTTAGGTAGGGAAGTACCTCAACTGACTTGATAATTAATGTTGCGTAGAGTGTTCTGCTACAGTAAATCAAAATTGTACTTGTAACTTGATGTGATCAAAACTTGATGTTTACAAGTCCGAATTGAGTGATTTAAAATGGTAAATTGTAGTTCAATGTTTCTAGTTTCAGAATATTCAGGATTGGTGTTATTTGGAGTTATGATGAATATTTGGTGAATTTTACAAGATTATCTCGCAGAAGTTAATATGTGGTATATTTTACTGAATTTTGCTAAGTAATTAGTGGCGTTGTTAATAAGTGAGTATCCACCTCATGTTGAAATGTTATAAAATGGTCTTATGTAGGGGTGTGCATGGGCTCTAAACACACGGGCTTTGGCATAGCCCAGTATGCGCCCATCTAGCCATGGGCTTCAATTTTCAATGCCCAGTGTAATGGGCTTCATGCGGGCATAAAATTGATGGGCTTTCATGGGCTTTGACGGGCATTACATGGGCACGGGCTTTGATGGGCTTATGGATTGAAATTATATGCTTTGATATTTTCATACCTATCAAACCTTGTGCCGTCTTTCCTTGGAGGTTTGGAAAAAAGGAAAGAACTAAAGAATTGATGAACAATAACATTGTACACCGAAGTACTTATCAGACGAAGTGATTAGTGAACTAGTGAATGCTAGTGCCACTTTGTCTACTATATATACATATATATATATATACATATATATATACATATATATATATTATATTAAAGTAGTAGGATTTTAAACTTTTTAACTAATGAACTAATGAAGTACTGTGAAGTGAACTAAAGTTTTTAACTTTTTATTTCTTTAAGTAAATAGTTAAGTTAAGTAAAGTAGACACAAGTAGTAGTATTATATTTATATATTATATATAATTATTAAAAAAATAAGTATTGTAAATAGATGGGCCGGGCCGGACACAACGGGCATTAAAAAAATAAGAGCCCAATCTTGCCCGAGCCCATGGGCATCCCTCACTTTAAAACCCAGAACTGATAGACACTTTACGGGCATGGGCATTATGGGCATGGGCATTGCGGGCAGTGCGGGCCTTATGGGCTGATGGGCGAGTTTGCTCACCCCTAGTCTTATGAGTGATATTGGATGAAATATGTGATGTCAAAGGTTGCATTGATGTTATTGAGACCCTAATGGTACATTCTGAGGTTATGATGAATTTAGATATCAAGCATAGTGAACTATTTGGTGTTTGTGGAATAGTTGAAACAAAAGTATGAATAAAAACCCTATGATTGTTATCTGTGTAGCTTATAATCAATTGTGGTATATTATTAATCTTAGGAATACCTTGGAGATCTAAACTATATGACTGAATAACTCTTAAGTTGCTTAAGAATAATACTTGATTGTTGTTTACATGCATATCATACATGAGTTTGGTAGAATCTTATTGAGTCTTAAGCTCACCCCTTCCTGTTTGCATGTCCCCTTAGATTGTAGCTCGATAGAGAAGTTTTGCATATGAAGCAAGAGAAGATCGGAGCGCTCGGTTTTGATATAAAACATTTATGTAATCTATTTGGGCTTTGTTAAAATTGAAATAAAAATATGTTTGTATCAAATATTCATTATTTTGGAGGAAATACTATTTATTGGTTTCTTCTGCAGCGAGTTATGTATTCTTAATTTGGGTTATCTGTGATTGAATTCTTGGAACACCCGACGTACCCGGTCTCGTTTGGTCCCGGGATCGGGGGCGTTACAAACTTGTTCGGTCAGGATCTTTGGAAAAGCCAAGATGACCCGGGTTGGAAATGATAAAAATGACCCGCTCACCCGCACGTGTAGGCTCACGTGCAACTTAACACCTCATTCATAACGGCCACTAGCGGGAGGGGGCATTATGAGACAAATGGTAAAATCAGGTACCACATAGGCACATTTCGTATGTGTGCGGGGGGGGACTTTGGGATTGGGTGGATATATCGAGGGGGTTTTCATATTTTGGCCTTTTTAGTAGAGATGTTAATAGGGCCGAAAACCGTAGGGTCGACCCTATTAACCGAAAACCGGAAAGGGTTAAGGTCGGGAAGTTGCGCCCCGTTTATTAAAAGGGCTAAACGAGCCAACCCTACAGGGTCACTGGCAAAATGGGTCGGGCCGCCGGGTTGCAGGGATGACCCGCGGGCTGAGTGTTTTTGGGAACAGACTAAAGCCGATTAAAAAAAACAAAAGGGACGGATAGATTAGACATTAGTGGACGACAGTGATACACTGATACCGCCGGGTTGAGGCTTTGACTTCTCAGTTTTCACTTTTTCAATTTTCACCCAATTACCCAAACACTAACAGCCAAAATCAAAACTCAAAAGAAACCGGAAAGGGCGATTGGCGAAGCCGCGATTCCGCCGATTAAATGCAAAGGAACTCGCCAAGCTTACCGGATCCCGCCCCTGCTCTACTGCCTTCAATCACGCCTTTACGCGCCTTCACTCTTCACGGGTTCACACCACGCTGCCGTTTTGTGCTCACAACTTCACTCTTCGTCTTCTCAGTCTCAGATTAAGTTCTCGCCGTCGCCGTCAATCGTCATTCAACTGGTAAGTAGGTGTTCTGTAGTAGTTCTATTGGGCATAAGTTATATCTTTGTTGTTTGCTTCAGGACCATGGTTTCGGATGTCTAATAATAATATTTCCTATGTTGAAAACTTGAAATATTGGATTGCCAAAAAGCAGTAAAGGGACTCTCTATCTCTGGTAATTACATTGCACTAGCAATTTATTTGTCCTTCAGTCTTGAATTTGCTTACTGTTGGTGAACTCCGTGAAATATCGTGTCTGATTGAGTGATTGATAAGGTTACATTTCTGAGGTTGAGTTTAAATCATTTCCATAGTTTTGCAACCGTGTTAATGAAGATGAACTGTTATCCAGTTGTATTAACAGTGCATGGTGTTCTAGTTTATTAACATGTTGCTCATACATGATTTTCTTTTCCGAACATTTTGGGTTTGCTTTTAGATTCAGTAATTAAAACTAATTAATAATAGTCTAATAGATGTGGTGGCACTGGTTTGGATCAGAATTCAGAACTCATGAGTCATGACTAATGAGTGCTTGAATTGTTCTTTCTTCATTACAATTTACAAAGTCATCATGTTTGACTGGTCAGTTAGCTTGGGCATGCTTTCTGTAATTCTATTATCTTATTCACCACTTTTTGTATCTTTTTTGCAGCATCAACAATCAACATGGATTCTCAAAATCAATCTCTTCCTATTGAAGATGATGACGATTTGGAAATTTTGGAATCTACGAATCGTACTTCGAATTCGACAGCTTGTAGTAACATCAATTTGCAGGGTAGTTCTGAGAATCAAAAGCCCCCCAAAAGGCAAAGAGCATTTACCGCTGAAATATGGAAATGTTTTACAAAGCCTAAAGATGGGAAGACAGCATGCCTGGGTTGTGGGAAAGAATATGTTTGGGGTGGTTCTAACTATGGGACATCCACTCTTAAACACCATACCAATAATTGTGCGAGTTCTCCGAAATACAAAGATGTGAGTAAGATGATACTGGACCATGAAGGTAACTTAAGATCTAAAAAAATTGAGCCAACGAAGGTACGTGAGCTTATTTCTATGGCACTTGTTTCACATGATCTTCCACTTTCCTTTGTTGAGTACAAATGGGTTAGAGCATTGCTTGGTTATTTGAATTCAGATTACAAAAATATTAGTAGATTAACAGCTACTAATGATATCATGAAATTGTATTCTGCTGAAAAAGAGAAATTAAAGCGTGTTATGCTTGAAAGCCCTTGAAGAATATGCTTAACCTCTGATTGTTGGACTGCTTGTACTAGTCAGGGTTATATTTGTCTCACAGCTCACTTTGTTGATTGTAATTGGAAATTACATAGTAAGATATTATCCTTTTGTAAAATGGAGCCTCCACATTCTGGGTGGGAATTGGGAACGAAGGTGTTTGCTAGCTTGAAAGAATGGGGTATTGATAATAAAATATTCTCTCTTACTTTGGATAATGCGTCTGCGAATGATACCATGCAAGATTTCTTGAAAGAAAAGCTTTGTTTACAACAAATGTTGTGCTCATATCTTGAACATTATTGTTCAAGAAGGTTTGAAAGTGGCGAATGAAGCTGTGAGAAAGATAAGAGAGAGTATTAAATATGTCAAGGCTTCAAGGGTAGGAAAAGCTTTCTTGAAAAGCTTTCTTGAATGTGTTAGTGACGTTGGTGGTATTGACTCCAATAAGGGTTTGCGATTAGATGTCTCCACTAGATGGAATTCTACTTACATAATGCTTGAAAGTGCAATTAAATATCGACGTGCTTTTAGTACTCTTCAATTGGTTGATAAAAATTATAAGTTTGCTCCAACAAATGAAGAATGGAAAAAAGGGGAGAAAATGCGTGAGTTCTTGGAACCATTTTATGTGATTACAAATTTAATTTCCGGTTCATCATATCCGACTTCCAACATGTACTTCATGCAAGTATGGGAAATAGAGTGTTTTCTTAATGATAATGTGGTCAATGAAGATGAAGAGATTAGGAACATGGCTATCCAAATGCAAGGAAAGTTTGACAAGTATTGGAGTGAATACAACATTGTGCTTGCAATTGGATCTGTGTTTGACCCTCGGGCAAAGTTGGGAATGTTGAAGTATTGTTACTCTCGTCTTGATCCATTTACTTGCCAAGATAAGATTGATCTTGTAAAAAGTAATGTGGAAATGCTTTTTGGTGAATATATGAAATTATGGGGTTCAACTCAAGTTACTCAACCAATTGCAAGAAGTTCCCAAGTCTATTCGGCCTCCGCCTCACCTTCTTTGGGTACACCTACGACAAAACATAAAGTAAGAATTTATTATTTATAGAATTTTTTAATTTTCATGTATTAACTTAGTTTAATTTTACTACTTATTTGTTAGTACTTCTAATTTTCTCATTTATTTATTTTATATTGTTAAGGCTGTAGTAGATTGGCAAACACCAGATCTCCGAAATGAAAAGAGTGAATTGGAACAATATTTGGACGAACCTGCACTTGAATTGCGTTATTATCCAGATTTAGATGTTTTGGAATTTTGGAAAAGTAATAGCAAACGATATCCAGTATTATCTATTATGGCTTGTGATGTACTAAGCATTCCTATAACGACTGTGGCATCTGAGTCTGCTTTTAGCATTGGTGCTCGTGTTCTTAATAAATATAGAAGTCGTCTTCATGGTGATCATGTGCAAGCACTTCTTTGTACTCATAGTTGGCTACAAGGTTTTGTTGAAGGTAATAGTTTTTTTATTTTATTTACGTTACTATTTGATTAATTGATTGTATTAATTTCTTACCAATAATTAATTTATGTTATTTTATTATTGTAGATGAAGAGGATAATTATATTGATGAAGATACTTTCTCCAAAGAAGGCTCGATTTCGAATGTGGTTGAAGACTGAAGAATGAAGACTGAACATGATTTTTATCGAGTTATTTCATGTTTGTATTAGTACTTTTTAATTAGTACACTAGTACTTGAAGACTTGAAGTTGTTAATTGTTGTGTTAAATTTTGTGACTTAAGTAGTTAAGTAACTTAAGTTGTATGGCTTTATTTTATTTTCGATTGTATATTCGTATTATTGTTAATCGTCTAATAGGGCTGACCCTATTAAACCGAGACCTACAAGGTTAGGGTCAGGGTCACGAATTGAGCGGCCCGTTTAAATGACCCGATTAACCCGTGGCCATATAGGGTCACGAACCTATAGGGCTGACCCAATTTAACATCTCTACTTTTTAGTGGAGTAAAATGATTAAATTTAATTATACACCGCGGTATTGATAGGACTAATTATTGATTATTGCATGTTTATTGAATAATTCTATCAAGTCAGCTATATTACCGTTGCACACAATATTAAAAACGCTCATAAACTTGTAATTGGCACAATTTAATGATTTATGTCGCTGCCATTTTTCTTTTCATTTGGAAACGATGGTAGGCTGCAGAGTAGGGATAACAATTCACTCCCGGCTCTGACTCTAGCCATATTTAATTTGAAATAATGTTGTCCTAGTGATTAACATGGGACAACCTGCTATTTTAATATCAAGAGGGTTTAAACCTTCCTCGTCTTTAATTTTTAGCCCTCTTAAGAATAATTGTTCTGCACCACTGGTTTCTAGAAGTGTCCTTCCCTTTACTTTTACTCGAAAGTACTCTCTCTATCCTAAAAATTATTGTTATGTTTGATCCGTACACAGATTAACATCAAACAATTGACTTAATTCTTAATATTAGTTTAATGTTAAGTTTTTTTAAAGGAGAAATTATGAGTCGGTCTCTTTCCCAAGTTTTCAATTGCTTAAGTACGTCGTTTTTTTAACCGCTTAAGTCCATTTTTGTAAAATTGTTCCTAAAATGTCCGCATAAGACAAATAACAATTGAAATTCATAGGGATGAAGAGAAAGAGAGTGGGGAGGTCTGGTGAAAAAGAACACTTGTGTGTTTCACATTGGATTCGATTAATTAACTACCCTGACTTCTCACTCTCTTTCCTCTTCATCTATCGGTTTTCAGTTTCACCAGCATCATCATCTCTTCTTCTTCTTCTTCAATGTGTTTGTTCGTTTGATTCAAAATAGATTCAATTTGTGTTGTGTTGCTATGCATGTAAATTGTTCGATGAAATGTATGAATATAAATTTTTTCTTTGTTGGACATAATTTTTGAATTTGGATGCATCAATTTTGAATCACGATACATCATTTGTGAATCGTGATGCATCTATTTGAATTTTGAGATGCTTAAAAATACATCAATTTGAAATCATTTGTTAATTGTGTACTGAAAAGAAGGTACATAAATGTTTGGTTAATTATGAATTTTGACGTGTGTCAAATCGTCAAAATTAATTCTCCTACTTCCCTAACAACGAGTATAAGGTAAGTCGGGATCGTATCCACAGGGAACGTTGTACCTATTCCTTTTAGAATTTTACTAAGTAATTAAAAAATTGAATTCAGATTTTTAATTAACTAAGAATTGACTAACAAACTAATTAACTGAAAATTAAAGATTTTAATTAAACTAACAAATTAAAAACTTGATTAAATTCAATAAAGTAAAGTCCAGTCAATGAACCAATTTCCATCTCACATTTTATTTCTGATCATAGATACAAAAATGTCTCATTTAATCACAAATAAACCGGTTATAAGTATCGACAAACGCCTAACCTCAAATCACTCCTTAATTACCGTATTGATAATCAAGAGAAGCTCGTTAACTATCGGCTAACCGAATTACAACCTCTGAGACACTCGTAAAATTTAATAATCTCGATTGCATTAAGAAGAGAGAGACTCGATTCAAAGTCATGCATAATGAAGCAATAACATATAACTAAGATTATTCGTTCCTGTAATACGATCTGATTATGCTTGTGATGCCTAAAAGGTGTATTACTCGCCATTTTGTTAAAACTAAGGATAATTACGGATCAACAGTATTAACTAGCCTTAAACTATTATTTTAATTAATATTCTGGCCACAAACATGAATTAAACACAATAGTCATACAACGTGCTAAATGGAGAACGAACAAATATTTGTAATGAAACAAGGAGTAATTCCATTAGATCTCACAGAAGTAAAAATGTTGGAGATTCAATTGTTCATTGACTAGAAGAAAATATTTAGCTACTAAACATAATTAAATACTTACAAATACCAAGAAATAAAATGTTCCAGCAGGTGTTGATGAACTAAAGAAAGAATACAACTTTTTCTACATTTTCTCTCCCAAAAATGTGTTACTTTCCTCTCCAAAGTTACTGCCCAATTACTGTAAGTCTCAACCTATATATGACCTCTTTTTCCCACCACTCAAGCCACTACTTTGCAGTTTTCTATCCCAAAAAACTACCATTAACTTCCTAAAACTACTAAATAACTACCCAAGCAGTTTTCCTTTAACAAAGAAATAAGTTAGGAAGATGAAACAACTCTCTAACTGTTCAGAAAATCTGTTGGACAGTCCTTCAGCAAGTTAAACATCAGCTTCAATTTTTCGGAATTTAAACGGTACATGCCCACGTGACACCACATAATTTCGTTTTCTTGCAATCTAGCACTTTTGCTTATTTTCCCTCTTTTGTAAGCTCCCTTCACACCTACAATCATTAACAAGCACAAAACAACCAAAAGTGTAATATTTACTCTATAATTAATCACAAAATCGACTAATAATATCACACAATTGTACTCCTATCAAATTTGCAGCGCGATGCATCAATTTTTGCAGTGTGATGCAAAATTGGATTAGCTAATTAAATTACATACAGTGTGTTGCAAAAATTGATGGCGCGCGATGTAAAATTTAATTAAGCAATTAAAATTAACACATCTCCTGTAAAAATTTATACAACACAATCCAAAATTGGATTAGGTAGTTAAATTGATGCATCGGAGTACGAAAATTGATGCATCATGGTGTAAAAATAGATGCAACACGATGCATTTTAGTGAGTGCTCCATAACGCTCCTTCGGTTCATTAATGGTATGCTAGTTTTTTTGGCATGGTGACTGATTGACATGACACGATAGAATGAACCAGCACGACACGAAACACGATACGAAAGACACAAAATTGTTAATATATTCAAAGTAATATTTATTATTATATTTATGATCAAATAAGATATATAACATGAAAACACGATAATGAGGCACGAACACGATACGATATCACGAATTGTCAGACCTTTTGCCCCCAAACTGCCTTTTTCGGTTAATAAAACATAGGGTACTGTAGTGATTAAAATCAAGGTTCTAAAAATCGTTAGGCGGCCGCTAGGCGGCACACTAGCGCCTAGCGCCTAGGGGACTAGGCGGGGCCTAGATTTAAGGCATAATTACCATTTTTTGATAATTTACATCAAAGATCAAACACATTGACTACAAATTTAATTTTTTTATGTTTGTCATTTTATCAAACACTTGTCTATATTTATAAAATGAACAAAAATATACAAATCTACTCTTAATCTCAATTCTCAACAACCCCAAAGCAATAAACTAGTCAAGTTTAGAACTAAAACCAAAAAAGATATTACTTAAGTTCGTCTCCCATTACCCCCCTCTCTGTCTCACCATTACCACTCCACCTTCCTTCTCCAGTTCGCCTTCCCTTCCTTCTCCGGTCACCGCATGCTACAAAATCAAAGCTACAAAAATAAATTAAGGTCGGCGAGGTTTGGCGTAAGCGCCGACTTGGTCGATTAGGCGGCCACTAAGAAAGTCGCGGCGGTAGAGAAGGGCCTAGCGCCTAGGCGGGGAGTTTTAGAACACTGATTAAAATGTTTTAAAGTTGACTGGCCCGAATTTCACCCTTCTTTAAACTTCATGTGTATGTGGCTCATAATTAAAGTATTAAGGTGAAATAATAAGAGTGAAGTGGTAAAAGTGTTGTACTCAAAAGAAAAGTTTCAAATAAAACAATAATTTTGGGATAGACCAAAAAAGAAATCAGAACAATAATTTTGAGACGAAGAGAGTAGTAGCTTTGAAATCCAACCAAGTAAATGAAATATGTGCATTAAATTACTATAACAAATCATTTATTGCATTAAAAATTAGATAGCCCCACGGCATTATGCATAGAACTGTCAATGTGGATTGGCGGGACAGGTCAGCCAACAACCCATATACCTATTGAAACATGTCACTTGGCGGGATAGGGCGAACCAGTTCAAAAACGTGGCAGGCTTGAAAATTCGAAGCCCAACCCATCATGGATTATAGGATAGGTGAGTCATCCCACCAACTCTCATCACACAAAAAAAAAAAAAAATAAATAAATTTTCCATTATAATCTAAATAATGTTTTTTGATCCACTTTTTCTATTATTTATAGTTTAAAAGGGAAAAAAATCAAAAACAATTTTGTCATTATACTCTTTTTGCACATTCATATAATCCATCTTTCCGTGAATATTGTTATTACTCTATTCATTCTAACATTTGTACGTAGCTGTAAGTGTCACTTCATAATGAATCCATAATCTTTATATTTTAGATTTCAAAAGGAAAAAAAAAATCAAACGTTCTGAGTGAATAGGATTTAAGCTCATAGCTATCAAAAATGTAGATTTAGGTTATTGTTATTTGCAACTTGTAAATGACGGGCCAACCCGCATCGACATCAACACTTTTATGTAGCGGTATGGGCAGACCAAACGGGCCCAACCCGTTTTAACAATTCTAATTGTGTTCAGCACCTAGCAATTTTTTACAACTGGTACTTTGAAGTAGTTATATTTTATGGTAGAGATCGAGTCTCAGCATATATAAACCGTGTTGATCAATATGGGGAAAGTTTACCATACTAATCTTAGTAATCTAACAGTAACAGATTATGCTAATTAGTAATCTGTACACATATTACTAAAATTTATAAAAAGACTGATGTGTTTTAATTTAAGTTTAATTATTGTAGTTAAGTTGCATGCATTATTTTTTTAACAACCCTTTTTAATAACAATTACTTCCTCCGTTTTACACAAAGAGTTCACGTTTGAAAAATATAATTATTAAGAGAATATATTAATGTTATTGGAGTTAGTCATAATTATATAAATACTTAAAACATAAGCAATGTACCTATAATACAAATGGAGGACAAAGAAAAAATGCTATAAAAATTATAATCATAATTTTTAGTATGATGAACATTTTGGGTAGAACAATGGAGTAATTTGAGAGTTATAAGTAGGGGTGACAATTAGGTGTTAATGGATAATTTTGGGTTATGTCATTATCCATTGAAATTGGTATAAAAACATAACCAGTGGTATCAGAGCTTGGTTTGTGTACTGACAAACGGTGGAGCTGCTTTCAATCCAAAGGTAGAAATCACAGTCAGTGATTTATGGGTATTGTGTTCCAAACTTAAACTCTTACTTAGTTTCTAGTTGGTGAAACTTGTGTTTAAGTTTTAGTTGTTTGGATTGATTACGTTTATATTGCTTCCATTGTGCATTGTTGTTTGATTAGTAATATTCTGATTTAAAAAGGTTTTATCCATAAAACTTTTTGGGTGATTTTTTCTTGTCTTGGAAAATTGTGGTTTTTTTAAAAATAAAAAATATATATAAAAATTTACTTTGTGCGATTTTGGTGATATTTTTTTTTAAAAAAAATTGTTCTGTGTTGATTTTCCAAAAATAGCAAACTCGTCATCATCCTATAATTTGGTACCCTTTGATGGGAAAACTGATTTTTCTATTTGGCAACAGAAAATGAAGGGCATTTTGATAAAAGAAAAAGTCTTTAAAGCTATAACTTTAAAATTTTCTGAAAATGAAAAATCGGACGATAGGACTGAAATGGACGAGTCGGTTTATTATTCCATACTTTTGAACTTGAATGACTCAGTGATAAGGAATGTTGGTAAACTTGGATCTGCTAAAGAACTTTGGGATTGGCTAGAAGAACTTTATTATGAAAAATCGTTACCTAGCAAATTATATCTCTTGGAACAATTTTTTCGATTCAAACTAGACCTTGATAAAGACATGGAGGATAATATCGATGTTTTCACTAAGTTAGTTCAAGACATTGAGCAAACCGGGGATAAAAACATTGATGATTACACTGCTATTGTTCTTTTAAATGGTATTCCTAATTCTTATGCTGACGTGAAATCTGCTATTAAATATGGTAGGGATGATATCACACTTGATAAGGTGATTGTTGGGTTAAAAAGCAAAGAATTAGATTTAAAAGTAAATAGGGGTAAATCTCAAGCCGGTGAAGTTCATATGGTAAGAGGAAGACAACATGATAGGAACAATGGTCAAAATGGTGAAGAACAAAATCATGGTCAAAATCAGAATTATGGAAACAACAGGGGTAGAAGCCAAAGTAGGTCTAAGAATGGATCTAAGAAAAGACTACGCTACAAGCTGCGGTGAATCGGTCATTTTAAGAAGGATTGCACAAATCCTAAAAAGAAAAGTCAAAATCAGAATCATGATAATCAAAAAGATTGTAATTTGGCCTTGTGTGAAGATGGTGGTGATGTTTTTATGGTAACGGAGTCTTGTGAAACCAAAGTGAATTATGTATACTCTATTTCTGCTTATATGAATGAGTGGGTTATAGATTCTGCGTGTGCGTTTCACATGACACCTTTTAAAAATGTTTTTTCTTCATACAAAGAAGTGAAAACTAGAACTGTTTCCTTAGCTAATGGTAAGAATTGTAAAATTGATGGAATTGGCAATGTGTGCTTGAAATTTGATTCTGGGTATAATTTGACTTTGGAAAATGTTAGACACGTGTCTGATTTGTGTAATAATCTGATCTCGTGTGCATCATTGGAAGATGATGGGTTAGAGGGTAGATGGGGAAGGGGTGAGATGAAAATTCTAAAAGATAACTTGGTAATTTTCAAAGGAAACGGCGAAACATGTATGTGTGTGATCTTTGCTCTGTGTCTTTTATTGAGAATCATGCAAATGTTGTTAAGAGTGATAAAACAAATTTGATGGATAAAAGCCTTGGGCATCATAGGTTTAGTTTTCCACCTCCTCCCAGAGAAATACTCTATAAAAATTCCCTTGAGTTGATCCATGTGGATGTGTCGGGTCCTTTGTTACCCACTCATGGTGGGAATAGGTTCTTTACGTCTATCGTTGATGACTTCTCACAAAAAGTGCGGATAGTTTTATTAAAGAAAAGCGAAGTTTTTGAAAAATTTAGAACTTGGAAGATTTTGATTGAAAATCTAACCGGTATGAAAATTAAAAGGCTTAGGACGGATAGCGGGTTGGAGTTTTGCAACTGTGAGTTTGAGAGATTTTGCGCAGAGAGTGGGATTGACCATCAAAAATCTATCCCTTGTAGCCCTCATCAGAATAAGGTTGCGGAGCGTATGATTCAGACTTTGCTAGGACGTGCAAGGGTCATGCTTGCCACGTCAGGTCTTTCCAAATGTTTTTGGGGAGAGGCAGTTGTGTGTGCCGCCTATGCCATTAATAGGTCTCCTATCCCGCCTAATGGGAGATGTCACGAGGCTGTGTTTTCGGTGGAGAAGTTGCTTTTCAAAATTTTAGAGTTTTCGGTTGTCTTTGCTTATATTCATCGGAGAACAACACTTTTGAACCGAGATCGGTTAGGTGTGTCTTCTTAGGGTACGCGGAGGGTGAGAAAGGTTATAAATTATGGTTAAAAGAGGAACCAGGTTTTGAAACAATCATTAGTAGAGATATTACCTTTAATGAGAATGAGTTTCCTTGCTTAAATGAGCCTGTTCCCCTTCCCCCGGCTCCAAATATGGTGGAGCAACCCTTGTTGTGAGTTCTCTTGTTATGATATATGATTCGTGTGGACTGTTGTTATTGCCTCGAAAATCCTCGACTTACTTGGTGTTTGTTGTGGTGTCTCTCTTCTTCTTACTTTGTGTTAGAATGAGTTAGATTTGATGCTTACTTTGTGTTTGCTTTCTGGTGTTCTTGTTTCCTACTTTGTGTTGGAACAAGTTCCGTGTATAGGCTATGATGCACCCCACTTGTGTCCTTGAGTTCAAAGTGATGGTCCCGATACTTGTTCCAAGGTGGAGATTGCAAGTGTAGGCAAGGCCCCAAAACGGGCAGCACACTTCCAAACCCAAAGACCCAGCAACCCAAGAGACCCAACCCACTTACCTCCCTCCCGGTTTGACTTTCGGCATGGTGAGTTTGTTTTGGGAAAATCTTTGATTTTCCCAATCAACAGCCCCTTCCTTTTTCCCTTTCAATCTGCCGCCTCCTTCCATTCCTTGGTCCATAATCTTTGGTGATTGATTGGCTCTTGAGTACTATATATACTCCCCTTCATTCTGCCGTCTTGAAGCAATGTGTATGCGAGCACAGTGACAACCAAATACATCACAGTGGGCATTATATATATATATATATATCTCTCTCTCTCTTTGCGTCTCTGGTTTGAGCCGATACATTGGGTATACACTTTGTGTGTGTGTGTGTGAGCTTGAGATTACTGTGATTGAGAGTTCTGTGAGGGGGGTTTTTTGGGTTGTGGGATTTCTTGTTGGAAGGCTGGGTGGTATACACGTTGGGTGAAATCCTTGGAACATTGTCCCCGGTAGTGAACTCTTGGGTTGGGCTATACTTTGTGTATAGGCGGTGGGGATCTGAGCCTAGGCAACCATAAGCCCTAGGCAGGTCGAGTGAGGTTTCGGCCAAGGATACTCGATTACTCTGTTTGTTTACGATAGATGAACGATATCTTGAATATTTTCATTACGTATTTCTTTGGTTTCTAACATTGTTAGGCGGAAGGATTATTGAGTTAGACTAGGAACTCAATTGTCATCCTAAATAAATACATCCTGCTGTTTTACATAGGATTGTTAGGCTAAGTTTGCTCCTGTTTTTGTATTGGTAAATGGTATAAAAACATAACAGGAATAGTCTAATCTAAAGTTATCTATTAATACCTAATTATCCTTCTAATTATAAATAAAAGCTTTTTTTATAGAATATAGACAAATGTTTTTTGAAAACCTATAACGTGAATTATATTAGAAAGGTGTGTGTATACATAAACCATTAAGTTACCGACATGGAAGGGATAATTGTTTGGGCTACTTCGATGTTTGTCATTATCTTAACAAATTCTTAATTACATGTTCCCTTCACCCTCTCCTTCACTCGTCCGCGGTTTTATAAATCTATTAACTATAACTAAAACAGAAGCCGCTGCTGTCACATGACGGTTTTCTGTTAAGTGCTTAATTTTTTTAAGGAATTTGGTTAGGATAAATTTTATCACATTTGTACTTATCAAGTAGATTTTATCATATTATCAAGTAGGTTATTATAAATTTTATCACATTTGTAGTTATCAAGTATATTTTATTACATTTGTAGTTATACGTACTCTCTCTCTCTCTCTTTTATCTTCTAATTTAATCTATTAACTATAACTAAAAGCAGGCAAGTGGCGATTTTTAAGCGCTTAATTTTTTTAAAGAATTTGGTGCTGCCACGTGTCACTCTCTATGAATTATATATAAAAAATTATTTCTTTTTTATCAAAATTGATTAGTTTACGATATAAATAAGAAGTTACTGCTTACCGTTAGTTTAGGATAAATTATATCACATTTGTAATTATCAAGTAGATTTTATCACATTATCAAGTAGGTTAGGATAAATTTTATCACATTTGTACATATCAAGTAGATTTTATCATATTATCAAGTAGGTTATGATAAATTTTATCACATTTATAGTTATCAAGTAGATTTTATTACATTTGTAGTTATACGTACTCTCTCTCTCTCTCTCTCTCTCTCTCTCTCTCTTTTATCTTCTAATTTAATTTAGAATAAATTAGTTTACAGTTAATTTATGATAAATTTTATCACATTTGTAGTTATAAAGTAGATTTTATCACATTCGTAATTATAAAGTAGTTAACCCTTTTTTTTCACTTTTTTTATACGTACTCTCTCTCTCTCTCTCTCCATACGAATTATTTCTTCTTTTATTTTCATGCAAACCTGGACCTCCTAATTATTTGAATCAACAATTGAAGCGACAAGAATAAGGCTTGTGCATGTAATTTTTTTTATAGGATTCTTTCTTTGATCTTCTTCTGCTTAATAAATTTGATGTTCTTATTCTGATTTCTTTTTTGTTCTTTGCCTCCAGAAAACAAAATTCTCTGTTTTTGACAGTTTTATTCAATCTCTTTGTCAGTGCAAAACACAAATAGCCATAAATTCCAAAAAGTCAGCTTCATTATACAGTATTCTGGTTCTGGTACATAATTTGATACAGTCCAATGCACAATAATTTCTTGGGGTAAAGGGGGCAACGGAAAATAGTCTCATGGAAACTCTAGAAGCTTCCATAGATTTCACATTCCCAATCTCAGAAATGTTTTCTATATGTTTGAGAAAATGCTAAGTGTGTTTTAAGATGAGATAGCCATCAACTACAGATAATTTTAATTAATAGAATCAAATAACATCCATTAGACTAAGTTTTGAAAAATGCTACACTTTTCAGGACGATTGAAACAACTAAATAGTGATTTCCGTTAATTTAACTAACATTTTCTCTCTTAATTATCTCTTCTAATTTAATTTAGGATAAATTAGTTTACAATATAAATAAAAAGTTACTGATAAAAGTCAACAATTAATTTAAAATAAATTTTATCACATTATCAAAAATGCAGAAAGTACTCATCTTTGGCATGGTGATGGGATTAATCTTCTTACCTCAAAAGAATGGCGGACATATTAATGGAAATTCAAAGGATTGCAAACACCTAAGGCATTCCAACTCAACTCCAACGTTGGAGTCAACTCACGAAACTTAGTAATAGTGAAAGAGGAGATCAAGTATTCAAGTTTTCATATACTACTTGAAAAACATATGTTATGAGGCAATCAATTTTTTTCTATCTTGCACTACGGTAGATTATTTAATAGTCAAGACCAAGAAGTGGGAAGAAGAAAGAACAAAAAGTTTTCTTATATGATGAGGTAGATTCCATAATTTGATTAATGTTGAGATAATATCGGGTGTTCCCATCTGATGAAGCATCTCGGCAAATATTATTTGGATGATTCATTTTTATACTAAAGTGGAATCTAAATTAGCAAATATCAACCGGTCTAATTTATTTGTATAAATTATCGTTT
>CM028377.1:162602076-162657477 GCA_013146195.2 Codonopsis lanceolata
AAGAGACAAAGGAAAAAAGAGAGCTGAAGAATCTGTGCTGTAGTCCGAATCCATGAAAGCAGTTAAAGGGGAAAGCTGGGATGACGGGCGGGAAAAAAATTTGTTTGATTATGCATCTACGGATTTTATCTTGGAATGTGCGGGTATTAATGATGGATAAACGAGGTATTATTAAGGCTGCGCTGCGGAGATGGAAGCCTCATTTTGTCTGTCTCGATTGAAACTAAGATTGATAAGGTAAATGAAAGTGATCTCCAAATTTTGGGGGAGAAGTGGTTAGACTCGAGTGTTTAGATTCGGGCAAGCAGAGGGATAATAGTTATGTGGGATCGCAGTGTTTTTCAAGGTCGACTCGTCCAGGGCTCTTCCTCTGCCTCATGCCATCAAGATGGAAGAAAATGATAGATTGCGGGTTTTCTGGTGTTTATGGTCCATGTGCCGGTGGATAAGAGTCTCGCAGGAGGAACTTTTATCGCTAAGCCGTAAGTGGAATGCCCCTGGTGTATAGGTGGTGATTTCAATGTGGTTCGCCTCCGCACTAACGGTCCGCTTCCCGAGTCTATACTGAGCTATGCCGGAGTTTAATGATTTTATTAATGTGGGAATTGGTAGATTTAGCTTTGTCGAGGAGATTTTACTTGGTTAGAGACGGGAATACTCTCGCAATTTTCTCGCATAGACATGTTCCTTGTTTCTCGTGATCGGAGGAGTTTTTTCTCAGGCGCTCAGCCTGTTTGCCTAGAGTTATTTCTCGATCATGTTCCCCTTCTTCTTGAGTGTGGGGTTTTGAAAGGGAAAGGTCCGTTTAAATTTGAGAATATGTGGTCAAGGCCCCTGGCTCATGGATTGGGTTAAAGAAAAATGGTCTTCATATTCGGGCCAGGAGACCCTAGCTTCACTTTGGCTAGAAGCTTAAATTGCTCAAAGAGGACTTGAAAGTGTGGAATAAAGAAGTTTTTGGTAAGCCGAGTAAGGATTAATTTTCATGGAGAGAATCGCTGGCTCGATGGGTTAGTAGGGTTCGAGCTGAGCAAGGAAGAGGAGCCGCTCGCCTGAATTTGCAAAGGGATTTAGATCAGCTATTGCTTTAGCGAAGAGATCGCTTGGAAGCAAAAAACAGAATTCAATGGCTCAAAGAAGGGATAGAAATACTAAATTTTTTCATAGAATGGCTAGTGCCCACAAGTCAGCGAATCGATTAGGGAATTATGGATCGATGGAGTTCAGCTTGTCGGATAGCAAGGATATTAAGGAAGGTATCGTGGTTTCTATCATCGGTTATTTTTCAAACAGAGGAGTGGCGGCCTTCGCTCAACAAGACATCTTTTACTTGTCTTGATGTAGATGACACAAATTTTCTGAGCCTTTTTCCGAAGAGGAGGTCAGGTAGCCCTTCGTGGTTTAAAGGGTGATAAAGCACCGGTCCCGATGGTTTTTCTACGGCCTTCTTCCAAAGATTGTGGGAGATAATAAAGGAGGATTTGATGAGGGTGTTTCACTATTTTCACGAAAACTTGTGGTTGAGAGAAGTCTCAATGCTTCCTTCATAACTTTAATTCCAAAAAGAAAGGGGCGAAGGATTGAGCGACTCTGCACCTATCGCTTAGTGGGTGGTGTCTACAAATTAATTGCTAAGGTGTTATCTTTGATTAAGAAAGGTATCGAGTAAAATTATTTCAGTGAACCAACATGCTTTTGCGGGGGATCGCCAAATTGTGGATGCCTCTTTTATAGCCAATGAGGTGGTGGAGGCTAGACTTAAAAGTGGAGATCCGTGTTTGATCGCAAGTTAGACATCGGAAGGCGTATGATCATGTCAACGATTTTCTTTTATATTTGCCGGAGAGGACGGGTTTGGTCTTAGTGGCGGAAGTGGATTCTTTTGCATCTCGACAGCTCGCTTTTCTGTCGGTGAATGCGAGCCCGCCGGATTCTTTGCTAGTTCGGGGGTTGAGGCAAGGAGATCCTCTTTCTCCTTTTTATTTATCATTGTGATGGAGGCTTTGAGCAAGATGTTGGATAGCTGTGTGGGGTGGTTTTTGAAGGGGTTTAATGCGGGGGTAGAGGTAGTGGAGAGGAAGTGATAGTGTCCCATCTTTTATTTGCAGATGATACGCTTGTTTTTGTGGGGCTAACTCTCATCGGTTAGGTTATTTGCGGCTTGTGCTCCTTTTCTTTCAAGCGGTTTCGGGATTGAGAATTAATATCGCTAAGAGCGAGATTATTCGATTGGCGTGGTGGCTAATTTGATTCCCTTGGCCAATTTTTTTGGTTGCAAGGTTGGGGGCCTTCCGGCGGTGTATCTTGGGTTACCTTTAGGAGCGAAGCATAAAAGTAAAGATGTGGATCTGTCATCGAGAGGTTCGGCGGAGATTGGCGGGTTGGAAAAAAGCAGTATCTTTCAAAGGGGAAGGCTAACTCTAGTGAAAAATACTCTCTCTAGCCTTCCCACTTATTTTATGTCTCTTTTTGTGCTTCGGTTTCGGTTCGCAGCAGACTTGAAAAATTGGAGAGAGATTTTACGTGGGATGGGTCTATGGAGGTGCGAAAGTTTCATTTGGTTAGATGGGAGAAAGTGCGTGATAGTGTGAGAAATGGAGGCTTGGGGATAAAAATCTTAAGTTTTTAATTTGGCTCTTTTGGGGAAGTGGCTTTGGAGATTTGTGGTGGATAGGAATGCTTGGTGGAGGAGAGTGGTGGTGAGCTTGTATGGTGAGGGTGAGCATTTGTGGTTTCAGAAAGATGTTCCTACTGCTATGGGGTGGGGGTTTGGAAAGGAGTCGGGGAAGGGTTGGGCTCGGTTTGAGAGACACATCTCTTTTGAGGTTGGAAATGGGTCTACAATTAGATTCTGGAAGGATAAATGGTGTGATGACAGGAGCTTTGGAGATCTTTCCCAGATTTGTTTAATTTAGCAAGTGAGAAAGATTGCTTAGTAAGTTCGATTTTGAATATAGAGGAAGGGAAAGTCTCTTGGAGTCCCATATTTCGGAGAGATCTTCAAGATTGGGAGATGGACTCTTGTGTTCAGTTTTTGCTAAGTTATACTCTCACTCGGTGGGGCAGCAGGAGGATAGGGTGGTGTGGGCGGGCTCGAAGAGGAAGATTTTTCTGTTAGATCCTATTATCATATTCTTTCAAACAGAGAGAAGATTGTGTTCCCTTGGCGGAGTATTTGGAGAGTGAAAGCTCCGAGTAGAGTTTTGTTTTTTGCATGGGAAGCTGCTAGTGAAGCCATCCTTACAGGGGATAATTTGCAGAGACGTCGAGTGATATATGTGAATTGGTGTTTCATGTGCAAAGGATGTGAAGAAAGTGTGAATCACTTGTTGCTGCACTGCCCTATTGTGTCTATGCTTTGGAATTTAATGCTTGGTCTGTTCTCTGTTGCTTGGGTGATGCCGAGATCTGTTAAAGATCTCCTTTTGAGTTGGTCTTTGTACAAGCGGAGAAGAAGGATCAGCTTTTGGCACGCAGTTCCTCTGGGTATTTGGTGGATCATTTGGAGGGAAAGGAATAGGAGGGTGTTTGAGGATGAGGAGAGGACGGTGGATAAGTTAAAGGATGAGTTACTTAAATGCGTTGTCTTTTTGGGGGGTTGAGGACACTAATTCTTCCAACATTCATAACATTTCTTGTATCGATTTTGTGAATAGTCTTTCTATAGATTAGTCTGTTTTGTGTATGCTTATAGTTTGTAAAAAGGCCGCGTCTCCTGTTTAGACGCTTTGGTATATAATACTTTACTTATCAAAAAAAAAGTATATTTTAAGAGAGGCTGATATGCCTCCCAGAATTTCTGCAAGCCTTTCTAGTATCTTGATTGACAAAAAAAGAAGGGGGGGGGGATGTCTTGATTACAAAGCTCATTCATCTTATGAGCATGTCTTTTTTTTCATTTTCATCTGTTCTTGTGGGTATGCTGTAATTTTCGTTATCTATTTTTCAGCTGCTCGTCTGCATTCTTTCTGTAGTTGATGACACAAAACTTGCAACAAAGGTTGGTCCTCACAGCTTGGTCTTGTAAAATATTTTACCCAAAATAAATCACTTTCTAACTGCACTCAAAACTCTCTGAATTACAGATCATCATTCGAGAACTTCAAGCAGTTCTGAAGGAACTTGTTTTGGATAAGGTTGGTTTCTTGTGCCTTACTGAGTTGCTGTACTATGTACTAGAAGAAGATCACTTTCTAACCTCTTCCCAATGGCTACCTCCCAGACTGGTTCCATTCTTTAAAATACTTGCCCATGGAGAGCCATCCACTGATTAGAAGAAGTTATCCTTCCTCTTTTTTGTGTTAATTAGCAATAAAAGTGCTATTACTGAAGTACTTATAAAAAAAAAGGTGCTATTACTGAATTTGTTTTTTCCTTTGAATTTCAGAATGGAAGACGACCTTTGTTGCACCTACTTCATCCCAATTGTACCCGTTATTTCAGTCCTGACGATCTATCTTCGTTAGATTCATCTATACCTTCTTTTCACTCAAAGGCAATTCTACATCCTTTTAGCTCTGTAAAATACTTGGACTATCTGCTTCAAACTCGCTAATTTTCTTTTCTCTTGGCTTCAGGGTGACTTGGAAACAAGTTCAGACGTCAGTAAGCAAACACATTCCTCAGAGGTTGAAGCTGAGGAGGAGGATAAGAGCAACACTGAGGATATTGCTAATAAAGAAAGCACAAGCCTCGATGAGAGTCAACATGTAATTGATGGTGGAAAAAAGGACCCCACCCTGAGAAGGCGGGAGTTGCTTATTGATAGTGGGCTTGCTGAGGTTTGCCTTACTTTTCCTTGATTATTTATTTGTTCATGCTTTATCTCCTACCTTATCTTTTACTAATTGAGCTGCGCGATGTTTTTATGAAAGCCATGGTCGCTTTGATCTGTTATTAGTCATTACACACTACTTGGTGCCGGGTATCTTATTTGTTTTCATTTTCTTGGTCTTCCTTGCAGAGTCTCGTTGATGTCTGTAGTGAGAATGTGGAGGAATTACTCAAATCAAATCAGGGGAGAGAAGTCTTGTATGAGGTGATGATCCTTTTTATTTTAAATGCACTTATTTATAATGAGTGTGGATTATAACTATCTATATGCCAATGTATTGATTTGGAATTTTTTTTGTTTTACTCCCCCTTCCAAAAAATAATTCTACCTTCCATTTTTGTTTGTCCCAAAAAGTTTGTTTTCAATTTTTTTTTGATAAGTAAGATATTATATACCAAAGGCGTCAAAACAGGTGACGCGTCCTTGTTCACTAGGAGCATACACAAAAGCCTAATCTAAAAAGTTTGTTTTCTATTTAAGCAGTAAATTTCCGCTGCCTTTTGAATTATTTTAAACCTTCCTTAAACATGATGTTTCTCTCAAGTGTAATACAAAAAATGTTTAGTTAGTGCAATTTGATACATACACACACACATATGTGTGTGTGTGTGTGTGTGTGAAATTCAATTATTAGAAAAGTACTTTCAAAGTAGGACTCTTTATTTTTTGGGACGAAGAGAATAATTGGTTGTATAGGTATCCCTTAATACTTTATATAATGACTCAAATTGCAATGGATGTTCCGACTCGGGGATGGGGGGAGGTCTATATGGGCTGGTGTTGTTTGAGTTCAGACTATACAGACTGATTCATGCAAGTCACCTTTTACTTATAAAAAAAAAAGGTTTACGACACACGGTCCAATTAACTGCTTTTTGAAATTTGTTCTCCTGTGATTTGACGTATTCCCTCCGTCCCTTAATTATTGTCCTACTTTCCTTTTTCGTCCGTTCCAAAAAAATTGTCTTACTTGTAAATTTTCCTTTTTAGAAAAACACTTTTACTATTTTATCCTTACCTTTTCCTACTATTTTAATAATAGTCCACATGCACATGGGCTTTAAAGGAAATGTCATATTGTACCAATATTAATAATCAAGTCAATGATTTTTTCTTTATTCATGTGCTAGGTCAAACAAGACAATAATCCAGGGATGGAAAAAGTATTTGTTTTGTTTTCCATAATAATGTTCTTTAATCTCAAAGTGTTTATGCATGAAGGTCGCAATCGGCGGTTCAGGTGGAATTCTCCACCCACATTTGAATGAAAAGTTGCAATCTTTACATGAAGCTGTAGCATCTTTGGTGGCGCTTCCTAAATCAGAAAGACCAAATGGGGAGCATCTCCTTGAGAACTTCCATTCTAGCAGGACAATTCGAAAGCTGATTCTCGACTGCCCCACCTTCGCTTCCATTTTATGGAAGAAAGCTTTGCAAGGGAAGTGCAAGTCGTGGGCGGAAGGTCATAGGTGAGACTACATTGCATATCCTCAGGTTAATGCCAGTTTAAAAGGCAGAATTTTGAGCCGATTTCTGATGATCCTATTAAACTGTTTGCAGTTCCAAGGTGATTAGTGCATTCTTGGAATCCTCGGATCCTGCGGTGAGTGGGCTGGCAAAGAAAGAGCTGCAGCAGTTGGTAGACAGTGGTGTACTCAAATTACCTGAGATGAAGCAATCCACAAAAGCAAACTAATCTCATAAAGCGCTTGTGCTGGAAAGTAGTTTTCTTTTGCACGACCATGGTTTTTGTTTCTTACCCATCCAATTCATATCTATAAAATATTCTCTTCAACTTGCACACATCAGACGATTTCTGGTTGGATTGGGGGCAGGGGGTTGAAACAATCTGCAACAAGGTTAATTTGGTCTTCTTGTAAGTTGTATTAGATTCAGGAATGGGCAAGAACAAGATACATACTATCCTGTATCACAATTTTGATTTGAGCTACAATTTCATGTATATTAGTATGAAATAAACTCCCGTTTTAATCCTGCACTTGTTTTCGTGGTTCCCCTTTTGGATAAGTGGTCTCACTTTCAGCATTTTCAGAAATTATTTTGTTATATGTTTTATTTCACAATTTTTTTTATTTCAATGTTTCTCACTGCTATAGTTTTCGAGCTTAACTGATGATTTTCTTTTTATGTTCTCATCTTATATACTCCCTCCGTCCCTAATTTATTGTCCTGGTCGGCCCGACGCATCGTTTAAGAAAATCTATTTGACTGAATTATTAATATTAGTTTAATGTGTTTTTTTCTTTAAAGCACATGTGTATGTGGCCTATAATTAAAGTAGGGTGAAAAAGGAAGGGTAAAGTGGTAAAAGTGATGTTCTAAAAAGGTAGGTTTTAAAGTGGATAATTATTTTGGGACTTTGGATGGTTTCAGCTAGCTGATGTACTGTTTTGCTCTGATTTTCTCTGTCCTGATGCACTTGTTTTTTGGAACCAGTAAGCATGTTCTCGCTTGTATTTGTGTCCTTTCAGCCTATTGGACCATGAAGGAGTTGCATTAGGTGGCCAATATCTTTTTTAAGAACCAAGAATTACCCGGCTTGCATTGTTGGGGCAAAGACTCGGTGTTTTTTTTTTCCAGTCGAGAAGATAGAAAAAAGGGGGGAGGGAACAATTGTGTAGTTTTAGTCTTTTAAATACCTGCATTCTAAGTTCAAGATGATGAGTGATGAATTGCTGTGCTTATGAAGCTATTATCAATGGAAAGACAAAAGCGAGGCTGCTACAATAACATGGAATCTATTGTAAGGGTTATTCTTATTAGACTAGACACCAACAAAAGATTTGAATCTGATAGGTGATCTCTTTGGTTTACATTCAAAGATGGGAGAATCACACTTAGCATTCCCCTCCTGTTCAGAAGGGTTTCCTGTCCGTAACCACTGTAAGTTGTCTGGTCCCTTGCATCTCCTTTCTCGAAGGTGAGGGTATCCCTGGGATAGATAATCCGATGGATTGAAAACAGGATACTCTTGCTTGTCTTGTGAATACGGATTGAAAACAGTGAACTCGTTCTTCTCCAATGCATATGGATTGAATTTGAAACGAAACCTTTTGTTCTCCGATCCATTGTTAGAAGTTGTGGATGCCGTTCTTGTTGTTGCATTGGTCTTGAGGCAACTTTCTATTACCCTTGCCTCTTCCATAAACCTAGCTTTGATACCTTTTACTCTTTCTAAGATCTTATTGGATCTCGACCTCTCCAATGGAAATGAACCCTTCACTTTGGTAGGGCTTTTTCTGGGAGGGGTGCAGGTTAGTGGGGGGATTCTGCTGCATTCACTGCATAAACTGTTTAGTCTTTCACTGTCAAATGCTGCTCTTTGTGCTTCGTCTGAAAGACATGCGTATGCCTGCCAAAAGGAAAATTGTGAGGGATGGAAATGAGAAACTGTTCAAAAGAGCTACTCCCTCCTTGAAAAATACTCGTGTTTGGTGTAAAAATACTTGGATGTTGACCCCAAGGAGATGGAGAGATGATAAGGGCACTAAGGCACAGACGTCGAGGTCCTTAGTTTCAATCCTCATACTAACAAGAGGTTATACTTATCTATAAAAAAAAATATATATATATATATTAGGATGTTGAGGATTTTTCAAAGATATGATGCCCATATGTGAGTGGGGCCATTAATCATGTATTTGTTGTTTGTTTTCATATAGGCCTGTGAACCGAGGGTCAGCCAAGTTTGGTTGTTTGTTTTCAAAAAGCTCCCAAATCCCACCTTATAATCAAATGTTGGTGGAACATCTACATTTAGCTTTGCAGGTACATATCTAACCATAGAATCAAGGATTTGGGAAATTGTGATATGTCTGGCTTCTGAGTTGTCAGCGTTCATTGAAATCTGGTCGAATAGTGAGTCCAAAAGCTAATAGATGTAGCAACATTACAAGTAGAAATTAATTTGAAAATTTATGTGAAACATAAAAAGGAGAAAGCCAATAAACAAGAAAAAAGAAAAAGGCTTTTACCTCAGAGACGAGCTTGAAGGCAAATTCAGCCTTGGGATGCTTATTCTTATCCGGATGGAGTTGTAAAGCTGCACACAAAACAGTGGGTAGGGTCGTAAATGAGCTGAGTCGAGCTTGATTTGTTCAAGTTTGACTCTATTTCAAATGAATGTGACTTCAACTCGAGTAGTTTGATATTTTAATAAAGTATCAAGATACGAAGATTAAAATCAGGCTCATCGTGTTTACGAGTTGAGTAACAACAGAAGAAGCTAGAGTTGAGTTTTGAGTAGCATGACTCGATTAATAAAAATGGATATATCATTGTGACAGTGATCAAACTTGTATGAGTAACTAATGTAGAATGCATCTTTGGATTCATTCAAAACATTACCAAATTTGCGATACTTGTTCCTGATGGTATCTATTCCCACATTCTCTTCAATCTGCCAATACCCAACAAATGTAGAATCTCAAAATAAATACAAAAACACCATGCAAAACACACTCACTCGGGGTTTGGGAGAGAGATTTACTTGAAGCAGAAGGTACCAATCGATGAATGGAGATTTAATGTTGTTTTTGTGACGATGCCAATGGGCGCATGAAATGGCACGGTTTGATATGTTGCAGATTTCGACTACTAGCTTCGATTTCGAATCCAATCCTCCATCATTCGATTCGACTCTTCCCATCGATATAACAAACAACTATGGAGATGAGAGAGAGAGAGAGAGAATAGGGAGTGATAGAAATTTGGCTAAGCTTTAAATCTGTGTGTTGTATGCTTTTATTTAAAGTAGTTAGCTAAGAAGGTGGAGCAGTTAAGAAAAAATGAAGGCACTGCATGCGGGATTTTAATTTTGAATTAAAAACTTTTGAATGTGGATTTGGTGGGAAGATGGAGTAGAGAAATTTAAACCATGACTACCCTGGTTAATTGATATAACGTGGATATATATATATATAATGAGAGGTGCACAATTTGGAAAGTTTTGCCAAACTAAACTTTCTAAATTTGGAAACACTTCTCTTTTAATATCTGTCATATTTTTTGGAAATTGAAAATAAAAAATGTCAATTAACGGCTTGACTAGATAAGCAAATCTATAAACCTTTTGAATTCTTTCTAAGGGCCTGTTTGATTTGGCTTATCTGGAAGTGTTTATGACTTATGACTTATCATAAGTTGTTATTAGCGTTGATTTCACATAAGATAAGTCATAAGTCATGGCTTAAAGCACTGTAAGCTAAGCCTAGTGCTTAATTCTACTTTTCAAAACATACGAGTCCTCTTTATTGAAATTTTATATATTCCAATATTACCCTTCTTAATAATAGTAATAAAAACAAAAATTAATAAATAATAATAATAATAAAAGGAATTATAATAATATTAATAAATAATAATATGACCAATGATAATAGTTATAATAAAAATAATAAAAATAATAAATATAGTATTAATAATAATAAATATAATAATAATAATAATTATTATTATTATTATTAATGCCAATAATAATAATACTAAAATTAATATTAATTATAATATAGTAAAAATAATCGTAATAATAATAAGTAATAATAATAATAAATCTAATGTTAATATCAATATTATAATAATAAAATCAAATATTAATAATAATAAAATCAAATATTAATAATAATAAAATCAAATGATAATAATAAGTAAAAATATTAATATAAATAAAATAAATATTATTATTAATATAATAAAATAAATACTAAAATTAATAAGTAATAGTAATAATAAACTAATATTAATGTTAATACAACAATAATAATAATAATAATAATAATAATAATAATAATAATAATAATAATAATAAAGGCAATAATAATGATAATAATAATAGTAATAATTAATAATAGTGATAAAATTTGTATTAATATTAATAAAATAATAAAAAGTGATAATAATAATAATAAATAAATTAAATAATAATGATAATAATACGATTAAAAGTAATATTAATAATAATAATAATAATAGTAATAATAATAATAATAATAATAATAATAATAATAATAATAATAATAATAATAATAATAATAATAATAATAATAATGTAAATCACATTTTGTGATGATGCTATTTTACTATTTATATTTGATTTCAGTATTATTTCAACTTATTAATCAAACACACACACTAATTTATCAAAGCTAATCAGCACTTTTAAAAAGTTAAATCAAACATCACCAGCTATTAGTCATCAGTCATAAGTCATAAGCAATAAGTCATCAGTCATAAGTAATAAATCATCAGCACATATCAATTAGCTAAATCAAACAGGCTCTATATTGAGATACTAACTTTTGAACTCTTGAGATTTATCTTCAATCAATTAGATACAATATATATTCATACTAATCGACATTGGAGTGATCAACAGTAATATGACAAAAATTTGAACTCTTGAGATTTATCTTCAATTAATTGGACATTGGAGTGATCAACAGTAATATGACAAAAATTCTTAATTATTCTTGAAAATTTTGAGATTATTATAATAGTTAATTCATATTAAACAAATCTATTGATTGTCAAATGTCAATGATATACATGAATTCGAGATTATTAATGATAGTATCAAAGCAAATCAATTTTATTATCGGTAAGATTAACTACTTCATCTAGCTAGATATGGACACCTTGAGAAATTCGATAGTTTAGTAGCTATTCAATTGTCAAGCTATTTAAATGATGAAATCATTATAAATTTGTTGCAATTTCATTAAAAGTCAGCTGAATATGATTCAAAATCGAAGAAGCTATCTCTGCAAAATGACCACTCTTTTCAAATGAATGAAGGATATCAACTCATTCATCGTGGAACGGTCATTAAAGTTGTGATTAGCCCAGTTGTATAATCTCTCATCATTTTGTGAACAGTTTAACTATATTGCGTAGAACCATCGTGAGGCATGTGTTATAAAGATGTAACTTTTTTGCTTTTTGCTTTGATTATTTTCAATTACATGTTCATTTTTTTTATTGCATATTCATGCTACATTAAGACGAGAACAATTGACAAATTTCAACCAGTGCTCGAAGAGAAGAAAAACATTTGTATGATGTGAACAATTTTATGATTGCAGAGAACACATTGAAGCACAAGACTATAAATGGAAAATATAAAATTATATGCTGTGAGTTTTATGAATAACAATTTAATCCCTACATTTGACATGTCAGCAAATGATAATTTGGTTTATAATTTTCTATTATGGTCAAGTGAACTCAATATTTGGAGATTAACTAGCCTCTAATTGTTAATAACTAAATGAGTCGGTCTTAGAAGCTTGACCATGACTTTTGCCTATTCTTCTTTTTTTGAGATTTTGTTTTAGAACATAAAAAAATACTCTTTAAATACAAGTCAAAGATTAATAACTTAAAAATAAAAAAACTAAGAAAATACTATAAATATTTAAAAAAAATCAAGAAAATTAAATAAGTATTTACTTGAAATAAATTAAATATAATGCTAAATACTCGAAATAATCTAAAACAATGTCATTTCATATAAAACAAATTCAGAAAAGGATTCGATTCATATATTTTAAATCATAATTTTTTTAAATAATTATCTTAATTTCTCACATCTGATAAATATATGTCTCTAAGTTTATATATGTATTTGTTATAACAATATTAAAAGTACATACTACAAAATAATTGACTTACTCGGAAAAATTAGCAAAAAAATATATTAAAAATAAAATCCTAGGAAGTCGAAGAAATCTTTACTATCTAGGTCTATAATTTTTAAATGAGAGACAAATCGATAAAAATATACCTCATGAGTTATAATTGGTCGTCGCGTATGGAAAATCAACGTTTAAAAGTATTCTTCCTTCACGAAGGTAGAAACAAATTTTACATGTGGTTTAGACTAATTTTGTTTGAATGGATGGTCAAACAAAAATAACATCCAAAATTTTCTTCCCTAGGCGAAGGGCAAATTAATAAATATGTTTTTTAAATTTTTGTCCTAAATGACCGATGAGTGAGGAGAGAAAGAGAACGTGTATTTAATTTTGACCATGGTACATACTAGGTTCTAGGTCTTCTCATTGTGCCGATTTCCTTAGGCTTATTTATTTTGGGCTGGTCTTATAAAAACTAATTTCAATTTTGGTCATTTTATTAGTTTACATTATGAAAAATTGCGACTAGTCACTTTTTTCAAAAAAATCAACTAATTTACACCCCTTTTTTTGTTATTGGAAAATGGTGTTTTATGCATCGTGATTCATGAAAATGCCTTATTTTGTGCATTGCGGTGCATGGCACACTTTATTTTGAATTTAAATGTTAACATATATTTACTTTTCGTTAATATAATGTTATTTTCTATTTTTTTTTTTGGTTTTTTAATTACAATTATATATAAACTTTATTACAAAAAATGATGCTTCCCAACATTATAGTCAATTGATGGTTCAAGCAGTTACAAACCATGTTGGCATGTTGCCACCTAATCCATGAGAAAAATATATGAGCAATAAACATAAGCTTTATCTAGATAGAAACCAAACGTAACAAATGAAATTCAAACCGATTGGAAAAAATAAGATATATATATAAATAAGATATATATATATATATATATATATATATATATATATATATATATATATATAATTGAAAAAAATAAAGGTTCATTTCATCTTATAAAAGCATGTATAACTAAAACCCACGGTGGATAAAAAATCATATATGAATGTTTTTGAGATCTTAATGGATATTATATTGATTTGATAATTATCAATAAAAATAAATAAAATCAATTGCATGTATATAAAAACACATTAAATCTCTTATGGAATTAGTGTTGAGTTCATAATCCAAACATGGTATACAAGAATTGAAAATGTAAAGATCGCTAAAATTAAAGCTCAAAGATATATTTAACGCTAATTCCTAGAAATAAAATTAAAGTGCATTGAGCATGTTTATCTAATAAATTAGATATTCTGCATCTATACATAAAATAAACACATTAAATAGCCAAGTGCACATGTGAATATTCAATTTATAATTATCAATAAAAATAAATAAAATCGATTGCATGTATATAAAAACACATTAAATCTCTTATGGAATTGGTGTTGAGTTCATAATCCAAACATGGTATACAAGAATTGAAAATGTAAAGATCGCTAAAATTAAAGCTCAAAGATATATCTAACGCTAATTCCTAGTTAGAAATAAAATTAAAGTGCATTGAGCATGTTTATCTAATAAATTAGATATTCTGCATCTATACATAATATAAACACATTAAATAGCCAAGTGCACATGTGAATATTCAATTTATACTCATGCTAATTAGTGTTTGAACTTTCCCACTCATGCTGGCATTATATGAAGACATAAAAGTCATGTAATGATTTTCATGAAGTATTCATTATATTCTGCATTAGTATACTTGAAATGAAAGAATAATCTCTAAAGATGTTAGGCTCACAATTCACAATGATATTCGAGTCGGCATGGATAATGACATATTTTTTGTAAACCAATAATATGAAAATCAATAAATCAACTATCATTTATTTTAAGTGATGAACATTAGTTCATTAAATAGTGAGTTTTTGTTGTTGTTGTTGTTTGTAAATTTATATTCAAATTCTCTTGGTCTCTGTATCCACATATTTGCTTTAGTTGTTTGTAAATTTAAGTGAAAATGTTATGTAAAAAATTATCTCATCTAGATCTATAATAATATGTCAAATCTTTGCTAAAATGCATGAGCGTAAATGAAGTTCCCATCTACCATGTGAAAATACCTATCAACCCAAATAATTGACCATAAACCTTTTCATTAAACCCTCAATAGTTAAAACGCAAACACAAACACAAACAAAACCTCAAACCGTTGGTTTTATACATCCACGACTTAAACCTCTCTTTAATTAAATATTACTTTTATGGTAGCTATTGTGTCCATATAATTCATAATATTTCATTACAAATTAAAAAATATATAAATGAAATATTAAATTAATTTATAAACCATAAATCAAAATAATGTGAAAAATACAAATGTATTTCAAATACGTAAAATGGTTAACTAATATTTTTTTGTTATTTTTCAACATTAGTAAATCAACAACATTGAGTTACTAAAAAATAATTATTAAATTCAATTTATAAACGATATATTAAATTAATGTGTAAAAGCACAATAAATAAGTCAAACATTTTCATGAATCAAAATGCATCTAGGAGGTTTTATTTAAAATAATTGTTAAGCCATTAAGCTTCAATAAAAGTTAAGAAATTATACTACTAAATAATCACGTAAATTTGACAAAGTACAAACATTATTATCAACATCGTCTAAATTCACAATTGCTGATAAACACGCACGCACACACACACACACACACACACACACATAACCATTATTCATTGAGATAAAATTTCATAGACAATAAGAGTAGCAAAATAGATGAATTATATCAGTAACTCAACTTTGATATATTGTAATATACTTAACAATGTTTAAGCGTCGAAAAAAACTAAGAAATTAAACCACTAAACAATCACATACATTTGACAAACAACACATCTAATTACCAATATCGTCTAAATTAACCATTGTTGATAAATACACACACACACCCAACAATTACTCATTGAAACAAAACTTCATACATATTTTGACTTTACAAAATTATAATTTGTTAATAATCTATATACATGTGGAGACCTGGTATTTGTTGATGCAGTTTTTAATCTATGATAGTTTGTTTTAGTGATTATAGATAATAAGTGCAACAAAATAATTTTTTTGGATAATGATGGATCTCCAGTAAAATTACTGATTTGATAAATACAGATCATCCATCAAGAACTAAGATCTAAAAATTACAAAAAAAATATATTTTTTAAAACTATATTTTCTTAAATACATATCTATAATTTAAAATTACTAACCTAAAATTACATATCTAAAATGATTTGTATTTGTTTTAAAACATATCTAAATATTACAGATATGGATTAATTTTAATGTTACAAATCCGATGTATTTTATTAAAAAATTAACAAACTTCATAGACAAACATATTTGTATTTTAAATTAATAAATATGTCTAAAAATTACAAATATGTAATATTAAAGTTACAAATCTAATAATTTCATAGCTAAAATCTATATATATATATATATATATATATATTAGTAATTTCAGATTTGATAATGGTAGTTATAATAGTCGTACATGAATTTTAATGACAAATTGTTGTATGTAAAAAATTATTCCAAAATTTATACTAACTTTTTCAAATTTATGTGATTTTCTATCTTTAAATTTATTGTTTATTAATCTTTTTTTATTTTGTCCATATTGAAAAATTTAATTATATATTATTTAACATTAAATGAATATATAATTTTACACTCGTGTACAAACTGTGCAACACACGGGGGCATCACTAGTGAAAATAATACTCCAAGTGAAGTTTAATTAACAACAGTAGGAGTAGAAATCATAAAATAGCCTAATCTTATTTTTTATAGGCAAATAATATTACGAGCTAGAGTTATGTCTTGTGATATTATTACAAGCTTTAGTGTTAGAGCCGTTGGATGATTAAGTTGGTGATAATTTGGAATGTCCATATCATTACTTAAAAAAAATGTAAAGATCTAAATAGATTTGATCAAATGATAAAAACACTAAAACTTGTAATAATACCACAAACTCTAACTCGTGATATCATACATCTTTTTTATAAGAGCAATGGTAGAGTCACCTAATGAGTACCTAATTCAAACCATAAAATAATGTGATATCTTATATTTCATTTAATTTGGTCTTACTTTTTAACTTACGATTTCAAAGAAAAGATAAGTGAAAATATGTGAAATGTTTCTCAAATATTAATATCGCGTCCCTCTGGCTCTCATTTATAAAACAACTTACTTCGTCTACAGGTTGACAAAAGCTAACTAGTAACTATTATTCAGATATAATCATCTTTTAAATATATATATATCAATGCCAAATAGTTACAAATGTGATTTTAGCAATGCCAAATATAACAAATTTTCGTCAAAATGTACTTGCCAAAAACATAAATTATTTTGTTGGTGTAAAAAACTTTGCTTTATCTTGAAAATGTAAATTTTCATATGCTTAACCCCTTTTATTGTTTGATAAATGAAAATTATGAATTATCATTATGGTTGATTGGATGAATGAATCTTTAAACTTTTTGTATTCTTATAAGACATATTATCCGTCTATTTCATAGGAATATGAATAGTTTGTCATCAATAATGTATTTATACATTTATAACCTAAATAGTTTGGTTGTTGATTAGAAATAAATGATAAATTGCATTGAAACCCAAATATTGCCACAAGTATAAAAGCCTCCACTCCTTTCAAAATACTACCCAATTTTAGTACCATCAATATATATCACAAAAATCACCACTATGTAGAATAATATCTCTTTAAAGCGTAGTATGTGGCATAATCAAACCCATCAAACTGCAATAGACATTTAAAAAAAGGTTAGTCCGTAGTTCTTGCGTAGTGTTTTTTTTTCGGTGTTCAAAGTTTCATTTGTTTAATATTATATTCATATTCATCATCTCTTATTTTAATTTGGAAAGTATTTTCTTTTGTTATTTGAATTATCTTTGAGGGTTATATGGATAACACATACAAGTAAAAGACCCGTAAATGCAAGCACAAAAAAGACAGGAAAATATATGTTTTTTAAAAAATATTTTTCAACCTAAGATTTTTTTTGTAAATGTAAAATAACAGTATACTGGGTCTGGCCAATAAACCGTGCCTACACAAATGACAAACATGCACAACCATCATTTAAATAATATAAAATTACATTAACTCAACTATATAAGGTCTAAAACCCATTATTCCAAATACATACTTGAAATAATAATTAATGAACTTAAACCTATCTCTCGATGTAGTTGATTATTTTGAAACTCTTACGTGTTAAAAAAATATATTTTCTAAGTGATTTCAGCTTATCTGAATTAATATTATATCCCATTCATATATTATGATGTTGTTATAGAAAAAAATCAATTATTTTTTAAATCTGATGTTTGTTTTGTAATTTTTTAAAAAGAATACTTATATATAGATTATGTTGCAGAAATATTGTTTATGTATAATTTAATTAAAAAATATACATGTCAAATAGTTATGCCTATTTTTTATTACTTTAACAGTTAGAATTAACTCTCGCATACATGTATATGTGAAGGGGGTCATGCCTATTTTTTCTCTTTTCGTTACTCAAGAGTCCAAGTGTTTATCAAATACATCCCTTTGACCCAAAAAGTTTTCTTTTATGGCCTTTGACCAATATTTTTTTTGTTAACTTCCCACTTCGCTCCCCCAAAACATAACTTCTCTTAAAAGCCTTCCCCCTTCCCTTCTCAAGCACACACCATATCTTCTCTCCCCATATCCTCCGTCGTCTCCTTTCTCGCCCTCGTCATCTCTCCTCCCTCACCGCCATATCCTCTACGGTCATCCTTTGCCTCTTTCCACCGCCGTCGTCCTTTGCCTCATCCATTGAGGTCTCACTCTTTCAAACCCACTGACTCAATGATTGATCGACACATTAATCGAGTAGTTGTGAGTCGATTAATCGACTCCAAATATTAGAAGAACGAGATTTTTGTTCTCGTGTCTATGTCACGTTGTGAGTGTGTCAGTATGAGACTGCATCAATGTATGATCAAATTTTTGTAAGGGGTGACTACTCAGAATGAAAATATAAGTTACCATGTTATAAAAACTTTATTATTGAAATCAATCTTTTTGAGCATTTGTACCCTAACGATCGATGATTACTATTATATTATATCATTGGATAAAAAATAAAATGATGAGATTGATTGAGTTCTTGGAATATACAATTAATTCACTTCAAAAGAATTCAAACTATTAATTGCATTAATTAATCTTAGCTTATTATTTTTTATCCAATGGATAATATTAATCATTAAAATTTTCATCCACCAGCGGTTAAAAATATTTTTTACACAAGCGGCTTTTGGATATGACATGTGGCCATCCAAAATCTAAAAAAAAAAAAACAAAGATTGTGATTAATACGTTTCATGTTTCAAGGATCACTTGTATAAAAAAAAAATTGGGTTAACCTCATCATTAGTCCCTGTACTTAAGACCTTTCTAGCGATCATCCCTCGATTCAAAAAGTGAAAATTTGAGTCCAAAGTAGTCTTTTTTTGCACGCTAGAGATGGTTGGATGCCGTTAGGTGATCTACCGTTAAGTTGGCATGTGCGAACCATGTGATATTTTTTGAGGGCAAGAAAGTCATTTCATGAGGATGTTTTCATGTTCATCTTAATCAGACCTTCGAACACACCCCCATTTTAAAATCAAAATTGTTTAGTTCAAAACAAACAAAAATAATTGGTACAAAACCTTGGATCCTAAACCAAGATGACAAAACCCTCTCTCATCTCAAGGACACTGCTACGAGAGAGACAAATCCCAATTTCATGATTCTCCTTTCTTAGTCGGAGTTCACTTGTAAAGCTTGCACGGTAGAGCCATTAACTCCATGAGACTGAAAGAAAAGAATATTCATGTAATATTCATCAGGAAAGCACCAAATTCCTAGTTCACTTGGTTTTTAATGCTTCTTTTTGTTTCTAGGTGAGATCGGGGCATTCATTTTCACAGTTCACTTTTTCTCAACAAGAATTTTAGTCAGGTGAAAGCGACTCCAATCAGGAATTTTCTCAGAATTCCAGCACATTGGAGAAGTCAGAAGTGCATTTTGGTTAAGGTGTGTTAGCAATTGGGCTTGTGGCCCGATTATTTACTTCCGCTCATATGTAATATATTTATATTATTAAAAGTTAATTAGTTTCCTAATCCGAAGGGGTTCGGGATTGACTTAACTTAACCTACAAGAAATAGAGTTTCTTGTACAATAATATAAATAGGGCAACTAAATGGATAAATCTCTAACCTAGAACATGCCCAAAGAAGAATACATCTTCTTGGCCGCCCCCCCTCTCTCTCTCTCCTATATTCTATCTCACCAAATACTCCTCTAGTCTAACCATCAAGAGGCTAGGATTTGCGGTGTGAACCAGAGATTGATATTTGTGCTATGTGATATCAATCCAACGAGAGAGACTTGTAGGATTGTTGATCGTGACATACGTAGATCGTAGCTCAAACAGAAAGTCTTCCGCTTCGCTCAAAGTTCAAGTTCGCACGAGGTAACTCACGATTACTATTAGATAACAAACTTGATTAGCATATATTGAGATATAAACTTTCATTGGTATCAGAGCCAAGTTGCTTGATTGCTCGTTTCGTTATGCCATGAATTGCATGCTTTTGTTTTTGGGTTTGTTTAAAAGTTTTACCCGATAACCAACCAAATGGGTTTTATTATTTAATGTGTAAAACAATTTTATTTTTTATAAAATTTTATATGTCTGAGTTCCCTATGACAAGACGAATAACATACTAAATTCTCATTGAAATCCGTTGGGTATTTTTCTAAAATATCGCAAACCCTAGTTTTGTTGAAAATTATTTTTTTCCAAAAATTTGCATGCTATTTTTAACTGTTTGTATTATGTAAAACCGTGGTTTTATGGTCTGTACTTGTAGTTCTCGCAAGGACTTTCCAACAACATATTATATCCTTAATTTGAACTTAAAATGAACGTTTTACGACCTCGAGAAGTTGTCTCACGGATCACGTTCGCGAATCGATTTTTCGGGTTATAAAAATGGCGTCCCAACTTCCCCACTATTGGCCTAAATGTACGTACCTCTTATGGCACTCCTTTCAGTGTAAAAAGTACATGACTGGCAAGTACTCGACGATACGAATCAAACGCCACCGTCCGCGACCTCATCGGAGCTTGAGAAGACGGTGCGTGGAGCCACTCTCCGGCTGGGCGCGTGAGAGGCTGAAGGAAGACCAGTCAATCGTTGATTGGTCAATGGTCAAATAGTTGATTGGTGACGTGTCTGCCATGTCAGCACAATGTGACCCTTTTTGGTGACACCGGCGATGATGACGTCACGCCGCACGCCGCACTCATCGTCCGGTCGCCCAGCTTTGTCAGAAGCCAACACGCAGCGTGGTGCGTGTGAGCGCGTGCGGCATCTGTGGAGCTCCGTTTTTGAAACGGACGGCGCGTCTAAGATGTGTTTTGGCCTTCTGAGTCCATTGGTACCCTCTGTTTTGATTAATTCAGCCTGGAAATGTTTGTTTTTGTTTTTTCAATGTATAAAAACATGTTTTTTGATTTATTAAAAAATAATATCCAGGGGCTATTTTGTCATTCTGTGAATGTTTAGGGCTATTTGGAACGGTTCAGTAATTTTTTAAAATTCTTTGTGAATTTTAAACTATTTTAAAGTTATTTTTAGCATAATTAATTGTCGTTTTGAGCTCTAAAATTGTGATTGAGACTATATGAAACCCAATAATTTTATTTTCAGTAGTGAAAATATTTATGTACATGATATGAGTTTGATGGATTTGTTATATCTTATTTATTTTGTTTAAATTATCAATTTATGAATATTTTTACGCAGTGCATACTTTGGTTGTGATTATAAGCCTCGTAGATTTTCCCTCCTTACGTGTATGATGTAATTATGCTTAGTAATTGATTTTTTAGAACAAAAATGAATCGAAATATATATATATATATATATATATATATATATATATGCTTATGTCTTATTTTTTGCAATAAATTGTAGTGAAATGACTTCTAAGAATGTAATCGTTGACCTTAACAAGGGTGAGAAATTGGATGACACCAACTATAGTGTTTGGCAAAGAAAAATCACGTATTTACTAAATGAGCAAGATGTTCTTGACAACCTAGATACTGTGATGGAAGAACCAGAGATGGGTAATTTGACCATCACCCAGCATCGCCAGAAAATACAAGATTTCCTTAAATGGAAAAAGAAATATCGATGTGCACGCTTTACTATGTTGAGTAGCATGCATAATGATCTGATTGACGAGTTTGAGGATTGCCTAACTGCAAAACAAATATGGGACGTGATGTGATCTTAGCGAGCTCGAGTTTGGATGAGACATGTGATGACTGGTTCGAGAATTGGAAGATTCAAGCAAGGATGATCAAGCATGAAGAGTTCGTGATTGAACAAAATATCAAGTGTCAAAGAAATCAAATGAAGTTCTTTAAATGCGTAGAGTATGATTGGAAGATTCAAGAGTTCTATACAAACTTAATTCGTGGATTTATTGGAAATTCAGGTTATTACAATGGCTACTCTACAAATTCAAATATGCGTTGTGAAGCCTTAGATTTCATGGATGATGACTTGAAGACTCAAGAAATGTTCGTTAATGTCATACAATAACTTTGGAAGCTTTTAACGCCTAAAAGAAGACTTTAGGGGGCCAAAATGCAACTTTGAAAATTAGACATTTACAAAAAACGGGATTTGTAGATTTTCCTTATCTTGGAGGATTTATGTTTCTTAAATAGATTAGGTAACTTACCTAATTGTTGTCTACATAAATTAGGTAAGTTAAGTAGTTTTCTAAGTTGATTTTAGGTAGTTTCCTAAGTTGATTTTATTTAGTTTCCTAAGTTGATTCTAAATAGTTTCCTAAAATGATTCTACTTAGACCTTTCCTTTTACTTTTAGGTTTAGGATTCACAACCCATATAAATAAGGGTTGTGGCATATTGTTTTGTAGACAACTTTCTGATTATTGATTAATATAGTTTTTGAGTGTTTTTCAAAACCTCCTTGTTCTTCATTGAACTTGTGATTATTTGGTGAGAGGCTAAGTAATCGAAACCCGAACTTATCAATAGGATATTCATCCCTATTGTGGCATTCTTTATTATACCAAGGTTCGTGTTCGTCTCGTAATTGGATCGCGGAGTACCACATTCAATAACGGATCGTAGCATTGGATCAAGGTGTCACAATCCATCAATTCATTGACGTTCTTCGCTTGCCGTGCTGCGTGCTCTTTGATTCCTCCATTGCGAGTACGCGTCTAGGAATCATATCAGGACGACATTAAGCTTATTTATAGGAATACTTTTGCTACAAAGTTGCGGACTTTGACTTACAAGTTTGAAAGCTATAAGATTGACCAGAAACGTAACATTCTTGAACAACTACGCGAGATGTCCGGAATGATTCGTGAGCTTAAGGCTGCTGGTTCAATCTTATCTGATGAACAACAAGTTCAAGAAGTGATTCATTCACTGCCTGACTCTTGGAGTAGTTTGAGGCGTATTCAAGTCAAGCGAAAGGTAGATGGATCAATTGACAAATATAATGCACGTCTTATGACAAAAGACTTTACCCAAGGAGAGAGTTTAGACTTTGAGGAGACAATCTCCCCTGTGGTGAGATTTTCCTCTGTTAGCATAATCCTAGCGATAGTAGCGCACATGGATCTAGAACTTTATCAGATGGATGTTAAAACTGCTTTTCTCAATGGAGAACTAGATAAAGAGATCTATATGACTCAACCAGAGGGTTTTGAAGTCAAGGGACAAGAGTGCAAAGTGTGCCGGCACAAACGTTCCATCTATGGTCTCAAACAATCATCTAGACAATGGTATATTCGCTTTCATCAAGCGATAACCTCAATTGGCTTTGTGATGATTGAGGAAGACCATTGTGTGTATGTTAAACAATCCAAGAAAAAGATCTTGATTCTGTCATTATATGTTGATGACATCCTACTAGCTGGGAATGATATGGAGATGATAAATGCTACTAAAGAGTGGTTGTCTGTGCTTTTTCGATATGACAGACTTGGGTGAAGCAAGTTATGTGCTTGGAGTAAAAGTCATTAAGGATCGTTCGAAAAGATTTCTTGGTTTGTCTCAAGAGACTTACATTAAGAAAGTCATCGAATGATTCGACATGACTAACTCAAAGCCCGTTGTCACTCCAATGGAAAAAGGATGTGTCGTTAGTACAAACCAATGCCCTAAGAATGAAGAAGAGAAGAAAAGAATGTCTACGACTCCATATACGAATGCGGTAGGAAGCCTGATGTATGCTATGGTGTGTACTCGGCCTGACCCATGCTTTGTAGTTGGGATGTTGAGTCGATTCCAAAGTAATCTTGGACTTCAACACTGGATGGCAGTGAAAAGGGTTCTGCGTTACTTAGTGGGAACCACAAATTTAACCATATGTTACCAAGGTGGGGATTTGAGCTTGAAAGGTTTCACTGACGCAGATTGGGCTGGAGATATAAATGGTTATAAATCTACTTCGGGCTACGCTTTCCTCCTTAGTGGTGGAGCTATCTCTTGGAGTAGCAAGCGACATACTAGCACCGTCATATTTACGATGGAGTCAGAGTACATGGCTTGCTCAGCTGCAGTTCAAGAAGCTGTATGGTTGAGGAGTTTTCTTCAACATCTTGATGTTACGACGCATGAGGATCGTCATGTAATCATTACTTGTGATAACATGACTGCTTTAGGTTACACTAAAGACCCCAAGTATCATGGGAAGACGAAGTACATCAATATCAAGTATCATTTCACTAAAGACATGGTTGCAGAAAAGAAAGTTGTTCTAGAAAATAATCTTACTAGAAGCATGTTGGCTGACCCTATGACTAAGCCTCTAGCTAGAAAGATCTTCCATGATCATATGATGGGTATAGGGCTTCGTAGAATTTGACATTTATTTTAAGAATACTTTTGTTGACATTTGATTATTATTTTCATTATTGTTTGAATAAATTGCATTTTCATTTTATTCCTTTTATATGTTAATTGGATGTTTTAATATGAAATTAAGTAGCATATATTTTGATTAAAAAGATGTCATAGATATTGAATTGGCCCTCTCACACGGGTAATTCACCTTGTCGCTAGGTGGGCGAGTAAGTTGAGATAGTAAAAGTCTTTGGCACCTACGAAGGGGAGTTTGCAAATGGCATTACATTTATCGCCTTACCATATGACCAAGATGAGACCTTTCATAAAGGTCGACTTTATATCCCAAGAAAAAGTCCGAATGTGATATCTTAAAAGAAACACTAGAAGAGTGACTACTTTTAAGTACTCAGGTTAGACACCATAAGGGCGGCTAGACTAAGGTTCGTATGGCGTTTGAGCATGACATGCCTACTTGATGTGCGCGAACGCATCTCGGGCAAGATTATCCGGTCGTATCAAGTAATAAAGGTCGTAAGTACGAGTTGATCCCATGAGGAATGCGCGTAATTCTCACTCCAACTAAGTACCGAAATTATGTTAACTAATTATATTTGAGCGAAAAGAAATTAAATTAAAATATAAAAATATAAACAACCTAAGAAAGCAATTAAATCTAAACTAAAACGGAGGTGGTTTGGCAACAACAAATCAAGATAGAAATATAGGAACGCATTATTTTTAGTCTAGCCGGTGTTTTAATTTAATCATCTTTTTGTTTTTCTTTAACTCAAGTCTTGGTAGTCGGACACACTATTTTATTCGCTACGGGCTTTCGCTACGTATAGCAAATCTAGCTATCTCTCAACCTTGCTACGGTCTCATATCATCGCAATACATAACACAGGGGAGAAAATAACTGCATGTGTAAACAAGCATCCAAAGACTATCTACGCGCGATCTCCTTTCGGTCTCACGCCACACAAACTACTATTGTGATTTTCGGAATAATAGGAAGGGCTTTCCCTTCGTATCCTATCATTCTAGTGATTATCTAATGGTTCGCTACGCCATTAAAAGCATTAAGAAAACACAATAATAACCAAGCGCATGGGTAATACTTCGCAAAAAGAAACTCTCTATATTTTTCTACAATTCATGTTGGTAGCCGAGACAACTAAATTGGCTAACTACGGGCTCTCGCATCTTATAGTCAACCCTAATCTCCCCGACCTTGCAAATGGCTAAGGTGGTTCGATCGCGTGTCAAACCTAGTCTCATTTTGGCTATCGGTGTGTGTCACTAAACACCAACTATTAAATTGATTGGTCCGAAATATAAAGGTAGCTCTCGCGGATCCTAAATATTTCTAAAATCATTCAATTATTGGCCAGATAATTAAAATCATTAATTTTACAAAATAATAACTAACATAATTGTGTACTAAATAAAGAGATAAATTAAATTAAAACATTACATTGGACATAGAAAATAATTGCATTTTCATAAATAATTTAAGTACAAACCAAATCAACATTTACAAAATTAATCAACTCAAGAAACCATAACAACTATCTAAAAATATAAGTAGAAATAATTGAACCGAAAAATCGCGAATCCGGAGTTGAAATCATTTGCAAATGCGTCCTCGGCCCTTGATTTGATGTTCCAAACCTTCAAGTTGATCAAGCTTCAAGGGATTGGGAGAGATTTTTAGTAAAAAGGGACTGGTGCCCCCATTTAGGGCTAATGCCCGAAATGGGGGCTTCTTAGTTTTCAAAAATTGAAGGTTACTGGAAACAAAATGGAGGAGGCAAAGGGAGGGCCAGACAAGCAGGGGTATAATAGGAAGAACAAGGGAGAGATGAGGGCTAAAAGGGAAAGAAAAATGGAGATGGGTCGCGGCTGTCCATGGGCAAACCAAGGGAGAAAGCGCGGGTTGGCCCAGGCTGAAATGGGTTGAGGCAGTAAGAGGGAATGGATTGGATATTGGGCTGATGGGCATGGTTGGGCTGGAGCAATCGCAGGTCGCCCGGATCAATAAACTGCACGTGGGTCTTCATTAGTGGGCGGAAGGCGGCAGATTTTGCCACGTGTCTCCACAGGCCAGCCGACAACGCATAAAGACTTCAGGAAATTGTGCCGGACACCCCTGCTTTTCTGATTCTTGCTCCGGTACCCCTGAACCTTCTGAATTGAGCGCCGCCTTCCAGGTTTCTTCTAGGTTTGCAGAATGGTCCTCTATTAGCACATTCAGCCTCCGTTAGCCTCTGTTAACCTGATTTTGCCTTGAATTACTTAACGGACTTAACAAACTTTGTCCAAATAAATTCCAATTCAACTTTAAAGCCCGGAATTGTCTCGAACTTCGTGCTAAACGCTGTATAAAAGATCGATTATGCATGGAAACCTACATTAAGCACAAAAACACAAATAATAATATTTCCAAAGCATAATTAACTCAAAAATAGCACAAAATAACAGAAAATTCCCGAAAAAATTGGTGGAAATCTTGCCCTCATCACTACTTCGTGTGGGAGTTCCGCCATAGTATACCCATCATACTGTATGTGACTATAATGCAACCTAAGAAAGTATTGAATGATCCATGTTTCATCACTGTGTGAGTTCTAGTGATCAAATCCAGGTCACAATTATACTATGTGACTTAGAACTATATCATGAACTTGGTCGTTGATGATGCTACTTTGGCATGCCGACCAACGGGCTATGCACATACAGCCCTACGTAGCATTGTTGGGAAAACAGTTAATCAAAAGTGATTGATATGAGTGTCTAAGGAAAATACTATGATATACATCTCTATTTTTGTGTTTCAATGCCATGACAATCATATTGAACATACGGTTCAAGAGATTGATCTTGATACACAAACATGTTGAGGTTTAAGCACCACTCTCGAGGGATTGAGGATGCTTAAATTGATGTTTATATACGGTCTGGGGTATAGACGAGTTTTGTTTTTTAACGAGGACGTTCTATGCTGGTCGGATGTTGATTTGGTATAGCGCTCCACCCTTTATCTTTCTCGTCATGCCGCACGCTTCACTTCCAGTATGAAAAGGCAGTGTTTAACGGGTTTTGATGATACCATGTGGTAAGAGAGGTGAGCCCATGTGTGCGAGTGAGAGATGTTAGCAATTGGGCTTGTGGTCCGATTATTTACTTCCGCTCACATGTAATATATTTATATTATTAAAGGTTAATTAGTTTCCTAATCCGAAGGGGTTCGGGATTGACTTAACTTAACCTACAAGAAATAGGGTTTCTTGTACAATAATATAAATATGGCAACTAAATGGATAAATTCCTAACCTAGAACACGCCTAAAGAAGAATACGTCTTCTTGGCCGCCCCCACTCTCTCTCCTATATTCTATCTCACCAAATACTCCTTCTAGCCTAACCATCAAGAGGCTTGGATTTGCGGTGTGAACCAGAGATTGATATTCATGCTACGTGATATCAATCCGACAAGAGAGACTTGCAAGATTGTTGATCGTGACATACGTAGATCGTAGCTCAAACAGAAATTCTTCCGCTTCGCTCAAAGTTCAAGTTCGCATGAGGTAACTCATGATTACTGTTAGATAACAAACTTGATCGGTATATATTGAGATATAAACCTTCAAGGTGCAACAACTAAGGGACAATGTAGGAGTGTGTGGTCGTCATGAGTCCAGTTATAGGTTTCGTTTTCCTTCTTTAATAGTTGGAAGCTGGGTTCGATGCATTATTCTAGATCTATCAATTTTCTTCGGCTTTTGCATTTCCACTTTGTGATTAAACTTCAGCCCCATTAATTCTTGTTTCTTGGTTTGATTAAACTAATTTATTGTTGAATTTCAGCTATTTATGAATGATTCCACTTTGTTTATTATTTTTTGGGTTATGATTAGCTAAGTTTCGATGAACAAATGAGATTTCTTGGTTGAATCAAATTTTCTGTAATAAAAGGAATTGAAGCAGCTTTTTGGCCCTCTTCTTTCTAAGATCCGGTACAAGATAAGGACTTGGATGGCTAAGACGACCAAGAAAGAAAAAACAATCCATGATTGAAGAATAACTTATTAGAACTTGGAATTGGTGAAGGTTTACGATAGATTGATCGTTCTACCTTTGTTTTCCTTTAAAGTTGTTCGCAAAAGGGAATTTTAAGTGTATTAATTATAACACATGTGGATATATGATCATAGATTAAACTTGTCAAGATCAGCAAGCAAATTGAATGATTCTCTAATGATAGAAAATGAAACTATCATTGAGAGAACAACATTTACAACTTAGCAAGCTGCAGGTAATGAAGATTACACAACTATTGAGTAGTTGGGTTTGTCAGTGAGCCTATGGGTAGGAGGTAGGTTATGGATTAATCGGGTAGTTACAGAAAGAGAGAGTAGAGTAGTTAGTAACTCCATGGCCTGTTTCATGGTGGTGTCAGAGGTGGGTGGAAGACCATAAGGTCACAGTGATGGTGGAGGTGTGTGGAGGCCGGAGGGGTTAGAAAGAGGTTGGAGCCTGGAGGTTGAAGATGATAAGAAACATCACTCCTAAGGAAATGACTTTCTTGCCCTCATAAATATCACGTGGTTCGTACATGCCAACTTAACGGTAGATCACCTAATGGCATCCAACACATGGACCTCTAGCTTACAAAAAGAGACTACTTTGGACCCAAATTTTTACTTTTTGAATCGCTAGAAAGATCTTAAGTACAAGGACCAATGATAACGTTAACCATAAAAGATTTTACATCGCTAGTGGATAAAAAATTTACTTGAGTATTAATAGTAACCATCAATGGTTAGTAATAAAAAATAATCATTGAAACTCCCTCATGTATGTATATGTGTGTGTGTGTGTGTCTATATATATATATATATATATATATATATATATATATATATATATATATATATATATATATATATGTATGTATGTATGTATGTATATGTATTTACTTAAAAAGTCAACTTTAAAAAATTAAGTCATAAAAATATTATTTTATTACTAATGAACTACTAAAATGTTATTTTCTTTAAAAAATGATTTTCAAATAAAGACTCTTTGCCCGAAACGGAGGGAGTATCTATATATCTATATATCCAAGCTATTTTAGGTAGTTTCCCGCTTAAAACAACTTTCCAAAAATAAGACATCATTAACCAGATGTCATTTAATGCAATATTAAATTAAAGATTAAATATATCAACAAATTGGCTTGAAATATATCAACATGACAACATTAACTGTCATGTTAATGTCATTCAATCAAATTAAAGAAGGATGAATTCTTTAATTCCCCTTTTAACTCAGTCAAATTAAAGAAGGATGAATTATTTAATTCTCCTATTTTCACAAACAAAACTTCGATTTCTATCCTTAATCATTGCATCTTTGATATTAATGTCATTCAATTGCCATATTTTTTAATTTTTTTATGATAAATTTATGATCAACTGATGTAATTATAATAGTTGAAATTGAACTATTTAATTTTAATTAAATAATATTCGGCTATTTATTGAAGTACTATGTTATTTTTTTAATGTTTTTTTTTTGTTTTTGTTTTGCTTGATTATAAATTATAAATTAATTCAAAAAGAAATATGTCTGTGAGTGTAACGCACGGGTGTTTTTTTTTTTTTAAGTTATCGTATTATCAAAGAAATTAATAAGAGTTCGAGGGTTAATGATTCTTTTGGTCAATTATTACATTAACTTCTTTCTAGTATTTATTAATCAACCAAATTTATATCACTGGTACTCACTAATATAATATGTTTCTTCTTTATACACGGCAACATCTCTCTATTTTATTTTATTTTTTCGTATAGAAGAGCTCAAAGCCTCATATACGTATACGATGCTACTGCTTATACAATCGAAACTTTTCCCACCCAGACCAACTCTTGCTCTTAAAACATTACATACTAGGTTATATTCGTGCGATGCACGGTTTTTAAGATTTTTTTTTGCAAAAGTTGTTTATAAAAAAGATAATTTTCTAAACTCGTTGTATTTAAAATATTTTAAACTAAACGAAAAGGGTAAATACTAAAATATATATATGAATGAGTAATATAAAGATGCACATTCGAATTTGCTGCAAAAAAGATAAGTTAAAAAACAAATGTTGTTGTTCATTATAAAAATAAACCATGATCGCAAATAATATAATGAAAAAAGAACGAAAGAGATTTAAGCAAAGACAAAATATATTTGAAATATTAAAAGCAAAAAAATATAAAGAAACAAAGCTTGCAATGAGAATATTATCCAATCAATGTACTCAAAGAGAGATAAAGGTAGATGGATATTTATATTTAAGTGGGTAAAAAGATAAGATATGATAATCTCAAAGATTGCTTTTGGTATACAAAAATATATATACTCATTAAGCTTAATTCACTTATTCTTCACAGAGTCGGGAAGTGTGGGGGATTTCTTAGCATGCAAGCAACTTTCCTCATGGTAGGACTAAATGCAACCTTATTCTCAACCCATGTCATTGCAATATTGAATTGTAACATTTTCCAAATAGATAAAGTCAAACAGTAAGCCTTGAATCTAACATTGCTAGTTACCACTAATGCAGAATCAGATGGTTGAAAGAGTTTTTATGTCATCTCCTATATATTCTTTGTCATCAACATAACTATATATGTTCATACCATCACCAAACTCACCTACATACATTTTTGACGGTGATAAGCTCAAGGATTACTACATAGTAGCTATAAATGTTGTTTTTCTCATTCATTTATAGCATGTATGTGTATTATATTGTAAAACCAGATAAATTTAAAAAAAAATTTAAATCAATTATATTAATTTTTTTCATGCTTATTCACAAACATATTTAATAACAATATTAATTAAAATATTAAATATATATGTAATTTATAATAAATTAAAATTTATTAAACAACTCATATCAAAGAGCAAGTGCTAATAATAACAAGTGGCAAAAGTTTAAGGGACCTAACAGAAAAATTAGAAAACTAACTTTAACAACCCGACAGAAACTAATGGAAACTAACATAACTTAACACCACCATCCCAGCTTGGTGGTCAAGCAACCAAGGACGGCGGGTGGTGGTCGAGCACGGCGACTGCCTTCAAATTATTATTATTTTTCTATTCATGAACACAAATCGAAATTATAAAGAATGAGTTTAGAAAACATACCTTACCTTATTTGAATTGAGAAAGAGAGAAAATCTAGAGAGAATGATTTTTTATGATAGTTTTTGGTTTGTATGTTTTTTTGTTCAAATTTTTGTTTTTGTTATTCATAGTGACCAAGGATAATATAGTAATTTCATAATCAAAAGTGTTGTATTAAGTATTTTATACGTGTTGTGTTAAATATGCCCCAATTTAGAAAAGTAAGAAATTTGAGAGAGGTATCAATAAGTGGATTGAATTACAACGGTTAAAATCTCTTGTAGAGAAGGGAGGATTATAAATTTTAACTGTCTAACATTATTTATAGATCAAGAAACAAATGTTGTTTAGAATAAATAAACATAATTTGAATTTGAAAAAGATTTGTTTGTTAAAATTTCATCATTAATAATAATAAAATCATAGAAATCTGCTCATATAAATTTTATCTTTTTTTAAAAAATTATTATGCATGGTTTATATGTGTTTATTGATGATAAAACTTTTATCAATAAAATTTAAAAAAATTACAAGTTATAAGAGAGTGACACGTGGAAGTATGGAATTATTTAAAAAGTTTAAGCATTTAATAGAAAGCCACCACGTAGTAGCAGCAGCTTCTGTTTTAGTAATAGTTAATATATAGATAATTAATAATTAATAAATATAGATTAGTAGAATAACAAATAACGTAAAATTATCCCGTGAATAATTTGTATAAATTAAACAGTATGAAAATGAAAAAGATGAGAATTGAAGAATTTCGGTCAAATTAAACTTGTATAAATTCCATAGAATAAAATCTAGTTTAATTAAGCAATATTTGAAAAAATATATATAAACGGGAAGTTGACACGTGATTTTTATCCGTAAATCTCTATCATAAATTTACTCGTAAAATTATATCATATATCTGTTTTATCTTATCAAATTAGTTTTAGGATTTTTTTATCTTACCTAAGTAGATTTAGGATTTTTATCTTAAACTAATTAGATTTAAGATTTTTATCCAAATATATAATTTATGAGGTATGATATTAAAAACAAAATCCTAAATCTCTATCATAAATTTGTTTTATCTTATCTAATTAGTTTTAAGATTTTTATCTTATCTTATTAGATTTATGAATTTTTATCTTAAATTAATTTATTTGGGAAAAAGAATTTTTTTTACCATTTCGAATGTGACACATGGCATCACAAAATCTATTTAAAACTTTTAACTTTTCACAGAAAACCGCTACGTGGCAGTAGCGGCTTCTGTTTTAATATTATTTATAGATTTTTGACAATTATTTTCTTATTTTCTTCTCTTAAAACCCTTCAAAATAGAAATGAAAATGATCACATGTACTGATTTACATCTAAAAATGCCTAATGCCTCTTGGAATCACGATTCCCACGTGTGCTTATGGCACGTGCCAAAATGTGAAAATAGAAAGTTGTTAATAACGAAGGATTAAAACCTGGGTTTATACTTTAAACTTTATTTTTAAAAAAAATAAAGTCTAAAGAAATTTTTTTTTATCCATCGACCGTGTATAAACGTTTTTGCACAAGCGACTTTTAGAACATAAGAGCATCCTCAATGTTAAATTTAACATCAACTTCTTATACAATTTCTTAACTAAGTCCCACTGCCACCTACACATTTTTATCTTCTTACTCACTTAAGAATAAATCTTCAATTTTCTTACACAACTTCTTACACAAAAAATATTAAATTTAACATCATCCCAAATAAAATAAAAAACTCTTCCCCCCACACACACCCGCCCACTTCCCTTGACTTTTTAAACAAAAAACAACTTCTTAATGAAGAAGTTTTTTCTCTTTCTCTCTCCTAGTTGGCCCAAATTCAAATCCTAATGGCCACTATCACACATATCAAAGCTATAAGAATTTGTTTTTTGAAACAATGGGGATGCAAGAGCATCTCCAATGCTACTCTTCCTATTTCATCTTCTTAGTCGGGTTCCACTGCCACCTATATACTTTTCTCTTTTTATTCCATTTAATAATATATATCTTCTCATTCCTAATCTTCTTATATATCTTTTTAGCTGGGTCCCACTGCCACATCATTAACTTTACACTTCAATCTTATTTTTATAGTTTTCAAATAAATAAATTTATTTAATATATTTCATATTTAAATATTCCGTATAAATAAATTAATTTATAAATAAAGACATTAAAATTTATAGTGAAGAAGGAAAAAAAAAGAATGAAGAAGTTGGGAAAAAAACAAGGAAGGTTGATGTGATATATTTAAAGGGAAGAAGGAAAAAAAAGGAAAAAAACTTTAAAATTTATTTGAAAAAACACCAACAAATGGCTATTTTGTAAAAAAAAAAAATAATTAAAACCCCCACCCCACAACGGTAATCCACCCCTCCCACCACCCCTCCCCACGCCACTTTGATGGTAACTAGGGGTGGCAATTTGTACTATTGTGTCGTGTTTGTGCCTCATTATCGTGTTTTCATTGTATATATATTTAATTTGATCATAAATATAACAATAATTATTATTATTGAATATATTAACAATTCGTGTCTTTCGTGTCGTGTCGTATTGGTCTTATCGTGTCATTTGTCTTTGGAATCATGTCGTGTTGGTTCATGCTATCGTGCTGTGTCAGTCATTACCACCCCTAATGGTAACATTCAATAAAAAAAAATAAAAAAAGTAATCAAATGGCACATTGATCAAACACTTTTGACTCACCCAGGCTTACCTTCCACGCCATTTACCCCGCGTGTGGTGCATGCGCTAGCAACAGCCAAGCGGTGCACCACACCGCTGCTCCATGCTCCCTTCTTTCTCTATCCGTTTTTCTATCCTATTTAGGAAGAAAACATCCCCTCTTGCCATTTAGGAAGAAAATATAAGAAGACTTACCATTGCTATTTGCTCTCTTCCTATTAGAAAGTGGGTTTAGGAAGAGAGCAATGGTGATGCTCTAACACGTGGCTAACCAAATTTTAAAAAATAAGAGTATATTTTTTCATCCGAAGACGGTGTAAATTTTTTTATGACACTTTTTGATGTCTAATATGATCAACAATAAAGTTGTATGTCATTTTATATTCCAAGGCAAACTTATATTTCAATGCATTTACAACCAAATTAATTTAGGGCTAAATGAGAGTACTAATTAGATTTATGTTTCCAATAAATTAATGTATTCATATTAGATAAAGATGTCTTTTTATTTTTAGTAAGTAGATTTAGGCGGGAAACTACCTTATTTAGCAGTGTTATGTGCATCTGTCTTTATATATATATATATATTTATATATATATATATATATATATATATATATATATATATATATATATATATGCACTATCGGACCAGTGTAAACAAATTATATAAGCATAAAAATCCTTACAGTCAAATGAAATAATTTTATAACTCAATTGATATGTATTAAACATTCTAGTAATTGAGATTTGTATGCTTTTAAGATCTTAAAAATGTGTATAAATGTCTCTAAATAAACTTTAATTATCTGCTAATCAAATAACTTGAAATAAAACTTTAATTGAGCATCAAAAAATCAGAATTTATCCTTAAAAAATTTAAGATGTACTCCATTCGTTCCACCTAAAATGTTGATTTTTGAAAAGTTTAATTACTAGGTTATTGCCCATGCGATGCACGGTTGACTTAGTTTTATTTTTGAAACTTAATTTTGTAAAGAATCTGCAAACTATTTGAATGAATCAACAACAGTAAGATGCCCACATAATTAATAAATAAATAAAAAAACGTGAGATCACGTCGAATCATCAAATCGAAAATCCATGTGAATTATCAAATCAAACAAATATTCTATGTGTGAGTGTGAGACGAATGGAGGGGAGGGGAAGTACCACGAATACAGATTCGTCAAGGAGGTGTTTTAAGGAGGGGAAATATTTCACCGTGGTTGTTTGTGGTGTTGGTGTAACACGTTTAATCAAATTGGATAAAATATATTTTAAATTGACAAAGTTTTGGTAAAATAATAAAATTTTAAAAACTTATACCATGAGAATTGAGAAGTCTTAATCAATTTAAACTTGTCTAAATCAAATGTAATAAAATATATCTGCTACAAACCGACTATGATAGCAAAAAATGGTAAAATTGAAGAATTTTAATCAATTGAAACACGTATATATTTTTTTACCATGAAAATAGAAAGTCCTAATCAAGTGATACACGTTTAAATCAAATGTGATAAAATTCTATCTGGTATTAACCGATTTTGACAGCAAAAAATGGTAAAAAAGAACCTTTACCATGTATAAATGAGGCATCATTTTAAAAAATCTATCCGATTTTAGTTTTTGACAGCAAAAATAAAAGAATTTATAAATATATATATGGTATCGTATGCATGGTTTTAATAGTTTTTTTTTCTTGTGCAAAAGTTGTTTATAATGAGATGATTTTCTAAACTTGTAATAAATAATTTAAAAAAGTAATTAGAATAATTTGAAAGAAGCGAAAAATAAGGTAAATATTCAAAATTGATCATATGAATATGTAATTGAAATATTAAAATCTACAAGAAATGATAAAATCTATTCACAAAAAACACTTTTACCATGAAAATTTGGAGTCCTAATCAAGTAAAACGTGTGTAAATCAAATGTAATAAAATCTATCTCGTACTAACCGATTTTAGTAACAAAAAATAATTAAAAAAAACGTTTACCATATATAAATGAGGTACCGATTTTAAAATCTATCTGGTTTTAATTTTCGGCACAAAAAAAAAAGAGAAAAGAAACTACAACTTCACAAGAAGGTGTCACGTTAAAGCACATAAATTCTTTAAAACTTTAAGCATTCAACAGAAAGTCGTTATGTGTCAACAACGATTTATGTTTTAATAATAGTTAATATATTATTAATTGATGATTAATAAATATAGATTAGTAGAAGAACAAATAACATAAAAATATCCCGTGGATAATTTGTATAAATTAAATAGTAGGAAAATGGAAAGAAATAGAAATTGAAGAGTTTCAGTCAAATTAAATTTGTATAAATTGCATAGGATAAAATATAGTTTAATTAAGTGATATTTGAAAAAAAATAAAAATAAAATCCTAAATCTTTATAATAAATTTACTCGTAAAACTATATCCTAAATCTACATTAATAATTAATTTTGTAAGTTTGAAATTTCAAAACCAAAATTACTATTAATAAAATCTTCAAAACACTATATAATCTGTTTGAGCGTTCTTCATCTGTTTCCCATCATCTACTTGATAAGTACAAATGTGATAAAATTTATCTTAACCTACTTGATAATGTGATAAAATCTACTTGAAAATTACAAATGTGAGAAAATTTATCCTAAACTAACGGTAAGCAGTAATTTCTTATTTATATCGTAAACTAATCAATTTTGGTAAAAAAAAAAAGATTTTTTTATAATTCATAAAGAGTGACACGTGGCAGCACCAAATTCCTTTAAAAAATTAAGCACTTAATGAGAAAAACGTGGCGTGGCATGTTTATGTTTTAGTTATAGTAAACTAGTCTTTGTGCGTGCCTATGGCAGCAGCATGAGGGATGATGTCGGCGGTGGAGAAAAAATTAAAACATTTATTTGTAATTTTATTTAAAAAACAGAATGAATGGTTAAACAAAAAAAGATACACTCAATTTAAATTATTATTATCACTTCTATTGATTTAAATTGACTATTTTTCAATATAAAATTTTAGTATTTTTCTTAAATTTGTAAATAATTATTTTTATTCTTAAATAGGACAACAATACCAGTTGAAATTATACCGATTCAAAGAGAGGAGGTGGAGAGAACATGTGAGAAGGGGTGTATAGGGGTTGCTCAACCGTCGCCCCGCATGTGAAATCTCCCAAACGAAATTGAGGCAGTAGGATCTCGGTAAATGAATTGATCTCGACCCCTCATTAGCATTTATCAATTGCATATGTGCAATCCAAGTTGTATTGTAATATAGATAGATAGATAAATTAGAGGATAGATAACTAAAGTTATAGTTGGTTATAATTAAAAATGTTTGAGCATAACTAATCTATTAATATCAAATATAAAAAATAAAACTTAAATATTACGATGATGATAAATATAATATTTTAAAAATTAATTCAAATATTAAAACATCCGAAATTAATATGATTACTACTCCGTAGTCCATACCCTAGGAAGGTTTATTGGTTTAATATCTCTACTAGACCGTTCGGATCAAAGCTCTGTTTGTTGTGGACTCCATACCAGTTGCATGCCTAATAGGATAGCACTTTAACACGTGGGGCCCACACATCCTCTTTTTCTCTCTCTTTCCTCCATCCACATCTCTTCTTCCCCAGTACCCACCACCGCGTCGTACGCAACTACGCACTCAAGCTTCTTCTTGCCCAACCTCCCCACCCCACCGAATTCTCGTTCCCTCTTAAATTACCACTTTGCCCATCTCAATTATTAATTCAGTTTACCCTTAATCGAGCAATTTTGGTTCATTATTTTTTTTTATTAAACCTTAAGAATAAGAATTTGACCTAGTAACGAAATGTGAATAAATAGCAAAAGACTTACCCTTTTATATAGCTGGTCTTAAATTATTTTTTGATAAAATGCACCAACAATTCCTGTACCTTTTCATAATAGGCTAATATCAAAAGTTATTCTTTTTTTTTAATACTCAATTCGTGCAAAAAGTCTATTATTTTATTTTGAGATATTTTACTTAAAGAGTTTATTTTTAAAAATTAAGAAATAAAAATATCATTTTATTACTAATGAATTACTAAAAGTATTATTTAATTAAAAAATTATTTTTAAAACGAAACTATTTACTCAAAACGAAGAGAGTAATTAAATACGAGTAAATTCGGTCTTTTAAAATAAAAGATTCACATAGAAGAAAATACTCCTCAAAATCGATCACGTGATGCCACACGTCAAACGGACATTTAACGAAAAAATGTAAATGCGGTTCGAGGGTATGAAAATTATACAAGGATAAAAAAACACGAAAGAAAATTAGGGATACGTTTTTTGCTATTGTAATTAATGTATTTTATCCAATAGTTTTTTTAAGGTAAATTTGAATTGAGTTTTAACTTGACTAAAATTATGCAATTTGTTTAAGATTAGTCTAATTATATCACGAATCCAATTGAAGTCAAATTTAAACTGAAGTTAACGGCTCGTTTATTTTGTCATATACTCCATATATACCAACTATCCAAACCAAGTCAAACTCGAGTCAACAAAATTTATTTACTATCCTGCATTTGGCTCCTCTTCGCGGGAGCCGAGCCCTTTTGTTAGTATTAAAAAAAGAGAGAATAGGGGTACCACAGTAAATGGATGTCTCGTTCGAAAGCAACACCCGCACCACCCTTCGTTCCCGGCTTCGTGTTCCCATCTCTCTCTCTCTATCTCTACATATCTATATTATATTTTCTTTGTATATTATACATATACACGCAAACACGGACGTGCAATGTATATGAAATGATTCAACTACAAATTTTGATTCATCAAATCCCTAATTTCGCTCAAATTTTGAACCAATTTGTACAAACGCTTTGATCTACAGCTGTTACTTTAACCGACTGCGAATAAGTGAATCTTAACTGAATCAATGGCTGCAACAACAATGGCAACGGCCGCCGGAGCGGTGGTGCTGATGTACTACGTAATAAGTCGGAGGTTATCATCGGCGGCGAAGGATGCCGCTGCCACGGATGAGGACGGCGATCATGACGACGAGTATTCGAAATCAAGTAGATCCATGAGGCTAAAGAGGAAGATCACGCGAAGGCCAGCTCAAGCGCCGGCGACGTGGCTAGAAACAATGTCTACGTTATCGGAGACGCTTAGGTTTACGTATTCGGAAACCCTAGGCAAATGGCCTATCGGAGATTTAGCTTTTGGAATTAATTTTTTAATTCGAAGGCAGGTACGGCGCGCACTCCTTATCACAAATTTAGATGTCTATTACATGTGTTTTATATCGATAATTTGTACAGTGATAGTGAATGTGTTCGATTAATTGACCTGAAATTTTCCATTGCAATTGCATACAGATAAATCACTATCATTTGTACACTGATAGTGAACCTGATACACTAATTAACCTCAGTTTTGCAAATTGAATAGTTTTGATTTTGATATTTTTGTGCATTGAGACTGATTGTCTTTGAAACTTATCAGAAACTGGAAGCTTAATTTTATAATGAGACTTTGAGTGGCATTACCTTATTTAAAGGAAAGTAGAATTTGGAAAATAGAATTAATGCCGGTATTAGGTGTACTTTGATTTTTAGGCTTTTGTTTTTTGCTTATTGAAATGCAACAAAATTAACGATATAGTTTGGTAAATAAATGAACTCGATCGTGCTTTTTTGTGCTTATTTGATGTTTCTATCTTTTTTATGACTGCAGATAGTTGAAAGTTGATTCATTAATGAGTGCTAAATGTTCATATACAGGGTAATGTACAAGTGGCAAGTGTATATGCTGGTGAAAATTGTATACGACTGAGGGGACCTGAAATAATTGCAGAGTTAAAACAGTATTTGAGGTTATTGACTCATTGCATGCTTTTCTCGAAGAAGCCATTTCCAGTTTTCTTGGAGTCTGCTGGTTATTCTCAGACAGATGTTCTCCTACAGAAACCAAAAGCAGGGGTATGCAGAACTCTTTAATGTTGTTGTATGGTTAAGTTTTGATTGCTCATGAAAGCAATGAGCCTTTTCTGGTTACATTTATGAGTTAACTTGTAATTTCTTATTTGCAGCTTTTGAAGCCCGCCTTCACAATTTTATGCGATAGAAACTCAAAGTGCTACCTTTTAATGATTCGTGGCACACATAGCATCAAAGATACACTTACTGCAGCAACTGGTGCGGTGGTCCCTTTTCATCATTCCGTTTTACATGATGGTGGAATAAGCAACCTAATTTTAGGATATGCACATTGTGGGATGGTTGCTGCTGCTCGTTGGATTGCAAAGCTCAGCACTCCTTTTCTGCTAAAGGCCCTTGATCAAAATCCTGATTATGAAGTGAAGGTAGATTCGACTTATGATTTTACCTTTTAATGTCATCTTTGCAGAATCGATATTACTTCTTCATAGTAGTGAAGATACGAACTCCGGTTCCTCTATTATGCGAATGCGAGTTATAAGCCTTCAACTTCAAGTAAATAATGACAAAACAAAACATGCTACATAATATAATCCATTTGAAACAAAACATACAAGGAATTGTTTATTGGGAAAGAAGCTGGAAGAAAATTGCATACTTTACGGTGCAGTCAGATAATTTCTGTACTGATTGTATGGACCTTGAAAGTGATTTAACGAGCCCTCCGTTTTCATTTACAGATTGTTGGCCATTCACTTGGTGGTGGTACTGCTGCACTCTTAACATACATTCTTCGAGAACAGAAAGAGTTATCCTCAATCACTTGCATCACATTTGCGCCAGGCATGTATTATTTACATATAAACCTAATTATCTTCATTTGAGTTGATAGTCAAAGTGTGGGTTACAGAATATTCACTGAATTGAATGTGAGATAGGTTATCTATGCTCACCTCACGTTGAGCTCGGCCAACATAGTAATTTTGCTCAAAGGTTGGACCTTGAATAGTTATAGCTGGGAACCTAATCACCCATTCACAATTAAGTCAATTGTATTTTTTTTAATTTGAAGGTCTAGTTCTCCGGTTTTATTCAACTGAGAATTATATGAGGCTAAGGCTTGAACTCAATTCAACTCAATCTATCACCTATGTCCCAATTACTTGGGGCCAGCATTTCAAATTAGGCTTTTTGGGAGAAAGGTCTTTTGTGTGTGCTTATTATAGTATTAAAAGATTGCAAGCTAGCTTGAAATCGACTTGCCCTGAGTTGACTCTACCTGACTCGGTCTCATGTAATATATATATTATACTCCCTCCGTCCCAAAATTATTGTCTAGTTGGACCGGGCACACGGATTACGAAAAAGAACTTAACTTGATTGTTAATATTGGTATAATGTTTATTCTTCATTAAAGCCCATGTGCATGTGGCACATAATTAAAATAGGAAGAAAAAGTAAGGATAAAATAGTAAAAATGTTGTCTTTAAAAGGAAACTTGCAAACTAGACAATATTTTTGGGTTGGACGAAAAAAAAAGCAGGACAATAATTTTGGGACGGAGGGAGTAATATGTATTAATATGATATATAATTTTTGTTATTTGATTTTCCCCAAATCTAATTACCCTAAGTCCCTAGTTCCCAATTCCAAAATCGACGACACTTCGCTCACAGTTTAATTGAGACGAGAAACCATCATCCCTTCCCCTTCCCGGACCCTAGCTATGCTCGATCTCGAATCCCTCATTGTTATTGAAGGTTTGCGGTCCACCGACGTTTGACTCCTGTCTTTCCTCTCTTTGCTCCCTAGCCACAATGACGTTAACTCAAGAGTTTGCTGCTTGCCCGCTTGACGACTGACGACCTGGAACTGCAAAGAAGGAGAAGAAGTGGTAGTGTGGCAGTAGTGTAGTGTAGTGCGGCAGCAGCTGTTGATTGGGCCGTGATGGAAGGAGAGGAGAGGAACGAATACCACTAATGGCTTTTAGGATTTTTAAGGGTGCGAAATTAGGGTTTAAGCATGATTTTGCCTGAGTGTCTGGCCCAATAAGATCTGAAGTCCATTAAGTCAACCAGATCAAACTGAAGACTCGACTAGATTCGTGGATTCGAGCTCAACTCGTGAGTAGCTCGTCTAGTTGAGGTGAGCCAAGTATTTTAGGGCCCCCGAAAGCCTGGCTTGAACTAGTTATGGCCCGACTTAACAAGAAATTGATGAACCGTCTTGAGTTTGAGGGAAAATAGGCTTGGCCCGGCTCACCTACCGGCCTAATGTGAAAAGTCTCATTCTTTAGTGTAACAATATGAAGAATAGCAGCAATTAAAGTTCAAGCCACTTATCGACAATTCAAATTTTGTAGAGCTAATTAGTTCTCTTCAAAGAAATGGCTTGAAAATTAAAAAAAAAAAATTATGCCATTCCACCGAGTGAATACCCTAGTTTTTTCCTGATAAACTCTTTTTTCTTCCTCTACTTAACTGTGTCTATAATTTTTACTGATGTGGGTTATATGCTGCGGTAACTGATGCTTAGTAATATTAAATGTCTACTGCCTATTGGGATCGTGTTGTGTTAAATTGAAGTTCTATCTTGCAGCTGCTTGTATGACGTGGGAATTGGCAGAGTCAGGCAAGCACTTCATTACTACAATCATTAATGGTTCTGATTTGGTTCCTACTTTCTCAACTGCTTCTATAGATGATCTTCGTTCTGAGGTTTGGAAACTCTTTTCTTATTGTATTCTCAATCAATACTCCATCTGCCCCAACATATAGTTCATGTTCCTTTTTGGGACAACTCTGAAAGAGAGAAAGATAATTGGATTTCCTACTTAATTAACCATCCTATAGTAATATTTCAAAAAGTTTCCCTTGCTTCATCTAATATATAATTTGGAAATCCCATCTCATACACTGATACACTGAGCTGTCTTCTGTTCTACTCTTGTAATCTTGCTCCTTTAAATAAATGTAAAATATTAAGTGGATTCTGCACTACATAAAGTTGAAGTTGGGGATAAATGTGAAAGCATGGGATAGGGCTCTTATAAATCATAAAGGATTGTGGTTAAAAGTATGTTTGACCTTTTTCATCAGGTCACAGCGTCATCTTGGTTAAATGATCTGCGTGATCAAGTAGAGCATACTAGAGTTTTAAATGTTGTTTATCGCTCAGCAACTGCTCTGGGTTCACGTCTTCCATCAATAGCTAATGCAAGAGCAAAGGTTGCTGGTGCAGGTGCATTTCTCCGCCCAGTTTCCAGCAGTACTCAGGTAACATGTTGCTTAGTTTCTCCTTCAAAGATCCATAAGAAAAATATCTCTAGAAAGGTTGCAAATCTTGTGATATGTACGATGGACATTTATTTATAGAAGTCCAAATGTCCAATGAGTGATTATTAATACAAAATAAAGATTAAAAGTTGAATTCTGATTCAGCCTTGCACATGCAGTGATATATTATATACTCCCTCCGTTCCGGGCAAAGAGTCCTTGTTTGAAAGTCAAACTTTTTAAGAAAATGTCACTTTTAGAAGTCCATTTGTAATAAAATGACTTTTTTACTCCTTAATTTTTGAAAGTCGACTCTTTAAGTGAAACATCTTAAAATGGAATAGTGAACTTTTTGTCCGGAACGGAGGGAATATCATATATAGCTATAGTTTGGTCACTTATATCTCAGTGATACATCAAATTCCCTAAGTTCTCAAAGAGTAGGGTGCGGTATTTGTGGAAGTCAATCAATTTCAAAGAAATTGTCGTGTTTTCACATCTACTCCAGTACTCATGTTAAATAAATGTAGAACTTTGGTAGGCTTGTTCCAAGGTTAGATTTGAAAATCCCTTATGATATGCTTCCTATATTTGGAGTTCTGGGCCCCAAGGAAATGGTTTCTCAGATAATGGAGAAACTTCTCTTTCCATTACACTCAAATAGTACACATTTGAACAGTATTAATTCTCTTATGACGAAATTCTTTGTTCCATCCAACTTGTTTATGAAATATATAAGGGGTAGAGTCATGGAAATTGCAAACTTCATTTTCAAAAAAACTCTTTGAAGGAATATCCTAAAGAGTATAGGACAATTTGAGAGTGGCGTGGAGGGAGTAATATGGTAGGAACCAGGGAGTGGTATAAAATTCAAACTGCCTACCAAAAATAGATGTTGTGATCTGTAAAAGCTGCATATTTCTTCTTGGCTTTTCGTAGTAAAAGTTTGATTACTTGGGGACAGTCGTTTTATAAATTAAGTGATTTCTTGGTACCAGGTAGGAACTCAACTCACTCGGTCTTTGTTCTAGTTACTTGTATAGGCTACATGAATCCTCTTTCACCTTTCGGTTAGTCTAATGCTGACCTCAAGGTCTTTGCCTGAGTGTCCTTGCATTTTATCTTAGACGAGTTTTAAACTACTCCCTTTGCCCCATAATGGTCTCTTTTCAGTTGTTTGAGGAAGTTAAGGAAGTGGACTTTTAAGCAATGTTGTTACACAAGTACATAATTACCCTTAACGTCCACATTATAAGATTATAGCATTGCAAGTGCACATTTGGCTAAGGTGAATTAAGTAACTTAATCAGAAAATAAACATTCATTTTGGGACAGCTGGATTACCATTCAGTTTGTGTTTTTCCCATGTTTCAAGTGCAGTTTTACCTTACACGAGTTTTAAACTACTCCGTCTGTCTTTTTTGGTTATTTGAGAAATTTTGTTGCACAAATATAATTTTTTTGTCGTTGATAAGTAATAGATAATTACCCTTTAGTGTCCACATTATAACATTATAGCATTGTAGGTGCACGTTGGTGGGAGAGATGGCAAGGGCACTCAGGCAAACATCTAGTTCTAATCCTCGTACCAACAAGGGGTCATACTTTACCTATTAAAGTGAATTTAGTAACTTAATTTGAAAATGAACACTCATTTTGGGACAGAGGGAGTGCTATTCAGTTTATTCTAATTTTGTGCTTTCCCATGTTTCAAGTGCATGCATGATCAACTGCTAGTGTACACAAAGTAACTCGACCAAAAAACAAACTGATCGAAACTGCCCCTCTGAAGTGAAAGGGCCTCTTCATTTTATTTTTCGTAATGAACAAATTTGCCTTCCACCTATAAAAATTTGGTAGGCGATATGTTCCCTCCTGAGTATGGAAAATGCTACGTTCTATACCTAACTGTATTATTATGCATTTTTCCACCAATGTTTAAATGTATAATGAGAAATATTTGCATGTTGAACCGTAGGTTGTGATGAGGCGTGCTCAAAATGTAGCTCAGGCTGTTGTCAAAACCCGCTCAACCCTATCTTCATGGTCTTGTATGGGTGCACGTCGGCGTGCTGTTGGCTCTTTACCAAACCCTATAGAGGATGATTTTTCCGAAATGTCCCATATAATTGAAAGAACACCTGAATTGCATGTGCCTGATGTGGTAAATATGGACACCGAGACAGAAACAGACATTAGAGACAGATGTTCTTCTTCAAGTGGTGGATCTGGGCACGATGACTCCGATGAAGAGGAAGAGCTTATTCCGGTGAACAATGTTCCATCCAACATGGAAGACATCACAGAAGGCGAATTGTGGTATGAACTGGAGAAGGAACTTCAGAGGCAGGAGAGTGATGACAACATCCAGGCTCAAGAAGAAGAGGAGGCCATGGCAGAGGAAATAAGAGAAGAGAAGGTGCTGGCTGATGCAGTAGATAGCAAAAAGCCCATCTCGTCCTTGGATATTACGGAAGACCACCATTTCTATCCCCCAGGAAGAATAATGCATATAGTTGCTTTACTTTTGTCTGATCCTAGTAATACAGGGCAGGATGGTCCTATCGAGGAGCATGAACATGTTGGTATCTATGAGACGCCTAGAGATCTGTACAGTAAGCTTCGGTTGTCGAGAACGATGATTAAAGATCACTATATGCCTATGTATAAGAAGATGATTGAAATGTTATTAGGGGAGCTAGAAAATGATGAAGATTCTAGTTGTGTAATGTAACGATGGATTATATAGGTATATTTGCACATCCCAGAGTTGTAATATGCAATTTTTTGCCTTTCCCATTTGAAAGAAAACAGCATTCATTTGTATAGAAATGCATCAATTATATAATATGAAGTGTTACTTGGTATGGATGGCAAAACCAAACCAAATCGAACTGAAAAGCTGAATTTTATATCAGTCTGAGCTACACTAGGATCAAATATAGAAACTGCAACTTCGGAGGTCAAATGTTAATGTAAATGTACAAAGGCAATGGCCAACGATACAACACTATCAAACTACATGAGTTACATGAGTATCTGAAACGTACAAGTTCAGGTATATTAGCAATAGAGAAATTCCAACATTCTTTTGCTGGCTATCGGAAGCCAAACCAGTTTGGGTGGAGGAAATATTAAAATAAAAATTACACAAGATTCACAACTCGCGCCAATCTTTCCTTGGTGCCTGACCAAGCTTAAGTTTCTTTGGATTGAAGCAAGAATACGATTTAACCCTAAATACCAGACTGCTATAGATGGCTTCTCACTTCGGTGAGGTTAATCTTAACCACCATATCGATTCTTCAGTAGCTCCGGGGGTTCCTCTTCCATGATGCCAGAACCTGTTGTAGCCAAATGGTTGCGAATGGTCGTCTTACGGTCCCCAAGGTACGTATGGTCTAGAAAGTTATCATAAGCTGCATGACCAAGATTCTTTGCTGCCAATACACTACAAGAACATTTTTCATCTTTAGCTTCTGCATATATACGTAGTCTAATACTCACTTTTCCAAAAATGAATGTCCATTTCTTTTTCATGATCATGAACAAAAATGGACACTTATTTTAGGGCAGTAGGAATAATTAAGAGTGGCACTATTCAGCCCCCTAAAACCTCTAAGTTGTCCCCACCAAAACCTAATCTTCCTACTTTACCCTCCCCAATCCAAACACTCTCCCTCCCTCCCACCATCTTCCTCCTCCGTCCTCCCTCCTTCCCACCCAGCATCTTCTTCCCTTTTCCCTCCCCCAACCCACTGCACATTCTTCTCCACCACTGCCTCATATTCCCTTCTTCCTCCACCCACTTCGTCCTCTTCCCTTCTCCCATTCTGTCTCTTCCATTTTCCCTTCCTCCTCTAGTGGACACACGCCCCTACCTCCCTTCTTTCCCCGTCTCCTTTCTTCTTTTTTCCCGATTTTACTCAGGTTGTTCGGCCATGATCGACCGAACAACCTTGTGTTGTTCGGGCACAAGGTTGTTCGATTAACCAGAGCCGAACAACACAAGGTTGTTCGGTCAACCATGGCCGAACATCACAAGGTTGTTCGGTTGACCATGGCCGAACAACCCTTGAATTGAATTTTTTTTTTTAAAGAGGAGGAGACAGGGGAAGAAGGGAGGCGGAGACAAGAATGTGGCCAGAGATTGAGGCTCACTGGGTGGGGATGCATGGGAGGGGGTAAGTTAAAGGATGTAGTGGGTGGGAGGGAGGTGGTGATGGAAGGGGTATGTTGTGATGGGGGGAGGGAGGCACAGTGTGTGGGGGGGGGGGGAGGGAAGACACAGGCTGGGAAGGGAGGAGACGATAAAGGAGGGGTCAACTTATAAGGAGGATAAAATAGGAAGAATGGGTTTTGGGGGGACTGAATAGCGCCACTCAATAATAAATATTGAAATGTAAACAAACCATTGCACCAATCTTTTGTACAAGAGCAGATTGCCCAGAAGACCAACAAAAAGTACAAATGAAGAACCCCCCCCCACACACACACACATAAACGGGTAAACTTTTGGTCAGAAGGTGCTTAAGTTGATGGATATTAAGACAAGGATGAGTGCAACTTGAAGCACCTTGCTGTATCATCTACTTAGTGAGAAGAGATTCAGAGACCTCTATTGTAGAAACCATTAGTCAATCATGAGATTGCCAATGATTTGATATTGAAAAGGCTAAGCATACATGTAGAGTCACATATTAATAAGATGTAAATAACAGTTACCAGTGCCGAAGATAAACACGGCAAGGTAAGATATCATCTCTCCAAATCTTGTGAATATTAAACCGTCCATATTGTTCATAGTAGATCTCTTGGTTTCCTACACAAGATTTGATAGAAAATTAGTGCAACGCTTCCCATGCATTTCAGACCATTTCATTGGTGCATTCATTGATAAGTTCCAGGATTTATGAAAGTGTACTTGGAATTAATTCAAAAGAAAAACTCACAAGGTTGCAACCATTAAAAGGGAACGACATTTGATTACTTATGGTTGCTATCTTCGATCTAAAAAAAACTTGAAAGTTATTACCATCTATCAGCAGACATTATTAGCCATACTATTTACACGAAGAAGCATTTTAGAACAGATCAACTAAGAGCTAATGGACTGTAAGAGCCATAGAATTATCTTTAACAGCGAAAAACAGCCCTCCAAGAAGATTAAACTCGCAAAAGACTCTACCGACAACTTATGGACTCCAGGTATCCAAATTTATAATAAGTAAATCCCTTCTTAGCTGAAAAATGCAGGTAACCTGACGCTAGTTCACATAATGATGATAACTAAAAGACCTTAGGAAGTCTTCAGCCAATTTATGGTCAAGCAAACTAGTACTAGTTTCCCCAGTGGTTCTCAATTCCAGGACAGATGAATCAAAATTCAGATGCAGACAAATCTTCTAAACTAAACCCATGAGGATTTCAATAAGTCCGACGTACAAATATGACATTTATTAACAAAAGAGTTAAACTTCTAGTTAGTAGTTACTCACTAGTAACTCCACGATCCAAAAGTTCAATGAGTGTGTATATTCCAAGTATGCAGTTCCTGATCTGTGCCTAAGTAGGACCTAGCGTGAAAAAAAAATTGGGCACTAAATCCTTTTCAAAGACTAGGGGGGTTTAATTTGAGCTTCATAACCAAAAACATCCATAGGAAATAAAACCAAGAATCTATACATAAATGTTCTAAACCATCTGCATTAGTCAAATGTTCAAGATTCGTTACAATAGATATAGTAAAGCAACATTCATATAAATAATTCAAGATGTTTCTCATTGCCCTTTGCAACTGTTGTCATTCCACCATGTAAAAAACATACATGAACTTCAAAACTTCAAACTTATAGCAACTACCAATCTAATCGAATGCAGAAACAAGTACCTTTACACCTATTTTGGAAATATTCCTCGTCACTGTAACGTGCGCAAAGCACCTGCATTAACAAACAAACCAAAAATCCAACTCATAACTTGTAAGGAGATCCTGAAGTGTAGATCCTTGGAGAATTATGAATGAAGTAGCTAGTATGGTTTAATATTATTACTTACCGCATAAGTTATATATGGGTTCCCATCTAAGGTTTCAGGTAAGACCTTCAAGGCAGACAAATTAATTTAGGTTTAAAATTGTAGTCATTTCTAAAAGGAATCAAACAGACTTTTCATGCAGTAATTTCATAACCTACAAAAAGAGTAGAAAAGAAAAAAGCAAAAAATAACTTACAGCTAAAAAGCGAAACTCATGCTCTCTCTCAATAAATGATGGAATCTGTCTTTGTGAATAGTACAGTGGTTCAGCTCATATATAGCACTGAAGTATTCAAATTAAACAAGCAAATTCGATTAACTTGAGTACATACCTCTGATCTTTGAATCTCGAAAACAGTAACTATAAGGGTTTCACCTTCACACGGCTCGACACTTAAGCTTGAAATTTCCTAAATATATAGACAACTCCTCATTAGTACACACTCCGCATCCTATTAGTTTACTTCTTCTCATAGCAACCAAATGTCCATACTTCACTAGTAATAAATAATAATTGCATATTTATGCATCAGCCTTTGGTTCTGGAATGGTAACCCCATTCTTGAACCAAAAACATTCATGCAAACTAGACATGAAAAAGAAGGGAAAACATGACCGAAATTTTGTTTTTTCTTTTCAAATGCTTCTTGTTTGAGTTTGATTACATATAATATTCCTCTCATTCCAGTCAAGGAGTCATAGTTGACTTTTGAAAATCAATCACTCATCGAGTTTGGACTATGAATTTATACTGTTATAGAGAATTAAACTATGAATACTAGTATTCTTCTAAAAAATCATGTCAAAATCCCCATACGGGAAAAGGTGAAATTAACTTTCCAATACTCAAACCAAACTCTGTGTCGAGGGAGTACTTGGCCCAAGTATAAGAGTTAAGATTAGCCTCATGTGACTTTAGCCTAGTGCTGCATAACGGAGTAATATAGTTTGACCATTTTTATATTTAAAAAATAAATAAAAGACTCCCTCAGTCACGAAATGTGCGTCTCCCATTCCAATTTAGGACCTACTAAGGGAAAATGAAATGACGTCAAAATACTTTCTTAACCGCCCTGCATATTCAACACGAACGCTTATTTTAGGCGGTTAGAGTAAAATCTCCACTGTAATCGACTTCGGAGCAAACCATGAGGAAATTAAACACGTTTAAAGCTAGATATTCAGTAAACCGCACCGAGTTAAAACAGTAAAGTTTTTTTTGGCTCCACTCAGGACGACGAGTTTCATTTTTGTCGTATAAGTCAACAAGGTTAGTGTTATACGTAATACCTTAGTTTCAGGATTGGCGATACCACGCTCGAAGAAAATCGGAGCAACATGAGCGAAAACGCGGCGAAATCCGTTCAATCTTGCTACTCTAAAGTTGATTAGATCCGGAAATGTGCTCCTCGCACTCCTCTCTAGTTCACAAACAATGCACCAAATTCTGACCAATATCGATGGCAAAATGTTCAACTAAAAAAATACAAAATGGACGGCGATATCATTGATGAATGTTTAGCTTACCGGAAAGTAGAGAGCCGAAGCCACATACTGAGACGGTGCCGTTGGGAGAGATGATTTGCTCGAAATCGGACTCCACGATGAGTTCGGCGGAGGACATGGTGGTAAATTGCCGGCGATGTGGACTCAGGCGACGGTGGTCGAATTCTGTTGAGTAATGGAGTTGTGCTGCAGCGCACGAGAACAGGCGATCCGTGGTCGGGAAAGCGAGTGTAGTGGGATAGCGAATAGGAAGTTGCCGTGTGTGATGAATTCGCGAGAGTTGGATTGGCGAGGCTGGACCTCGTAGAGAGGAGGAACTCATGGTTCTTAGTCTTTAGACAATACGGAGTATATATTTTAAGAGTTCCGCTGTTAGAGCCTCCACAAATGGAGCATTTTTGTCGACAATCTAAAATCATTTTTGGAGTTTTTTTTTTCAAAACTCAATCCCACGAGGCGAAGATTTACTTAGGACGGCCGACGGAACCCTATTTAAATTTCATGGCCTGACAAGACCTAGGGCTCCTTAAGTTATGTGATATCCTGCTTAATCAATGCGGAACTCCTAAAACCCCTCAAAAGAAGAAACACCTTAGATGAACGCAAGGCGGCCTCGCGAAACCCCTCAGTAAATTGAGCTTAGTTGAAAGCAAAATAACGTGGTTTCTGTATATAGAATAGTGCGCACCTTTCAAATGAGATTTTATAAAGTATATATAGCCTTTCCGGGAGTAAGATCCTGTTAGGCTATGATCACTTGAGATATTTTAGACTGTAATACCATAAATGCGGGTCGATCGCCTGCAACCGGAATCATGGCTAAAATCTCGATTAACGAGGTTATTCTCGAAATTAATACCGAGCTCAATCTGGGCAAATTGCCCCTCAAGCCCGTTGAAAGTGATAGAGAAATTCCCCGGGATAGATGTATGATGATCATCTCGCGGCTATCCCGCCGGTAATTTCTTTCGGTCTTCGCATGCACGTGACTATCACGTGTCAAGTATGTGCTTGGCTCGTGATCAAAGTTTGGGCCGAGCTCATCGGCCCCCCGCCTCCCTGCTCGGCGAGTATTTATGCTCTACAAGCAGGAGCAAGACACTTGTATGATTTTATTGTGGTCGAAGTGAAGGAGCCGCTTTATTGGTGACTTAGTGCATTCAAGGGCCTGGAGACTGAAAAGACTTTTCTCAAGTACCGCCGAAGTTCACCATGATGAGTCATGTTTTCGAGGCAGTATTAATGGCGGGCTTGATCAAAGCCGCCCGCCTTTGTTTGAATTGCATGCCAGTGATTTGGGCGCCTTTTTCCCAAAATTACGCTATAAAAGGGGTAAAACCCTAACCCTTTTTCTTTTTTTAACGCCTTCTAACCTTCAATTGCCCCGCCTTGCTCTTGCCGTTGCTTTCCTCGCTGGCGATTCTTTCAGGCTAACAAGAAATTCGCTTCGCCATTCTCGATCACTTCAACATTTCAACTTCTAGCAAATTGATTCCCCGCTCAACGCGCAAGCAAGTTTTTTCCCTGCTCTAATTCTCTTCGCTTTCTTTGAGTTTTCAAGTTCTAGTTTTTCTCGTGTTCTTCATGTTCATGGTTTTCTCTGGTAGATTCTTAGGACTTTCGCTTTAGGCTTGGGTAGTTTGCAGGGAGATCAAGGAAAAATCTTCAAGAATCATAAGTTTTCTGGGATTAATCCGATATTGCTCGATTCTGTAGGATGTCTTCCCTCTTCGACTTTTGATGACGCTCGATCATGAGCAAGAAGCTTATGATTATGACCATGGTACTCAGAGCATCATTCACCCGTAGATTCCGAGAGAACGGGTCCGACGTGTTGATTTCGCAGAGGAGGAATACCAAGAAGCAAGTAGTCACGCTTTCCTTGAAAGTGGTTGTGAATGATGTGACCACCGACCAGACGAGGTGGACGAGGCGAGCTCGAGTGAGATGCCCAAATGACGAGGAAGTTGGTGGTCGACCTCGATGGGTAGAGACCTCGCAACGAGGATTACTTTAATTTGAGCTCGCTTGCTCACCGGGAGCCCATGGACTCGCCAGAGGCGGGAACCGGTTTGACTCAATCGGGATTTCTAGGATGATTACCGAGGTGTCCCTTATGAATCCGAGATGACTCTCTCAGATGAGGAGCAAGACCAAAAGAGTGGTCTTTTTCTATGATTTCTTTCGCGACGGGATGCGTTTTCCGCTAGATCCTTTTATTGTCGAAGTTCTTGCGGAGACCAACGCCGCTCGTGACCTCCAACATTACGATGCCGATTCGACGAGCGCGACTGGCCGATTGGGTTTGAGCCGGAGATGACCATACTCGAAAACTTTTTCGCTTTACCAAGGACAAGAGATCGGGTAGGATTATTGGCCGATCAAAAGCCGAGCTCAAGTCGCATCGAAGTTTCCTCATAAAGTCGATAAGTGGGATAAGAGGATTATTGTTGGGAATCTCTGGTCGGGTGGCCATTTGCCCCGACCCCTTATGTGATGAAGCCTCGACTTATGATCGGTATGCCACCTTCACCGAGAGGATAGGTGTATGGATATGTCATCAGTGAGCGGGAGTGACCGAGCAGGTCGTGAGTGGTTGATTGATCGGAAATCAATCGCACAGATCCCCGGATCTTACGCCCGGCCGGATGTACCTCGCCTGGAGGGTGTGGATCCTTTGATTGATATAGCCCCCGAGCCCGTTCATCCTTTTGGGGACTTGTCATGATCACAAGTTCCCCAAAAGTGCGAAGTTATGCGGTCTAGGGGAGATTGCACACCTCGATTTGATTTGAGTGATGCTGGTATTCGCTCTTTATTGTCTATTATGAGTCTAACGGAAAGTATCTCGACGCTCGACTTGTTTTCTTTTTGTTTGCAAGTGGTGAAAGATATACCGAGGTAGGAAGATTGAGTTCAAGGCGAGGTCCGTTGCTCGCCACGGTGAGTTGATTCGGCACAGCAGCACGCCCCGAATCCTTACCCAAGGCCCCCTTTTCTGAAAGGAGCAAAAAATCATCTCGTGCACCTGGTTCCTCTACTGAGCCGAGATCTCCTTCTAGGACGGCGCCGACCACCGAGCACTCTTCTCGAAAGAGACCAATTGTGCCCGATTCCCGAGCAGGAGGCCGAAGTACTCGACCACGAGCAGGGGGGAATGAACCCCAAGAAACAATTCAAGCCGGGTCTGATCCCGTGCCTTCTCCTGTCCTTCCGACGCCTACGACCACTGGGCTTCCTCCTCCTCCTCCTCGTCGCGAAGAGCCATCTCAGAGTGGTACTCCTAGTTGGCCGAAAGCCAACTTTGTGCACCCTTACCCGTATCCCGAGATGGGGTTAGAGCTTTCGTGAACGAGCTCGCCGCCGTTCCCCCTCTCGAAGGAATTAACGTTCGTGATCGGGGAACCATGAATGCCGCTTGTTGCAGGCAGGGGATCTCGAAAAGAAAAGTCGTCGCCCACCGATGTCATTAGTGAGATCTTTGGCATCCCCAGCGTCGGCGGTGAGATTGGTTTGCTGGTCAGCGAGGTACGTCATGCTTATTACTCGATGAAGATAACCGCTGCTAATAATGTATATTTCGCTTCATGTATGTTTTGTTTTGCTTTACCTCGTTGTCACTCTTACTCAAGCACAAACGTATGAGTATAAAGATAAGGCGGAGCTCTGTTTAAGCGGCGAAAGTCCGATGAAGGCCTGTTTTACAAAGAAGACTTGTTGGCTAAGGACAAGAAGTCTTAATAAAGAGTCGCCGAGTTGTCCAACCGAGGAAGAAATTATCCGCTGAAAGCCCGTGGAGTTTGCTCGATCCGGGGGAGGTCTCTCGCCGTAAAACATTGGAAGCGAGGAGAGGAAGAAATTTGAGGACGCTGCAGATTGTCGCCGAGCGTAAGGAGAGAGCTTACAGCCAGCCGACACGGAGGTCGCTACCGCCAAAACCGCAATTATTGAAGATTTTAAGCAATCAGCTTGACCCTCAAGTGGATTAAGTCGTTCCTATTATTCTAAGGGTAACCATGTTTTTTGCGCGATGTCAAGGAAATAGCCCGCTGGGATATAACTCCCGAGATGATGGCAAGATGGGAGGCGGCCGCCTGCGTGCCGGAGTAGCCACGCCGATCCCTACAATCATGTGGATGAACCGGGGATCATTCGTAATAATGATAGGGAGAAGCAGCCAGTGGATTCCTCCGAATTCGCCAATAA
>CM028377.1:162657577-162855447 GCA_013146195.2 Codonopsis lanceolata
CGCACGCTTTAGTGAACTTTTCGTAAAATTGAGTCCCATGATCTGATACAATTGCTCATGAACCCCAAACCGACACCATATATGCTCATGAACAAAATCAATGACATTAACTTTCATTGATGGTCGCCAGAGGCTTGGCTTCCACCCACTTAGTGAAGTAATCACACGACCACCGCATACTTGAATTTTGATCGTATACAGAAGGGGGCCAATTAGATCTATCCCCCACATATCGAATGGCCACGGTTTTACAACAGAGTCTCGCTTTGTAGCAATCGGTATCTCGCATAATGCCGACACTTGTCACACCGACGTACATTTCAAAGATCCCGCCTCAAAGTTATCCAAGAGAACCCAAATGCCAAAACTTTTTCGGCCAATGACCTCGACTGGGTGACCTCCACATTTGCCTTCATGTACTTCTCCCAAAATTCCTTCCGGCTGTCACACATCTCAACAGAGGTCGGGTGTAAGATCGCCTATAGAGAATGTTATCCGTAATAACATAATGGCGATGATCGCTCGGATGGTTCTAGCCTCCTTCCTATCCCCTGCAATGTCCTTGCTCGACGTAGCCTTGATATCATCTATCCAACATTTTGTAGCGGCTCAATATCCATGATCACCTCATTTTCTATAACAGGGACCTCCAAATGCTCGATCATAACTCCGAGATGCAAAGATCACTTCATCTTCACCATCTTGGACAAATAATCACTCAAGCATGTTATCCTCCCGAGCAATTCACTAATTCCCAAGAATCAAAGTCTTTTAAAATCTCTTTCACCATTGACAAGAACGAACTAGGACCTGATGATGAACCGCATAATCACCTCTAACTTGATTTACTACCGCTTGGGAATCACAATAAACAATCACTTCACGCAAGCTTCAAGTCCTCAATGACAGCTTCATATTCAAATGATTGTTAGCTAGAAACTTAAAGCGCAATGCTTTCTCGACTTACATCTTGCTCTGGGTGGGGCTAGTACCAAACTCTAAGCACCACTTCTAAATCTGCTAGCCGAACCATCAACATGAAGCTCCCAACAATACCCTGGTCGTGGTTTTGGGCTTGGAATGCTCGCTGATGTCATTTTGGATGGTACTTCTTCCTCGCCAGAATCCATGAAGCTTGTCTCAGCCACAAAGTCCGCTAAGGCTGCATGCTTTAATTGTCGCCGAGGTTGATAATCAATATCAAACTCCTGTTAACTCGATCGACTGCGAGTAAGCGACCGTAAGTGTCCTGGGCTTGTGCAAAATCTTTCTTAAAGGCATGTCGGTGTACACAACAATTGAATGTGCGAGAAAAATAAGCTCGAAGTTTCCGGCGGCAACAACAAGAACAACAAGCTTAATAAGCTAACTTTTCTGCATTAAAATATCGTCCCTCTACATCAGTAAGGGCTTTCGAGACATAGTAAACAGGTTTCTGGATATTACATTCCTCCCTAATCAATACGGTACCGCTACCGCCGCTTCTTGGTAGTCGCTAAGCTAAATACACTCGCTTGACCCGAAACCATGCTGCTTAGCAAGGGAGGACTCCCTAAGTATTTCACCAGTTGCTCGAAAGCCTTCTGACACTCAGGCGTCCATTCAAACCCCTTATTACCCCGAAGAACTTTAAAGAACGGCAAACACCTTTCTGTCGACCTGGAGATAAAACGGCCAAGGGCTATTACCTTGTCGTTGAGTCTCTGAACATCCTTAATGCAGCGAGGAAGCTTCATAGTAACCAGCGCCTTGATTTTTTCAGGATTAGCCTTTATGCCTCTCTCAGTCACCATAAATCCCAAGAACTTACCCGCCTTCACCCCGAACACACACTTGCTCTGGTTCAACTTCATATTATTCTTCCTGAGGTTGGCAAAGGTCTCGTCCAAGTCCACTGTATGCTCATGCCCTTTAGTCTTGACCACCATATCATCGATATAAGCTTCAACATTCCTCCCGGTCTGCGAGTTGAATATCTTGTTCACCATTCTCTGATAGGTGGCTCCTATATTTTTCAAATCGAAAGGCATCATCTTATAACAATACAGCCCCCCTGCTGCTCGGAAAGCTGTCAGAGCCTTATCCTGCTCGTCCATTTTAACTTGGTGATACCCAGAGTAGGCGTCGATAAAGCTGAGGAGCTCGAACCCCGCTATAGCATCCACCAACTTGTCAAGTCGTGGCAAAGGGTAACAATCCTTCAGGCAGGCTTTATTCAGATCCGTGAAATCAACGCACATCCGCCACTTGCCATTTGACTTTTTAACCATAACCACATTAGCCAACCAAGTTGGGTAATGCATCTCCTCTATTATGTCGGCATTAAGTAGCTTCTCAACCTCCTCCCTGATCGCTTGATCTTTTTCCACAGAATAAATCCTGGGTCGCTGTTGGATTGGTCGAAAAACTGGATCTACATTGAGCCGATGCAAGGCCACAGTTTCGCTCACCCCTTGCATGTCTTCTGGCCGCCAAGCAAAAACATCCAAGCTATCTTGCAATTGTTTGATCAAATTTGCTCGAGCCTCTACTGACAAAGCCTTGCCAATTTTTATCTTCTGCTCGGGGTAGGCAGAATTGATGATTACCTCTTCAAGCTCGTCCTGAGCCGTGAATTCTGGCTCATCTCGCATTTGGAGTGTATCACACTCCACCCTTTCTTCTTCTTCAGCTTGATCTTCAACCTTATCGAGCTGATCTTCCTCCATGACTTCAATTTGATCTACCAATCCTTCCGACGTCAACGCTGGCAAGGGATTAGCAACATTCTCCATACTAGCTTCGTCCTGTTGTGCAACTTGCTCCCCTGACTTCAGTGTCGGCGAGGAGGAACTGTTCTCGCCATCAATCTGGCTCACAGGCATACCCACAACAACCTAATTCTTGCCCTGCTCCCCCGACTTCAATGTCGGCATAGAGCTTGCATCCACTTCCGGATCTTCATGCACCATAGCAACCACAGATGGCCCCACAGTCACGTGAGACGTCTCCTTGGTACTGACAGTTATCTTTTGCTCTCCATCTTCCAAGGTTAACTTATGTTTCTTTCTTTGGCTATCGCGTACATACTTAAGCACTGCTCTAGGCTGGCTCCTTAATGTTCCCACTCCCTGGTCTGTGTAAAACTTGGCCTGCTGATGTGGGATTGATGCTACCATCTGAAACTTTTCCATGCTCGGTACACCCAAGATTATGTTATAGGGAGACTTCAAATCGATCACCATGAAAGTGATCTTTTCAGCTCGCGTCCTACTCCCTTCGCCGATGAACACTTCCAACTCAATCGTACCTTTGACCGAGACCTTATGGTTGGTAAACCCTTCCAATGTTCCGGCGTACGGCCTTAGCCGATCATCGCTCAGTTCCAACCCTTGGAAACATGAGTAATACATCACATCTCGACATGCTCCAGTGTCGACCAAAATTCTATGCATGACCCAACCATCCACCAAGGCCGATACGATCAAAGACTGCTCGCCGGCTACATTACTCGCCAGCTCGCTGTGGGTAAATTGAATAGCTTGTTCTCCTTCTTGCAGGGCAGCAGGTCGATCCACAACTTTGGATAAAGAATATATTTGTTTTCCGAGCTGGGTCGGAGTAGGCTCTTCATCCATTATCACATTGATTACCCCCCTGATCGGCGGGGCTTCTCTCCTGGGAGCATTCCCCCTATTTCCTCCATCTCGTTTGAAGCGGTCCAACCGCCCTTCATTAATCAATTTCTGAATGGCCTTCTTCAACGGCCAACATTCCTCCGTTGTATGCCCATAATCATCATGATAGGCATACCGCTTTGTTTGGTCCCGTTCACCAGCTGTCGCCGGATTCATGCGAGGTGGATTAGGAAGTTCATCCCTTATTTCATACATGATCTCCTCGTGTAATGTGTTAAGCGGAGTCAGATCTGATTCACGAAGAAATTCCTTTGGCCGATCATATCTGGACTTGCTTTTATTATAACCTCCATTCCCTGCTTGTCCATTTCCCTTGGGATTTCCAGCAGCTTCATTACTCTCCTTTTTCTTCTCCTTTTTTACCGTCTCTCCGGCACACCATTTCTGTGCTCGCATAAGCATTTCCGCCTGCGTTTTCGGCTCACGCATGCTCAACTCTGATCGCAAACCTCCTTCACCTTCAAGCAAACTTGTTTCAAAGCACAGTGTTACCTCTTGCTCGGTCAACCCTGGAACCTGCTCCAGCACCTTAGTGAATCGTTCGAGATAGCTCGCTGTAGACTCATGTGCTCCCTGTTTGACCTTTGACAAGTCTGCCCTTGTCTTAGCCAATGTGCCCGCAGTACCAAAATCGGCCAGAAATTTTGCTCGTAAATCGACCCAGTTATTAATTGACCGTCGTGGCAAAGCTCTCATCCAGGCTAAAGCTTTCCCTTGTAGTGCGCCAACAAAAGCTCTAATCTTCAAAGCCTCATCTGAAGTTACCAGGCCAATTTGCGATTCAAAAGACATCAACCAATCTCTGGCCTTTGTCTTTCCTGTGTACTCCTTGATATTTGGGAATATGAGCCCTTGCATTGGCGGAGCATCCAGGGAGATTTTGGACGCATTTCCATTGTCGTCCAGCAGTTAGGATATCTGGCTTTCACCCAGGAGACCCGGGTTCGATTCCCGGCAACGGAACCAACTGATGCGTCCAAAATCTCCCTGGATGCACTGGATTGGTCCAATCAAGATACCTGGCTTTCAACGTATCTTTCTCTCTCAGAGCCCAAATCTGCAATAAGAATTATAAACCGTGAACTAGGCAGGGGCACTCCCTGCAAAAGCTCTCCGACGTGAGAATTAGCACAAGAAAGCTGATGAGACAATATCTTAGCAGAGTTTCGGCTAGAGAGTTCAAATTACGTACCTTTCCCCTTCATTTTTGGGGCTTTTATAGTTGCCGGAAAGCGCATCTGCTCTTAACTGCTCTTAACTGTCCACTAATGATTGTGGCATAAATGGCGAGCATATTAACTGCCCTGTTAACTCCTCCATTAATTACAACGGCCTAAATGGAGAGTTTCCCGGACATAACCGTCCTCAAATTAGCTGGAGCTCTTGCTCGGACACAACCGTCCTCAGTTGGTAACTGATCTTGCCCGGACATAACTGTCCTCAACTGATAGCAACTCTCATATTAGCGAGCATAGCAAATCATGCTCGCACCTTGATTATACTCGCTGGTTAAGCCCCCAGCTCGCTGACATCTTACTTGGTAAAGGTCAATACCGTGCTCGCTTGCTCGGATAATGTCCATTTGCCCTGCACGTGACCCATGACTTGGGCCTATTGGGCCGGGTAATTCATTTTCTTTCTTCGATTCCGTTTTGATTTCAAATCTAATATTTGCTAATCATTATAAATTGATTTTTTTATTTTTCTCTTGATTTGACATTTGCTATATTACATTTTGTTCATCTGATGATTTTTATATTATTTTTATTTGTTATTTTATTTTGGATTTAAGTATGATTTCAGCTTTAATTATTTGTAATTGATTCCTAGATTTCTTTTAGGTTTAGGTTTTGGTTTAAAGTTCTTGATTAGTAGCTTTGTTTCAATTGAGTTTTTGATTTTTTTAATTTGCTTCTATTTAGATAAAATTATATTGATTTTGACGGATTTTAATATTTTGTTTTGGCACCGATTTTAGTTTTAGTTTAGATTTTTGTGCAAGTTTTTATATTGGTTTTGATATTGATTGTTGCTTTTGTTTTTTCAAAACGGTTATTTTATTTTCATTAATGTTTTTTAGTTATAATTTTATTTGTGTTATTTTCTTTCTTCAATGTCGTATTGATTTCAAATCTAATATTTGCTACTCGATACAAATTGGTTTCTTATTTTGCTCTTGATTTTTGGCATTTGATCGTTTTAGTTTTTTTATTTCAATTTAAATTTTGGTATATAATTTCTTGGGTTTGATTTATTGTGTAGTAACCTTAAATTACTTTTAATAAATTAAAATCTCTACATATTTGTTTAAATACTATTTCTTACAAGCATTACTACCAAATGCATGTATTTTATAAAAAATATTAACACATAAAATAACAAGTATACTTGATTTAACTTCTTTTTTTAATTTTGAACTAATACAAGAAAAAAAACTGAAGTTAAACATAATGTCATTTTACAACTAGGAAAATGTATACACATTGATTGATCATGTCAAGATCGATACAATAATTGACGTGCAACAACTTGCAAAAAAAATAATGAATCATACGAAAATGGAAATGCAAAGGGTCTTTAGATTGAGAAGGAGGAAAGGAAGAAGAACAATAATTTGATTCTCATTATGTTATTAATATGACATTAAAATGACCATCAATTGCATTCATTAGGGACAATAATTAAGGATATTGTAACAATAATTAATGTAACCGTAAGAATTATTAATCATTTACTTTTTATTTGAGTAATAATAATAATAAATTAAAGTGAACATAATCAATTACTTTCTTAATTGACAACCTTTTAAATTTCATTTTACCAATTTGTAATTTTTTTGCAATTTAATTTATTATTAAAGGACATTAACATATCATTCATGTTTCAATTAATACATTTATATCATAATATATATATATATATATATATATATATATATATATATATCTTATCTTATAAAATAAGTATGACTCATTTAATAAGTTTAGTGAAAAAAGAAAAACTACTTGTGCAAAGCACGAGTTACACACTAGTGAAATAAGAAAGTCAAGTTGGAATGCATTTGTTGGATATTGGTTATGCCTTATGGCTTTTGGGGTAGAGTTTGTTTGTGTGATACATTGGTTGATAGTTATGCCTACTTGTTAATGGAAAAAGATGGCGTAGGGTAAAAGTCTATTTCTATTTATGTTGGATACTTCCAGAAACAAAAATATCATTACTTCCAATACAAGATTCCCGCAGTAATAGTCTATTTATATTTCTGTTGCTACACTGCCTACACAATAGTCTCCACATCCTTAAAACTTAGATATCATAAAAAAAGGATAGTTTTGTCTCTATATTCAATATAATTCAATTTCAAAGGAAAGGAATTTATCGAAGCATATGTATTTTTGGAAGAATTTTTCTAACAACTACTCCATGTATTACTTGTTAGCTTACGTATGGAGACGCATCCACTATAATAAAGTTTATGCACCAAATTATATGTATTAATCCAAATATATATATATATATATATATATATATATATATATATATATATATATATATATATATATATATATATGTTACTTTTTGAACTTAAATGTGTCACTTTTAGTCTTAAATATGTTACTTTCACTTTGAAAAGTGTCTCATTTGTTTATAAATAAAAATCATTACGTTTGACGTTAAAGTTTTACTTTATAACATTAAAAGTGTCACTTTTTAGCATTAAATGTGTTACTTTTAACCGTACAAGTGTCATTTTGCCTTATTAATAAAAATCGTCGTTATTGACCTTAAATAAAAGTGTCACTTTTTAGTATTGAACATGTCACATTTTAATATTAAATGTGTCACTTTTAGCAGTCAACGTTAGTTTTAAAGTAACACTTTTTAGTATTAAATGCATCACTTTTTAGTATTAAGAATGTCACTTTTTAATATTACGAGTGTCACTTTTTAGTATTAAATGTGTCACTTTTTAGCATTAAGACTGTTACTTTTTAGTATTAAACGTGTTACTTTTTAGTATTAAGAGTGTCAATTTTTAGCATTAAATGTGTCACTTTTTAGTATTAAGAGTGTCACTTTTTAGTATTAAATGTGTCACTTTTTAATATTAATGGTGTCACTTTTTAGTATTAAGAGTATTACTATGAATTCTAATGAGAATTATAATAAATTTCTCTTTATAATCACTTTCAACCTTAAAATGTGTCACTTTTATCTTTTCAATGTATCACGTTTGGCTTTAAACATGTCGTTTATCATTTTGTTTCCATTAAGGTCCGTCAAGTATCTCAAGGCAATTGATGTTAACGGAACTGACAAAGGATTAAACTGTAAAGTGTGAAGAGCTGTCAAATTGGGTAAAAGCCCGCGGGCATGCTCGCCCCGCCACCTATTAGGGGCGGGTTGTACTAGTGTATTCAATACCCGTTAGGATACAGGCTTTTTAGGCTTTCCCGCGCGGGCTTTCGCAGGCCGGGCCGCGGGCAGCCTGCATATTCCCGACTTGTAAGTTACTAAGTTATAACTTATATCATCATTCATCAATAATCATTTTTTTGCGGGCTTTGCCCATAAAGCTTCACTAAGAATTGAAAACAACTATAGTTAATATCCCCAATCTGATAGAACTTCAAACGACTTGCTGCCGGCTTGAAAGAAAGTCCTCTCCATAAACCAAGAGGTTCAGATTGGTAGCCTCAATTTACGATTCAACCGTAGTCCCTAAAGCCTAAAGAGGGTTTACTGTAGGTGTCCGATTGAACATGCATGACACTAGTCTATTTCCATACTTAATTGTAAATTGAAATTTTAAAAAGTTAGTTACCAGATATATTGCCTGATGTAATGTTAAGAAGGGGTTTCCCGTCTCTTTGTCCATCTCCAGGTTCAACATTCTTCCTACCTCTAAGAAAGCAGAACAAGACGAGTGCCAAAACGGCTAATGCTGCCACGGTAGTTGCAGCAATAACTGCAATTATCAATTTCTCGTCATCACTATTATCAGATGGTGGACTTCGTGGTGGGGCATAACCTCTTGGTGGACACTGTACAGTAGGTGAAGGTGGAGGTGAGCGCGCAGGAACTTTCAGGGAAGAAGGGACAGATTTCTCAGGAGCTTTGACAGGAGGATTTGTACTTGGAGATGGCGAGCTCTCAGGCACCTGATCAGCTGGACGCATACACTTGCCTTGCCAGACATCTGTCACCCTGCCACTTGCCTTGTACGCATGCACTCCTGCTCCCAGCCTGTCCGCATGCATGCTCGCATAAGTGTCGTTTGGTTGCTACCTTTGTTGCTTTGCGCTGCAATGTCCACATGCAGGACTGAGCCTTGCTTCAAGCCCTGGACACTTAATTACTGTCCTACCCATTAGTGCCAATGTTGTGAAGAGTCAAGTTGACAAACATCTTATAAAATTACTTTCCCATGCTATATCAACCGTGTGTTGATGTACACAATGACACATGGCAGACTTTCATTCCCACACAAAACTCCCACCATAGGGATTAGAATAAATTAAAAAATATTTAAAAACTCATTTTTTGCAGGCTTTGCCCGTTTTGCCCGCGGCCCTATGCGGGGCGGGTTGGGCCAAGGGATTCTAGGACCGTCATGTTCGGGGGCTTTCCCGCCCCGACCCGTTTCGTAGCGGGCTTTTCAGACCCGAGGGCAAACCCGCCCCGCAGGCCCGTTTTGATAGCTCTAGGAGTGAGAAACATAAGAATTTTAACGGCAAACCTTGAAAGTGCATAGCAATAGAGCAAAATGATACATCTCGCCAATAAAAATTTAAGACAACACAAAGGGGTATCAAACCATAGACAAATGCTCAAGTTTGCAACTTAAAGAGTTTTGCTATGAACCATCTCAACATATTCATTTTTATGACTTTTTGTAACGTATTATTGATTTATTATGACCTGCGAATTTCTAAATAAGGCTCTATCTTACGGATTTAGGATCCGTAAGACCGTTCTACACAAGTCTTTTCCAATATATAATAATTGAACTTTCTCAGTCTAATACTCATGTTAGTCCCAAAGGGCACAATACTAAGCTAATAGCTCGATATTGTATTTATATATGTTTTTACAATCATGTCATTTTGATAACACTTTTAAAATATTTGACTCGTTAATATTTTGTTGACTCACTTTTAAAAATTATATATATATATATATATATATACACACACATTTAAAAAAAAAGTTTGACTTTTAAACGATGACTTTTTGCCCGAAATAATGAAAATATTTTAGAAGGTGGCCAATGTTGACATTAACTAACCGGGATAGAGTTTAGGATTTTTGAAGGATGTTAATCGTTTGTAGTAATGGTGTGGTCACTGTGGTGACCGGACCCGGACCCGAGGTGGAACCGCGGGTCGGATCGCCCAAATAGGGGGAAACAAGTAAACACATAAACATGCTAGGACTCAATTTAAGAAAACAACGTGACGCAACATTGGAGACTTAACACGCCTCGGCACCAAAAGGCCGAAATTTTAAAAACATTTCCTGATATAACAGTTAAGCAATTAAACCAAGTCATTGACGACACTACATGCCGGAATCCAGGCTAGCAGTTAATGGACAAGAATTAAATAAGAGCTAATAGGATGCTCAGCGGAAGACTTATACGTAATGAACTAATTAACATGATAACCAAAGCTCGGCTTACACATTGCCGGCATCAAAAGGATTACAAGTACTACAAGTGATAACGCTACAAGTAGTTAAATAAAGGAAACAAGTACAAGTTCTAAACACATTCCCAAGCATAGTCTAAATGACTTGCTTTAAAACCCGTCGTCCTTGCAAATTACAAAAGAAAGGAAGAGGACATCTAAACCACCTTTTCAACTGCAACGTCGGACCAACAGAGGAATAAAGGAATCACGAACACTGCAAGCCTCAGCGAGAAGGACTTGCTTTGCTAGGATCTAAAGCAGTAAAGGGGAATGGGTAAGTCATAAAGACTTGTAAGCTATCAATCATGCCATGTCATGGCAATATGCAACATACAAAGCAAGATATCATCACATAAGCATATAGATCATATATCCAAGATGCACATTGTTTCACATAGGTGCTCGTAATTAAATCACATAGGATACGGATATATGGAAAGCCGGTGCCGCTACGTAGTTCCTGCATACAAGCGTTATCTGGAATATGAGGTGTCAGATGGTTGTGAATACATCGACCTTCCGAGGAGATGCTCGGGATAGACACACCAATGCGCTCTAATGGTTACAACAAAGGGGCTACTTCCCCACTGCGGCCACAGTGGAGGCGTGTGTGTACAAGGACAAGTATGCCAGCTGGACTCATGCAAATGCCAAGTAATGTTTACTTAACAAATTCTCAAGTAGAGGACGAGGTCGACAAGAGCGATCTCGTTCATGACAAGTAATTATTCTCATCAATAATCAAGTAGGATTGAGTTCGACAAGAGCGAACTCAACATGCCAAATAGGCATTCTATTATATGACATTTAAGTTAAGCATGGTAATCAATCCAATTAAAGAGTCTAGAATTATTATTCTTAGTGAAACGCATTTAGAACGTCGTGGGGATTGATCATTGAGCCGGTATTGTTCAATGGCTCACTAAAATAGACTCCGTTGAGTCGTCTCTATAAATTCATCAAATAGAGTTTAAACACTAAATGCATTCTAAACTCTTTTCTAAGTTCTCGTATAGGGTAGACTAGGCCATTAATCCAAATAATAACCATAGCCAATAATTATTATCAATTCATAATTTATGGAACCCAATTTCTAAAAGTTATTAAAAGTCAATAGTCCAAGAACAATAGTTAGTCGAAATGAAGCATAGAACACATTTTACTCTAGGCTTAGAACCAAAACAACAAGATGAACAATTCATAATTTATGGAACCCTAGAATCATAATCTCTAAAAGTTGTCAAAAGTCAATTGTCAAAGAACAATAATTATTCCAAATGAGGCATTGAACACATTTAATTCTAGGCTTAGGACCAAAACAACAAGATGAGTATATCACTCAAAAATCCCATAAGCTCAAATCATCATCAAACATGGTATAGACATGGTAGGAGCATGAGAATCATGAGAAAAAGGAGATAGCATGGTATTTCTAGCATACATCCTAAGGGGAATCAATAGCTTACCTTACACCAAGGAAAAATATGACATGAACAAAATCTAATCGGATAGAATCGTGCTCCTTGTCGATAGCTTCAATTTAGTGGTATCGGATTGGCAATCGGAGTTCGGGAGCTCAAGTTATGAAGGAAACACACACCAATCTCCCCTCACCATTCACACACAAGAGCTTGGGAAGAGAAAGAAGAAATTTACTGCAATAGGGGGTTTAATGGCTGATCACAAAGGAGGGAAGCTTATATATGACATGCAAATGTGGGTGAAAATCCACATGTCACAAGGAGAGTGAATGGAAATCCACATGTCTAATGGAGGATGAATGGGATTAGGCTTAAGCAAACTTAGTTAGGGCCTAATATGAGGGATTAAGGTCATAAAGGATGGGGGTTCAATGGGTTAATGGGTCACCAAATCAAAGTTGTTCAAAAATCTCGTATTGTGAATTTCTGGACAATGCGGTCGCATCCCTCTTGGACCACTCGAGCGCATGGTCCTGTTTATCAAGTCATGCCCATTTTTGTGTGCTCTCAGCACTGTTCCGCGAGCCAACGAACCAAAAACGATGTGAGCGTGAGGTTCAGCCCTTGAACATGGTCTAAACTTGTCCTAAATGGTCTCAAACTCATGGACAACCATTCTAAAGTGTAACCCAACTCAAAACAAGTCGGAAACACACCTGAACAACATCCGAAACAAGTTAAAACAAGGCTCGAAACATGTGACGAATGGCCAATGAATCAAACACGATTCAAACACAAATCAAACTAGAACAACTTGGACATGAACAAGGTTTGTTTAAACATGGATATGACTTGAATACTTGGCCTAGAACTCAAATGAACATCCCGCAAGACGAAACACAAGCAATACAAGCAACAAGGGCAAACGCTAAGACTCAAACAAAACAACAAAGCTTCTAAACTTTCAACTAAGCATACTATAATCAAGATGAATGTTATAAGTCATATATGCAAGGTACTAAGACTCCAACGAGACTTAGTTAAGTGCTAACATGCTAAGATAAATACTCAAAGCATTAACGACAAAGCATGCAACGCATAGAAGACATTCAACGACTATGATCGTAACAAACCTAATGCAAGCATGATATGAACCATATGAACTCTCTAACATGTTAAGGCATACGTTAAGTATGTTATAATAATTTTATACAAGTAATGGGTTTGGGTTCTCACATCCTCCCCCACTTAAAGGAATTTAGTCCCTAAATTCTTACCTGAGTCATCAAATAGGAAAGGGTATCTCTTTCTCATATCAAGCTCGGTTTCCCACGTGGCTTCCTCAATATCATGATTCTTCCACAAGACCTTCACTAACGGAATCCTCTTCGTTCTCAAGACTTGTTCCTTCGTATCAAGAATCCTCACCGGCTTCTCATCATAAGAAAGGTTAGGTTCAATAGTAATCTCATCATATGTAAGGACATGTGACTTATCCTTCAAGTACTTGCGTAGCATCGAGACATGGAAGACATCATGAACATCCGATATAGAAGGTGGAAATGCTAACCGATACGCCAAAGATCCAATCCTCTCTAAGATCTCGAATGGTCCAATAAATTTAGGCGAAAGCTTACCTTTCTTCCCAAATCGCTTAGTACCGCACCGGGGCGATACTTTCAAGAATATATAGTCACCAACCTGAAACTCTAAGTCACGTCTCCAATTGTCTGCGTAGCTTTTCTGTCTACTCTGAGCTGTAATCAATCTGTCTCTAATAAGTTTCACACTCTCAGCTGACTGTTGTACCATCTCCGAACCCAAAAGCTTAGCTTCACTAACTTCATCCCAGGAAATCGGCGAATGACACTTATGCCCATATAAAGCCTCATATGGCGTCATCTCAATACTAGACTGGTAATTGTTATTATACGCAAATTCGACTAATGGCAAATGAGAATCCCAACTACCTTTGAAATCCATAGCACAAGCACGCAATAAATCCTCCAATACCTGAATTAATCTCTCGGACTGACCATCAGAGTGTGGGTGAAAGGTCGTACTAAAGTTCAACTTCGTACCCAAAGCCTCCAGCAAAGAATGCCAAAATCTAGAAGTGAACCTGGGATCTCTATCAGAAACAATGCTAACCGGAATACCATGTAATCTCAGGATATCCTGGATATACAACGCTGCCAACTGACTCAAACTATAAGTCATCGCAATAGGAATAAAATGTGAAGATTTTGTCAATCTATCCACAAAAACCCAAACTGCATCAAAACCTCGGCGAGTACATGGAAATCCTGTCACAAAATCCATGGTGATATGCTGCCATTTCCACTCCGGTATCTCAAGTGGCTGTAGTAAACCGGCAGGTCTCTGGTGTTCAGCCTTAACCTGTTGACATGTCAAACATCTAGATACATACTCTGTGATTTCTCTCTTCATTCCATTCCACCAGAACTGTCTCCTCAAGTCTCTATACATTTTGGTACTCCCTGGATGTATAGTGTACTTGGCCTTATGAGCCTCATCAAGAACCATACGCTTAACTCCATCGGTAGAAGGAACGCAAACTCTACCTCGAAAAGTTAAAATACATTCATTGTTAATAGCAAACTCCGGTGTCTTACTATCACCGAATCCATCAATAATCTTTCTCAACTCAGAATCTGTAGCTTGAGCCTTCTTAATCAACTCAAAAAATACAGGCGTAGCATGCACACTAGCAAAGATAACACTATGCTCACTCACAACTGGACTCCATTCACGGACATCCTCAAGCATCTTCCACTCCCTCATCAATAAGCAAGACATATACGCCTTCCTACTCAAAGCATTCGCAGCAACATTAGCTTTCCCCAAATGATATAAGATAGTGCAATCGTGATCCTTAAGCTTCTCCATCCATCGCCTCTGTCGCATGTTCAACTCCTTTTGTGAAAAGAGATACTTCAAACTCTTGTGGTCAGTGAATATCTCGAACTTAGCCCCATAAAGATAATGTTTCCACTTATGAAGCGCAAATATAATAGCTGCCAATTCAAGGTCATGTGTCAGATAATTCTGTTCATAAGGTGATAACTTCCTCGAAGCATAAGCAATAACTCTCCCGTTCTGCATAAGTACGCAACCCAAGCCTTCTAATGAAGCGTCGCTATAAACAACAAAGTTCTTCGAACCACTAGGCAATGCTAAGATAGGAGCCGTAGTCAACCTCCTCTTCAACTCCTGAAAACTAGCCTCGCACTTATCACTCCGTATAAAAGAAGATTTCTTATGTGCCAAATTAGTCATCGGAGTAGCGATTTTCGAAAATCCCTTGATAAACCTACGGTAATAACCTTCCAAGCCCAAGAAACTATGGACTTCGGTTACCGTACTAGGCGTTTTCCACTTAGTAACCGCCTCTACCTTGGATGGATCCACCGCAATACCATCACTTGACACCACGTGCCCTAGAAAAGAAACCTGTTTTAGCCAGAAAGCACACTTACTGAATTTCACATAAAATTGCTTCTTCCGCAAGATAGAAAGAACCTCTCTCAAGTGATTCTTATGTTCCTCTCGTGACTTGGAGTACACGAGAATGTCATCGATAAATACCACCACAAAGCAATCAAGATACTCATGAAAAACCTTATTCATTAAATCCATAAAGACTGCAGGCGCGTTTGTCAACCCAAACGGCATCACAACAAACTCATAATGGCCGTAACGCGTGCAAAAGGCTGTCTTTGGGACATCCTCCGCCCGAACTCTAAACTGGTGATAACCACTCCTCAAGTCAAACTTGGAATAGACAACTGAACCCCGAAGTTGATCAAAGAGATCATCAATGTGTGGTAAGGGATACCTATTCTTGATAGTAACCTGGTTCAACTATCGATAGTCTATACAAAGCCGTAAACTACCATCCTTCTTCCTCACAAATAACACTGATGCACCCCAAGGAGACACACTCGGTTTTAATGAACTCCCTATCAAGAAGTTCCTGTAACTGTTCCTTTAATTCACTCAACTCTACCGGAGCCTTTCGGTAAGGTGCCCTAGAAATAGGTGAAGTCCCCGACAATAGCTCAATACAAAACTCTAGCTCTCGGTGGGAGGTAAAGCATACTCGATAGAAAAGACATCAGGGAACTCATTAACTACCGGAATATCTTCTAACTTAGCAGTAGACATGCTAGTATCAAGTACACAAGCTAAATACCCCGTACACCCACGTGATAAAAGTTATCTAGCCCGCAAAGCAGTAATAATATGAACACCATTCATAGCATGATCACCCGAAAACACAAACTTCGGAATACCGGGCATGGCAAAAGTTACTCTCTTATAACGACAATCAACTAAAGCATGATGCACACATAGTCAATCCATACCAAGAATCACATCAAAGTCTCGAATAGGTAATACTACCAAATCAGCATGCAAGACTCGATCATTAACAAACACATCACAGTCTCTATAAACCTCAGGCGCCAACAAGTAATCATCCAATGGTGTAGACACCTCTAGCACATAAGGCAACTGGGCAGGCAATTCACATAAATATTCTAAGAAATGCGATGCGACATAAGAATGAGTAGACCCCGAATATATAAGAACTCGAGCATGATGACTGAAGACTGGGAGAATACCTCCGATCATAGAAGTAGACTCAGGAACACCTCGCTGATCAAGCGCGAAAACACAAGCATGCGCCTTAGGGCGTCCATCACTGTCCCTCTTGGACCCAAATTGTTGAACTGACCCCATGGACTGAGTTGCTCTAGACTTGGGACAGTCTTTGAGCTGATGACTAGGATCTCCACAACTAAGACAAGTACCAAGCCTGGTTCTGCACTTCTCACTAGAATGTCCAATCTTGTTACAGAAAGAACAAATCAATGGTCCACTACCCTGAGTCTGCTGCCCCTAAGGAGTAGGAGCACCACTACCATAACTCTCAGACGAAAGTCTATTCTATCCACCAGATTGCTGCCTATTCTGATCAATATTGCGATGGTTGCCCTGATAGCATAACGACTTATATTTTTACATAGATCCGGGCAGCATAACGACTTATATTTTTACATTGGGCTGGATGAAAATAACATTTTTTTATAAATAAAACCCTTAAAGGCTCACCTTTAAGAGCGTTAGGTGCGCTCGCTATGTCCTTCCAGGAGAAGGAGTCTTTTTGTTGCTGCTGCGGTTCGGGCAGAATAACTGCTTCTGGGCACCGTCAAACGGGTGGAGCAACTGCTTGATTTTTTGATGTTGTTTGCTTGCTGCTGGCAGAAATCGAGTAGAGCAACTGCTTGCTTCTTGCGGATTTGACCTTTGGACTTGGGCAGAGCAACTGCTCTTTTTGAGATTTTTTGACCGAGGAAATAGGGTGGAAACCTAGCTGGGGGACTAAGGATCACTTTGACCGGTTGATTTTGTGTTTGGAGGATATTTGACAGAGCTTCGAGGCTTTATAGGAGGGGGCACTCACTATTCTCACAATCGCTCACTGCGTAAAATAAACGCACAACGTTTTGACGGCTTTTCTATGTGTGTGACTGTGTGTTACTGTGTGAATTCCTGAACCCAGGCTCCTCTATTTATAGGCGAGAGGAGGGACACCGCTGGGATTTCTGATTTTCATCTTGTGCTTCACTGGCTTGTACCGCGCGCTTGAAGGCTCGTGCAATGCGTTAAGATGGAGTGCACTATTTGGGCTCCTGGCGCCGACACCATGGGTATTGGGCGCCGCGCCAGGAAGGCTTTGTGGCAACGCCAGCCTTCAATCTTTGCCTCCTTTTTGGACACTTTGGCCCCTGCATTTCACTGTTTTACGCATCCCCTTTGTCTTTTGCATTTTTAAACCCTGTAACTTGACATTTGTTAAGTTTTAATAGGTCTTGATATCGCATGTCAATGTCACATACCAGGGGTACGAAATTGGGGTGTCTACAGAGCCTCTCAACGATGGAGTTTACGGGTAACCCGCAGCTTATTGAGTAAACGAACATCGTTGATAAGAAATAGACTCCCTAATTTCATGGAAATTAAAATGGGGAGAAATGCAACAGGTAGTAGTTATAATGCAACAGTTTATAATGCTAACCAAATCTCATATATCCTAGACATATTTAGTCGGTTATAGCAGGTTATCATAGTTTTTAAGCAGATATGCAAATTATGTGCTCTGATGGTCGGACCTACCGAAGTAGGCTACCTATGTATCCCTTAATAAAAGGAATCAGACCAAACGTAGTTCGACCTGATGCAAACAAACAACAGCTAGGTGGAATGCCAAGATCAAACATCGTGTCCTCAAAGGGTCGAACCCTTTGCCGAACACGATGGTGGGATAGATCGCCTCCTCGGGACAGGGTCCTTCGTCGAAGCACGATAGTCTTTTTCTCTGGCCCGGGGTCTCTGCCCCTTCTTGAAAAAGGCTGAACACAACCAAACATCGTATCCTCAAAGGGTTGAACCCTTTGCCGAACACGATGGTGGGACCAAACCTTTCCCTCTGACCCGGGGCCTACACCCCTTCAGGGAAAGATCCAACAACCAGGTGGAATACAAATCATACAGGCATTGCATCCTCAGGGTAAAACCCTTCATTGAATGCAATGGTGGGACAGATTCTTCCTTCTGACCCGGGGCCTACATCCCTTCAGGGAAAGATCCAACAACCAGGTGCAATATAATCAAAAGAGACATTGCATCCTCAGGGTAAAACCCTTCGTTGAATGCAATGGTGGGACCGATTCTTTCCCTCTAACCCGGGGCCTACACCCCTTCAGGGAAAGATCCAACAACCAGGTGGAATATAATCAAAAGAGTTGATCATTCATCTTGGGGTTACGCCCCGCGAGGAAATGATCATATGCTACTCCTATAAAGCAGGAAAGCATCACATCCTCAGGTGTGGATAACCTTCGTTGAATGCGATGGTGGAACACATCATGCATCCAAAAGGTAAAACACTTTACCTTTTCTTACCTTTGCCTTGTTTTTGCTGATTCAGCTGCCTTTGCTGCTTCTGCCGTTTCTATTGCTTATGCTGCTTTTGCTGCTTCAGCGACTTTTTGCTTTGGCGGTCTCTGCTGCTTCAGCGGCCTATGCTGCTTTGCTGCTGCTTCGCTTTGGCGGCTTCTGCTACTTTGGCTGTTTCTGCTGCTAGATTTTTTTCTTTTGCTGCATTTCCAGCTTCTGCTGGAAATTTTCTTTCTTTGCATTTTCCAACTTCTGCTGAAAATTTCTTTTTTGCTGCTTTTCCAACTTCTGCTGGAAAAAAAAACCTTTCTTGCTGCTTTTCCAACTTCTGCTAGAAATTTCTTCTTTGTTGCTTTTCCAACTTCTGCTGGAAATTTCTTTCTTTGCTGCTTTTCCAACTTCTGCTGGAAAAAAAATTTCTTTTTTGCTGCTTTTCCAACTTCCGCTAGAAATTTTTTCTTTGCTGCATTTTCTTTTGCATGCTTGCATTTTTTTTTCTTGTGCATGCTTGCATTTTTTCTTCTCTTGCACATTTTTTTTCTTGCACACATTTTTTTTAAATCTCACCTTTGTTGTTTTTGCTTTTCTGCTCATTTTGCGGCTGACCTGCTGAGGATATGAGTTTTTCTTTGATTTTGGATAGATGACCGTCAATTTTTGTTAACAAAGCTAGCTTTGTTAACTTTTTGTTAAGCTTCAAGGGCCATTTTGCAACTTTGAAAACCTGATGACTTAAGTGCTGAACCTTTAAACTTTGGAGGGGAAAAAGAAAAAAATATTTTTCTTCCCTCATAAATGCGACGGGAAGGATGCAGATTGAAGCACTGCTTCTTCTTTTGATTTCTTCGTTTTCTTTCTTCCTTCTGCACCCATTGTTGCTGCTGTGCATTTTTCTTTCATTTTCTCTCCTTTTCTCAATTTTTTTCCGCCAATTTGCCTGTTTTTCTTGATAAATGGCTTCTTCTTCGCGATCTCGGAAGGGAAAGGCGCCAATGTACTCGGATTCGGGCGAAGAGAGGAAAGAACTTCCTCCTTTGATCCGAAATCATGTCAAATATTATTACTCGAAGGATGATTGGGGTAATCTCCTTCGCGATCGGGACACCCACGTGTCAAATCTTCTGAATTCCTCTGTAAGTTTTTTTTAGCCCATTTGGATGATTTTTTAGATCTGCTAGATTTTTTTGATGCTTTGGGCTATTGGAGTATACCTGACTCTGCTTATGATGCTTATGCATGCAATTGATGTGCTAAAATGATGCAATTTGGCAGTTTATCCATGAAATTCATGCGATTTATTTTTGCGATGCCCATTTGAACAATTGACACTATTTGGCTCTGCGATGCATATTTTATATTATTGATGCAATTTGGCTACATGATGCATGTTTAGACTGAAAAATATTTTTATATGATGCATGCCTATGAAATAGACTTTTTGAAAATATGATGCATTTTTTGGATACATTTTTGGGCGTACTTTTCGGATGCATGCAAAAATGTAACAAGAATATTTTATGCAATAATTTTCACTTTTTATGAATGCATATGCTACAGAAATATGATAAATGCAATGGAAATATTTTCCTTTCAAGATTTGCAACATTTTATTTTGAGAATGCTAAAATGCTATTATTAATGCAAATGATGAATGCAGACATATATCATTTTATTGGATGCAAATGTGACATATAAAATTTTATTAAATACTTGCTAACATGTTGCATGGGCATCAATTTTTTTTATGGCCATCATTTGTTTTCTTTTATGAATACAAAAGATGCATTTTTTTTGTTTGAAGCAAAGGATACATATACATATATATATATATATATATATATATATATATATATATATATATATATATATATTTATTTATTTATTTTTTATTTTTTTTTTTTAATGCAAAAATGCAATATACATTTTTTATGCATGCAAAAGATGCAATTTAAATTTATTATGAATGCAAAATTTTATGATGATTAGCAAAATGTGATGTATGCAACATGCTTAATTTAATGATATGCGCAGGAGGTTAAAATGAAAAGATAAAAAACTTACCTTTTTTTCTTCATTTTTTTTTGATGATGATATGCTGCTGTTTTCTTCTTCTTTTTTTTTTTTTTAGATGTGCAAGCCCCTGGTCCGGATTCGGGCAAATTGTACTAATGTCTTGGATATGTAATTTGATGCCCAAGGCGGCACGAGTTTTGGTAGAGTCCTCCGGATTCAGCACATTTCTGCGAGCTTTTCGCCCCTTTCGCAGCTTTTTGCCTATCTTTGATGTGCTGAGGGATTATTGGTGGGACACCACCCATACATTTCATTCCTACCAGTATCGGTAGAACTCTGGCATCGGACTATACCCTCCGTCACCACCACGACGTGGTGGAAGATCTCCTGGGCTTCGCACCCGAGTATAAATCGGCTGACGAAGATCTTTATCGGCAGCGTGAGGAAGTGGCTCTTGGCGAATCCGTGACTCGCGTTGCCAGGGCATTTTTATTCTTTTTTCTTGGATCGTCTCTTTTTGTCAACTCGTCCACCTCTTTGAGAGTTTCCCTCTCGGGATGTCTGAGGGATTTGGATCATGTTGCCAATTATGACCGGGGGCAGGCAGGCCTGGCCGAGCTGTATGCTTCTATGGATAGAGTTAGCCGAAACGACTCGCCGACTCTTAATGGATTTGCTCCGGCTTGGGAGGTATCTTTTTTTTTTCTGTTTTTTCCCCTGCTTTTGCTTCTTTTTTTTTCAGCATTTTTTTTATCATTTAATTTTTTTGCAGCATCTTTTCTTTTTGCTGACGATGATTTTTTTTTGTTCTTTTTTTTTCGCAGGTCTGGACTTATTCAGTCTTCTATTTTACGCCAAGTCGATTACATCGAGCTATGAGAAGGACGCCAGCTCCACTCCCGACTTTGCTCGCTGCTCCATCCACATAAAGTTCCCAACAGTAGGTCGGTCGAGGCGTTGTAAGCGGCTCGTGCCCGGGCTCTGTTGGCAGTGGGACTTCAGATTCCTCTTGCTGAGTGAAACTTGTTTCAACCAAGAAATCGGCCAAGGCTTGAGCTTTGATTGCTCGCCTAAGCTGGTAGTCGATGTGGAATTCTGTGAGCTCGATTGACCAGTTAGGTATTCTACCCGATGAATCGGGCTTGTGTAGGATTTTGCACAGTGGTGCGTCTGTGTATACTATAATTACATGTGCAGAAAAATAAGCCATTAATTTACGGGCAGCTACAACAAGAAAATAATCTAATTTTTCTACATTAAAGTAACGACCCTCAACAGGACAGAGGGTCTTAGATACATAATATGCAGGCTTTTGTACATTTGACTCCTCCTTAACTAAAACAACGGCTACAGCCTGGTCTGTGGCTGCTAGATACACGTATAAGGGTTCCCCGGGCACGAGGCTGCTAAGGAGGGGCGACTTGCCAAGATATTCCCTGAGCTGCTCGAGGGCTTTGACGCATTCTTCATTCCATTCAAATCCTTTGTTGCCACGCAGGATCTTGAAGAATGGGAGGCATTTCTCCGCTGACTGGGAAATGAAGCGACCAAGGGAAATTATCCTGTCATTTAGTCGTTGGACTTGCTTGATGCACTGGGGCTATTCCATCTCGATCAAGGCTTGGATCTTCTTCGAGTTCGCCTCTATCCCACGTTGGTTGACCATGATGTTTGTTTATTCTCTAGAGGCAAATCTATGTCCATGTATCATTATTTATTGGTACTTATTTATTATGTATTATTTGTTTATTTATTATAATGTATCATAAAGCCCTTCAAATAAATATGTTATTCTTAAATATCACTGGTCGAGTGTTATTATTAATAAGGGCAATAATAATACACGGAGACTAGTATGTGATGAAACTCATATAGTTGATATCAGTCTACACATGGGTGTGTGTTAGGTGTAACGACGTACTGGATTGACCCGGATGAGAATGCTATGTGGATCGTTACGTGAGTGTCATAAGCGATTATCATAGTGACAAATGTGTTCGTTGTCCTTCGACTTGAAGTCGTTATATACCCTAGATGAAATGACCAAGGGCGATGATTCTGCCATTTAATTGTTGGATGTGCATGATGCAGTAAGGCTATTCCATGTTGATCAGGGCTTGGATCTTTTCTGGGTTTGCCTCATGTCCCTGCACGGGCGGTTATTGCCCTCCTGGTTCTGGTCAGCTGGTGTGGCCGAGTTATCTTGAGTCTTGTCTTTGTTCTTGGCCTTATCACCCTTGGTATTCTCTGTTGAACAAAAAAGGTGAGAATTGGCCAACAATTCTGCCTTTGAGGCACTCTGGTTCATGGTCAGAATCGTTTTCAGTGAGTCTGCTCTCATGTTGTTGGGGTAGCAGAACGTGATCTCGGGGTCACTGGTGGCAGTTACTTGGTCGAGCATCTCCTCGAACCTTTTTCAAGTAGCTGATGTATGACTCGTGGTCGCCCTGCTTGATCTTACCGAGATCAAATCGATTTTTGGGCGTGGGGCCCATCGTGCCAAACTCCGCTAGGAACTTTTCTCAGAACGTCTCCCAGCTACCAATAGATCCCCGAGGGACTCTCCCCAACCATGACCGTGCTTTTCCCTGGAGAGCACCCTAAAAGGCTCGCATCTTCAAAGTTTCAACATCAGTGACCATCCGAATTTGTGCCTCGAATGATCTGAGTCAGTCATTTGCACGTCTTCCCAAAATATTTTTCGAATTGTGGGAAAGTTACCCCTTGCGCAGGTGGCACGTTCTCGATTTCTGGAGTAAACGGACTACCCTCTAGCTGCTTCGGAGCTCCATAACCGGGCTTGGCCATGGCTAAATTGGCCATTTGTTTGGCCATGCCTTACTTCATGGCTTTCATCCGCTCGGACAGGCGTTTTTCCGTGTCCATGGTGAGTTTGGACGACCGGGCAGGATCTGACTGTTGATTATGCGCTGGTGGGCAAAAGGTCGGTTCATAAGAAGCTTCCACTTCCCACTCAACTCACACCCTGTACCTTTGTCAGTATGCCTCTACCTCCACGTACTCGCGAGCTCTGTGGTGGCTATGGCTATCTTCCCGAGTGCGGTGCTCCTTTCGGCGGTGATGTCTGTGAGATAGATTTTGGTGGTTGTATCTGCTCTCCGCCTGGTCATCCGCCCTCTGCAACTCATTGGCTTGCTCTGAGGGTACATGAATAACGGAAGGAATCCGTCTGCTCGGAGCGGGCAAATGTTGGGAGGCCTGGCCACCACCAACAGGTGTTGGATTGATGAGAGCGGGTTGTACCAAATCAGCCACTGGAACCGGGGCATGGCCCAAGGCGAGCAGTTGCTGATGGAATGCGTACATCTTATTATAATACTCCACTTGGACTTGCAGAGCAGCGGCTTGTTGGTCAGGGGTTTGCCCGGGCTGGCTCACTTGGCTTCCCTGACCGTTTTCCCGCTGACGGTTCAAGCTGGACCCTTAGGTCTTGAGCACGAGCGTCCCTCTGCTCAGTGATGACTTGGCGAGCATCTCGTTGGGTCGTTTGATTCTAGCTAGCATGTTGAGACAACTGCTCCTCAACATATGGGACATTCTCACCATGAGCCACGTGCCAAGCTGCCACCTTCGGATTCCTCGTTTGAACCCCTTGGGGTGCCCTTGGTGGTAGGTCCCCAGGTGGTGGGTTGTTGTTTCCAGCTAGCTGGCTGTCAGTCTGGTGGTTACTAGCAGTGGCGTGATGTTTGCTACCCTTGCCAGCCATTGCCGTAAGATTGATTATTGAAGAACTCACCAGAAAACTTGAAGAAAGTTTTGAAAATTTTGATTTCCCGACAATAGAACCAAGCTGATGTGGCAAAAATGCAGCTTAGGCCGTCCGTGCGATGAGTAGGATATCTGGGCTTGATCTGCTTCCTTGAACTTGATTAAGATCACGAAAACACCTTAGTGGAGGTGCAAGGCTTGGCCTCGCGAAACCACTCTGGGGTGAGAGTAAGTATCATGTGAGAAAGTTAAAAGAGAATTTGACAGAGGTTCTAGGCTCAAAAAAGAGTGTGTACCCTGTATATGGCGTATGGAGAGATATTTATAGGCCCTCAATGTCATTGAATCCGTTTAGGATTCACTGCCTTAGTTATTGTGTAGGATTATGAGAGAATCCCTTGATTTTAGGGATGATAGGTGGCAGGCCGCATGAATGTAGGAATAGATATGGCAAGAGTCCTACTTGGATAAGGAAACCTTTGGCTTGTTTTGGAGAGTAAGTTTCCTTGGTTCCCTGCTCAATACATGCCTGGGCGAGCAAGGCCCTGTCCGACTATATGGTATAAACTGGTTATAAATAAGTGTAAATCCTAGGCATGGCCCCTGGTCAGGCAGGCAAGGCCAGTGCCCGACCAGGTTTGGACGAGATGAGTCTGATTCTTTGCCTGCTATAAGGGTGATCCCTAGTCATAGCCCTTGGTCGGGCAGGCAGGGCATGCGTCCAGCCAGATTTGGGCTGGAGTTACTTTACTCGTTGCTTGATATCTTGCTAGCTCTGCCCGCTAGGCCTGGTAGGTCCCACGTTGTCTGACCCCGTGACTGGCACGTGATGGACACTCGTGCGTTGCTCGTGACCCGGCTTGGGCCGGGTACATCAAGTGTGTACCTTGAATATGGTTTATGGAGGGGTATTTATAGGCCCCTAATGTCATCGAATCCATCTAGGATTCACTGCCTTAGTTATCTTGTAGGATTATGAGAGAATCCTTAGATTTTAGGCGTGATTGGCGGCTGATCGTGTGAATATAAGAGCATATATGGTAAATGCTCTGCTCAGATAAGGAAACCTTTGACCTGTATTGGGGAGCAAGTCTATAAGGTTTCCTGTTCGATGCTTGTCCGAGCGAGCAAGGCTCTGCCCGACTATATGAAGTAGGTCTGGTGAAGACAAGTGTGGATCTCGGGCATTGCCCCTAGTCGAGTAGGCAAGGCCTTGCTCGACCAGGTTTAGACGGGTGTTCTCTGCTCGGTACCTCACTAGCTTTGCCCGATAGGTTGGTAGGTCCCACAATAGTTGAGCTTGTGACTAGCACGTGATGATCGCTTGTGCTTTTGCTCGTGATCGGGTTTGGGTTGGACTCATCACTCGTAGATCTAGGGTAAGACCTCAAGCTGTTGAATCAAATGGAGTTGAGATGCTTCGGCAACTAAGGTTTTTAGCAACAGGAAGATGATACGGGACTCGCCTCGAGAAGATTAATCTACCTGGGGAGTCTGAAGGCAGATCTGTAAAACTCTCACTCGCACACAATTCAATGATCAGACGTTGAAGTTTTTTTATGCAGGTTCGAATCTTGCTTCTCACGGTGAAAGGGAAAAAAGCCTAGTGTTCACGCATCCCTGAATTGGAATTCAACACAGGAAGACAAGCTGCCAATTTGGCCTCTCCCGTCATAGTTCACAAATCGGAAAAGAAATGGCCTAAGACAGGAAAAAAAAAATATAAAGTGGTTGTAAATCTCAAAATAAGGATCAACCTATAATTTGATGTGGCAAAAATCAGTTTTGGGTCGTCTGTATGGATGTATGGATATTTGGGATTGGTGTATGGATTGACTGCTTCTACGAACCTGTTAAAAACACGAAAATCACCTTAGTAGAAATGCAAGGTTTGACATTGCGAATTCACTCCGACATGAGAGTAAAAATTATGTGCATAGTCAAAAAGCAATTTGACAGATGTTTGAGCTATAGAAAACGTGTATCTTTTTTAAGTTTTATAGAAGGGTATATATAAGTCCAATGTCACATAATCCTTGTAAGATTGGTCTTTGTAGTAACCTAATAAGTGTGGGAGGAAACTCCTAACTTGTAGGTATGATATGTGGCTCGCTGCGTGATTGTCAGAACGGATAAGGTAAATACTCTACTCAGATAAGAAAACATTTGATCTGTTTTAAAGAGCACTTCTCTATCAGCCGTGGTCGGATATTTGCCCGGGTGGGCACTGCCCTGCCCGACTAAAGTTAATGTGAAACGAGATGACAAGTATAACCCCCGGACATGGCCCCCTGGTCAAACATGCATGATCTATACTCGGTCAGGTTTTTAGACTGGATGGAATGATGATCTCTATTCAGGTATTTTACTAGCCCGGTCCGTTATACGTGTAGGCTCTAAGTGAATAGACTCGTAACTCACATGTACTTTGATCGTGATCGAATTTAAGCAGGACACATCACAATTAATCCTCGATAAATACCAAATACGGAGTAACAATAAACGGCGATAATCCCCAAATTGAACATTTACCGGGCAGAGCAAGGAGACGATTGTGTAGTCGCCGTCGGCTTGGAACAATTACCACACGGATGTCCACGTCATATCGACGGCGCCCACCCTTTTTGGGTCCCACATTAACACGTGAGTGTGGGCTCTCCTCTTCACATGCTCTCCATTCCCACAAGAATGTTCAAGAAAATGAACAAAGCAAATTAGAAAGCTGAAATCTCACACTCTCTCTCACACACACAAGCGGACGATGGAGAGGCTGGTGGAAATACCGGACCAAGAAGTGTGCATTGACTTCGTACTGGGCAGCAAATGCCGAGCCACCGTCCGTCTCCGTTCACTCATCGCCACCGCTCCAGTCGTCTTCAAAGTCCAAACCTCCTCCCCGCAAAAATTCCTGGTGAACCCACCGACTGGACTCATCCCCCCTTTATCCCAATCCACCTTCCAACTCATCCTCAAACCTCAACCCCAGCTTCCAGCCACTTTCCCCCGCTCTCCCTCCGACCGCTTCCTCGTCAAAACCCAACTCGCCCCGGACCTCACTCATCTTTCCCCCGAGTCGGCTCACCCCGAGTTCATTAACTCCTGGTTCAACTCATTAACCCGCGATGAACCGTTAACACACGACATCAAGCTCAAGGTCGCCTTTGTGGGTCCTTTTCTCTTACGCCATGCAGTCAAAATGGGCGACTGCGAGGTCGTAAAAAACATAATTAAACGGAAAAAAACGAGTTTATCTGAGTTAACGAGTAGGGAAGCCGAGTCACTCCTCCGAGTAGCAACTGAGTTGGATAACTCAAACGATATGGTTGACTTACTAGTTGAGGCCGGGTTAAAGTTTGACTCACGTACAAAGTCAGATGACGTGAGGGAATCTAGACAAGTAGCTAAAGGATGGACTGAGTTACACGTGGCGGTTACCTTAGATCGGACGGAGGAGGTTACGAGATTGGTGAAGATGAGTAGACGTGGGTCGTTGGATTGTAGGGATAAGGAAGGGAGGACGGCGTTGCATTTGGCGGCGAGTAAAGGGTACGAGAGGTATGTTAGAATGCTGGTGGATGCAGGTGCTGATGTGGACGCAAAGCGTAAAGACGGTCGAACGGCTTTGTATAGAGCAGCGGTTAATGATGAGCGTCAGATGGTGAAGCTGTTGATTGAGTTGGGAGCGGACCCTACTAGGATTGTTCCAGCGGATCGTGGCCGATCAGCTCTTGATGTGGCTCGTGATAAAGGCCATGTGAGTAACATATTCTTGAAGTTTTGTAATTAGCCTCTAAGTTTAATTTAATGTAGATTGGAGTAAGGGTTATTAATCATGTTTTTTTTTTTTCTTAGTTTGTGTGTTAGGTCAAACAAGATTTTCCCTCCTATCCTAAATTATTGTTTTGATTAGAGATGTTAATAGGGCCGAAAACCGCAGGTCTGAACCTATTAAATCGGGTTTTTTCAGGATTAGGTTTGTAATTTTAGCAGACCGTTTAAACCGCAACCGATTAGGGACCGAAACTGTTAGGGCCAGACCGAAAACCGTTAGGGTTGAACCGGAAGCCGACTTGCATACGGTTTAGTATAGTTAGTAATATACGGGATGGGTATAATACCCGAAACCGTTAGGGTTGGATCGGTTAACAGCTTTAATATAGTTAGTATAATATACGGGACACGTATAATATGCTAAAATAAACGTACAAGCTTCAAAATTGGGAAAAAACGTACAAATTTAATCATTGGCTAAAAACCACATGTTTGAACCGAAACCGACAGGGTCGGATCGAAACCGTTAGGTTTTTGACCGGACAACAGTGAAAACCGACTAAACCGGACCTATTCTTGACCGGAACCGTTAGGGTTGGGCCGAAACCGTTAGGGCTAGACCGATTAACATCTCTAGTTTTGATTGACCCGCCACACAGATTAAGAAAAAACAATTGATTATTATTTATATTGGTTTAATGTGTAGTTTTTTTAAAGCTCATGTGTATGTGACACATAATTAAAGTAAGGTGAAAAAGTAAGGCTAAAGTGGTAAAAGTGATGTTCTAAAAAGGTAAGTTTCAAAGTGGACAATTATTTTGGGACGGACGAAAAATGAAAGGAGGACGATAATTTAGGGACGGAGAGAGTAATAAATTTGTGACGGATGGAGTATGTTTTTATATATTTCCTTCATTCTGAGTAGATAGTCTTTATTTAAAAGTCAATTTTTTTAAAAAAAAGACACTTTTAGTAGCTATTTGAAAATAAAATTACACTTTTATGTCTTAATTATTTAAAGTGAACCTTTTAATTGAAATATCCCGAAATAAAATAGTAAATTCTTTACCTAGAACGAAGAGAATATATAGATAGTTAATTACAATGTCACATGTTTATTACTCCCTATTCTTAAGTAATCGTTTTGTATCGGTAGACACATAGATTAAAAAAAAACTAATGACTTTATTATAAATATTGATACAATAAGTAGTTTTTTAAAAGCTTTTGTGCATGTGATCCTAATTAAAAATAAAAATAAAACAATAAAAGTATTTTTGTTAAAAAAATTTAAAAATATGTTTTTTATTAAACGAATTAAAAAGGAAAGCACGACAACTAATTAGGAAGGAACGGAGTATAGATGGTTACAATTTGAGTGAAATATGTAAGAAGGTAATGATTTCCTCTGATTTATCAGTTCACCAAAAACGGTGATATATATTTGATACAGGAGGGAGTCTGGCTGTCATTGAGGTAATAAACTATTTGCCTAATATACACAAGTCTAAGCTATAATTTTGGTAGTGAATAACTGCTATATTTACATATATTCTATTAAAATAGACAGCTTAATATTTTTTGCAGACTTTGATCATCATATTTCTAATTTTCAATTTTAAACTATGCTAAAGTTGATTTCACCTCATATATATAATGACTTTTTTGTTGGTATTTGACCACTGAATATTTTCTTAGTAAGAGAAATAATACTCCTTTCGTTTCTAAATTATTGTTCACTTTAATTTTTTAGTCAAACGAACTGGTTTTAAAATGAAAATTTGATATATATATTTTTTTATTTTTCCAAAATCATTATATTTTTTTCCAAAATCATTATACCTGAATTCATAGTACTTAAAAAATCTCACGAATTACAAGTTTTATAACATTTTTGAAAAAAAAATTTATTCTGTTAAGTTAATTTAAAAAATAGTCTGTTTAACTAAAAAAATCAAATATAACAATAATATAGGAACGAAGGGATTAGGAAAATGAGAGGAATGCAAACTTTTTTGTTCAAATTTGTTATTCAAATCTAAGAATAAGTTAATTTAAGTGCAGCTTCACATGCTAATTCATGTGATAGCTAAATTCATGTGATAGCTAACTAATAACATGTTTGCTACATAGATTCTGGACAAAAAGAAATTGTAAACATATAACTACTTTAGATAAGGTTAAAAATTGGGTAAAACGATCTTAAATATATTTTAATAAAATATTTATCTTTACTCGATTTATTATGTGTTGGTTGATAGAGCTGTGAGAGACTAGTGGAGTACTTCCATCTTACGTGTAAAGATATGTGAGAAGTCTAACATGAGACTTACCTTAGATAATACTACCAAAATTGATGATGAGATTGACTAATGAAAATTAATAGGCAAAAACTTGAGTAAGATGGATCTTACGATATTTTGTGTAAGATGAATCATCTTTATCCGACCCCACCGTATATTGGTGGGATGAGAAGTGAGAGAGTGAAGCTCTGTTTTATCAATAAAGATCCGTAAGATTGTCTTACAAGAGACTTACCCAAATTAATATTACATATCAATTCAAAAATTCATCATATCTTTATTATAATTTAGCTAAGTTTTTCTTAAAAAGTTAACTACTGGTCAGGATTCATTTTTACCAAACATTACTACTTACCAGGATTAAATCTTAATTTCACAAGCGTGTGTACAACATTTAATTCTAGCAATTGTTAATTATTGATATTTTATCGCCGTAATTAAAGCATGTTGATGTATCCAAAATAGTCGGATACACTGGACTTGACAATCTGGATATCTGGCTTTCAACTATATCTGTATCTTTGAAGGCCCAAATCTGTCAAGAAATGAATAAGAACCGTGAACTAGGCAAGGGCTTACCCTGCAAATGCGCTCCGGCGTGCAAATCAATAAACATCAATTTAGTAAACAATTTGATAGAAGTTTAGCCTGTGTATATGTGAGCGTACCTCCCTCCTACATTTTGAGGGGTTTATATAGCCAACCCGTAGAGCTGGAAATTGCTCATTGAATGCTCGGAGCGTAAAGGGCGGGCACATTAATGGCTACATCTTGAACGTGGAGGCGGGTTTCTTGGCAATAACGGTCCACGTCCAAAATGACCGTTATTGCGTTACCGGGCACGACGAGCATGCTCACTTTGACCTCTATACCTACTCACTGTATTCCTGGCCCCCAGGCCTCATGTGGATGGGTGCTCGCCTACTATGCTAAGGCAGTTAGAGATTGGTCTCTGCTCGTTAATGACTTGAGCTTGGATCATGAGGATTGCACGTGTTTTACTTGTGACTGCGAGGAAGGAATGCTGAGCATGTTACGGTGCTTGGGCCTATTGGGCCGGGTAGTTCAGTGGTCCCCTGCTTCTTGTCTCGCGAACATACGTGCTCGGAGCGAGAAGCACAACATCTTGATCTCTTCCGAACGCTTAACCGTTGCCAAATTTGTTCATTTTGATCACAAGAAAGATTGGTCTAGGCAGGTTGGGCAATAAGAAGTACATGTTGGATCAGGAATGCAGCGATGGGACATTAGTGCAGCCGTCACCTAGGTCTACGACACACGCGTGCATCTTTCCCGAGGCAGCATTAAGGGCAGTGCCTCGGTTCCCGCACCATGTGTCCAGGAAATCCGTCTGCAGGCATTCATCTCTTCCCATTTTTCCATCCATTTGGGCTATCTGGCAAGCATACGTGCTCGGAGCGAGGAACACAACATCTTGATCTCTTCTGAATGCTTAATCGTTGCCAAATTTGTTCATTTTGATCACAAGAAAGATTGGTCTAGGTAGGCTGGGCAATAAGAAGTACATGCTAGATCAAGAATGCAGTGATGGGACATTAGTGCAGCCGTCGCCTAGTCTAGGACGCACGCGTGCATCTTTCCCGAGGTAGCATTAAATGTGGCGCCTCGGTTCCCACACCACGTGTCCAGGAAGTCCCGTTTGCAGGCATTCATCTCTTCCCATTTTGCCATCCATTTGGGTTATAAAAAGGTCGTTCCCCTTCCCTTTATTCCTTTCATAATTTCTTCACTCACGAACCTTCAAACTTTCTACCTCCTCAATCTTCACTTTGCCAGTTCACTTCGAAGAATCAAGATTGTTTCCAAGATCAGAAATCTGCCCGAACTTAGAAATCTTCGAGATCAACAGGTATTCTTCTATTTCTAACTGCCTTTTCTTTCATTTCGCATCTAGATTTCATTTCCGCCAAAAGCCCTAGCCATAGAACTTGATGAAGATTACTAGGTGTTCCAGTGTCTTGTACCCAAAGGTTCAAAAACCTTTGTTCTTGTTGTATGTTAATATATCGTTCTTCACGAATTCATAATCAAAAATTTCTGAAATTTTTTAATCCATCTTGGCCATCCTTTCTAGTTTTTGTACCGATCCACACACACCTAGGTAGGAATCGAGGAAAAAGCCCACTGGTGCCCTGTTCACTGGTTTGAAACGTAAACTCCAACGAAGGGTTTTACTTGATCGTTCTTGCCTGTCTTCTCGAGCATGAATTAATGTCTTTCCTCGATTCATGTAGGATGTCTTTCCGTGAGAGAGTGGCTCAAAAATTGAGGGACGCAGCTATGACCATGGAGCTTCGAAGTGAGCAGGAAGATGCTTAAAATGTCAATGTCGAGAACGAACATGCGTCTATCGAAGACGAACATGCATCTGTCGAAGAGGACAGATGCTCAGGGTTTGCATCCCCGAGCACGAGCTCTCCTCGAGAAAAAAGGAAAAAAGTTGCTCGTCGTAAGGGTAAACAACATGTGACCGATGCACCGGCCTTGATAAAATGGGACGATTTGACATACGAGGAAGATGTGTCCGCCTGGTTTTACTCCATGGGCATGGACCCTAAAAACTATCGGGTGCAAGCCTTCGATCTGGACATTGAAGAGAAAGGCCACAATTACTAAGGAGACCGAATGGTCTTCTATTTTGACTTTTTCTTGGTCGGCCTCCGACTTCCCCTAGATCCCTTCATCGTCGAATTCCTCCAACTGACCAATGCCCTCCCCTGCAACCTAACCCTTACTATAGTACGGTTTCTTGTCGCATACACCGTAGCATGCAGGCTACTTGGGTTTGAACCCGAAATGACTTTGTTCAAAAAAAATTTTTTCTAGTTTTCACTGGACAAGAAGAATAGACGCATCACTGGCCGCTCCAACCCCAACTACTTCAAGCTTCTCAGCGATAGCCCCAACAAAGTCGAGGCCTGGGACGGGAAAGCCTTGCTCGTGGAATCGAGAGTATGATGGCCCTTCGCCCCATACTTGCGTAACTTAGAACTCCCGTAGTACGACAAGAATGTCTTCCAAGATGGAAAGCCCCAAATAGCCCTTGTTTTCAGAACTTTGCTCGGGGCTAAAGAAGGTAAAGCCGGGCAGACTGGGTGCTTGATTGGTCAACCCTTACATCTGACCCCTCCCTTTTTCGTCTGGCCGGTGTTTTGAGTTGGCCTATGGAAGGAGTAGAACCCAGGTTCACCATCGATGCCGAAAAACCCCACCCTTACTGGGGAGTTGTCATGGGGGAAGATTCCCCAATGAGTGCCTTGATTGCGCGCGAACTGGAACATAGTGTACACTCGCCTTCTCGCTCAACGGTCTGGTTGCTTTGCACTTTTCCTTGTTGTTTATTATTTCCGTGAACATTGCTTTTGCTTAAATCTTATATGAATTGCTATTGGTATTTGCAGATATGAAGCAACTTAAAGATATAAGCAAGTTTCTTCAAGCCGCGAAAAAGGGGTCGGCGAAAAGGAACACCTAGCTCACGACTCAGAATCCTGCTCCCCTTCCTACAATTCCTGCTGCTACCTCCGGGCGGGCAAGGAGCTAGCCGAGGCCGCACCGAAACGAGCAAGGTTGCTCCTACACTCTCCGTTGTGCCTCATGCTCCCGCGGCTGCTGACCAAACTATTCCAACTACCACTCCGGCCCCCGTGGTTCATACCATCTCTCCCACACGCCGAGTAAGAGTTCTGTTGTTGACCCTCCCCTAGAAAGGACGACCAGGTCACGGACAGAAAAAACCGAGCAGGGGGCATCTGGCTCCCGGGTGCCTACATGGCACAATGAAAATTTATATATGCCCGAATCCTGGGAGAAAGCTGGCCCACTCATTGCAGAGATATCTGATGTGCCCGACCTCGACAAACTAACCATTTACAAGTGCGACGGGTACCATGCAACAGTGGGGCTTGGTTTGGTGAGGAGGCTCCACCACAGTGGGGTCCGAAAGAGGAGTGTTAAACACTCGAGCTCCGTTCTGGTCGAAGAAATCAGAATGTGTATGGCCGAGGTAAAGATCTCTCTTTTACCCATCATGCTAACATGCCCTAAATGATGCTTCTAACCTTGTTTAAACATTTGCAGATGGCCACCAAGACTGAGCTGGTTTATGAGCGGCTGATGGTAAGTGTCAACTCCAGCGCCACACTGACCAGCGAGAAGAACCAACTGGAAGAGCAGGTCAATTCTCTTCAATTTGAGCTTAAACAGAGCGAGGAGGCTATCACTGTCAAAGTGAAAAAACTTTCAAAAATCGAAGAGGAGAAAAGGACCTTGGAGTCTCATCTCGACTTCTCCAAGAAGTCCGAAGAAGCGGCCATCAAAAACATTACGGTAGTGGGGAAGGAGCTCCGAGTAGCAATGAGCCAACTAGAAGAGGCCAAAGTTGAAGCTGCCGAGAAAGAGAGGAAGATAAGGGAAGAGCTTTCCCACCCGAGCGAGGAGCAGAGGCAGGCTGTTATCACTGACTACAAAAACTCCGCCGATTTTGCCGCTTGTGTCAAGACCGAGGCTTACCCTTTTTATCTCCAAGGGGTAAACCATGTGTTAAGGTAAATAGCGTGTAGCGGCCTAGAGGTTAAGCCTGAGCTACTCGCCGAGTGGGGTACTAACACACCTTTTTGCCCTTCTTCTCGATCTGGTCATGCCTTAGTGCCCTACACTGAAGATGAGCTGGAATCTCTTGCAGAAGATGATGCTAAAAAAGGGTTGCTTGCCTGGACTCCCCTTGAAGCCGTTGAAGTCACTAATTTGATGACGCAAATATGGATGGCTCAAACTCAGGAAGCTGCAACCATCGCCGCTCACATCGCTGGAGATGACAGAGAGGTGGTTGTGATTGAATAAAGGTAAGTGGCCAACGAGGGGGAGAAGGATGCCACCTCGACTGCACCTTTAGAGATCCCTTCAGACCCCTAAAACTTTCCTCAACCTGCGTGCCATGACACTTGTACCTTAAACATTTCTCTACAAAAATAATTTCAACTGCTACGACCTGTAATATTGATATGTCTGTTATCTTTTTTTAATATCACTGCATGTTTATGTTGAGTGATTTTCCCATTGTTAATCAGTAGCTCGGTTCATCGAGCCTGCACATTACTGCATTCTTAGATTTTAGGCACAAGCTAAAATCACTTTGTATAAAAACTTTCGAACACCAAACCTTTCAACCGAGCAGAGATATACCAAGCTCAATGAAAAGACTTCATTGAAAATTAAACAACACTTCACTCAAACACCAACTTTTTCAATCGAGCAGAGATACATCATGCTCGATGAAAAAAGAATAATCGAGATGGAATTTGAACATTACTCGAACACCAACCTTTTCAATCGAGCAGAGACTGATCATGCTCGATGAAAAAGAATAATCGAGATAAAAATTGAACATTACTCGAACACCAACCTTTTCAATCGAGCAGAGACACATCGTGCTCGATGAAAAAGAATAATCGACATAGAAACTGAACATAACAGTCGAGACAGCAAAATGAAGTCCAAAATAAATTCATTTATTCATCCCAACTTACAATCGAGTAGAATGAAAACATATAGCTCTGCACGATTCCCAATCAACGGTAATATTTCTTTAAATGATCAGCGTGCCATGTATGCTTCAGCTCGCTACCCTCCTCTATTTGCAACATATAGGTCCTTTCCCTGACCACTCTGACAGCTTGAAAAGAACCTTCCCAATTAGGATAGAGTTTTCCCCATTCTGTTCGATGGCATGTTGCTTCAATTTTCTGGAGGACCCAATCGCCCACAACAAATGACCGACCCCGAACTCTCTTGTCGCGGTGGGCTTTTACTCGCTGCTTATAATTAGTCATCCTCATTATAGATTCTACTCGCTTTTCTTCAAGAAAATCGAGATCAGCTGCCCGGGCTACACTGTTGTGCTCTGTATCATAATGAGACATTCTGTAGTTCGACAAGTACATCTATACTGGTGTCATGGCTTCTAAACCGTAAGCGATGGAAAATGGTGTTTCACCCGTAGGCCCCATGACCGATGTTCTGACCGCCCACAAGGTTGATGGTAATTCATCCACCCATTTTCCAGCCTTATCCTCCAAGCTTCTCTTAAAAGCATGCAAAACCTACTTGTTTGCTACCTCCACCTGCCCATTTCCCTAAGGGTATGCCATAGATGACTGTCAGTGATTTACACGCATCTGCTCGCATGCCTTTATAATTTTTAACGTAAACTAAGTTCCATGATCGGAAACTATAGCCCGGGGTACACCAAAACGACACCAAATATGCTCATGTACAAAATCGATCACATTCACCTCACTGATAGTGGCCAAAGGTTTAGCTTCTACCAATTTTGTGAAGTAATCCACTGCGACCACTACATACTTAAACTTCGAGTGAGCTAACGGGAAAGGACCGATCAAGTCTATTCCCCACATATCAAACGGCCACGACGCTACCACGAGAGTCTGCTCGGAAGATAGGCAAGGAATATCAGCGTAACGCTGACACTTATCACACCGCTGAACATATATTTCTGTATCATGTCTCAAAGTAATCCAATAGAAACCAGCAGCCAAGACCTTTTCTGCCAGTGATCGTTGACCTGGGTGTCCTCCACACTTCCATTCATGAATTTCCCCATGTATACCCTCGGTCATCTCTGGTCGCACACATCTAAGTAAAGGTCTTGTATACGACTGCCTGTAAAGAAGCTTATCCAAGACGGTGTACATATATGATCGCTTCTGAATGATCTTTGCTTCTGACTTATCCTCGGGAAGAATTCCCTGCTCGATGTAATCCTTCAAGTCATCAATCTAACACTTTGTTCAAGGCTCAATGTCCATGATTACCTCCTTCTCTATTGCAAGTATTTCCAGATACTCGATCATGACACCTGGGTGCAAAAATTGAATTTCTTACTCTTCCATCTTGGAAAGATAGTAATACAAGCGTGTATGCTATCCTCGCGGTCAATCGACTAATTCGAATAATCAAAATCTTTCAAAACATCCTTCACCAACCCGCAATATCGAACCAGAATTGAATGATGCACCGCCTAATCTCCTTTGACCTGATTCACTACCAGCTGTGAATAACTGTAGATCACGATCTCCCGAACACCCACGTCTTGTGCGAGTTCAAGTCCCACAATCAAAGCTTCGTATTCTGCCTGATTGTTGGATGCCGGAAACTTGAAGCATAAAGCCTTCTCAAACTCCATATCATGCTCGGGCGGAACCAGTAAGAGGCCCGCACCACTTCCTAGCTTGCTAGCTACTCCATCCACATAAAGTTCCATAAATAATCGCGAGGTCATCAAGGGAACAGCATTGCACGATGGGAATTTCCTCCTCGCTTGGACTGTTGAAACTTGTCTCTGCCACAAAATCTACCAAAGCTTGTGCCTTTATAGCTCGCCGAGGTTGATAGTCTATCCGAAGATTGAGCAAATGACCATTTTCCGTCTGCAGAAAAGTAAGCTCGAAGTTTTCGGCAGCAACAAAATATGCCAACTTTTTTGCATTAAAATAACATAAGGGCCTTGGAATATAGTAAACAAGCTTTTAGGCGTTACGTTATTCAACTAAATGATCTATGGTCGCAAGGTATACATACGACTCTCACACCATGACCTGAGCTACTCAATAATGGAGGTTGTCCCAAATATTTCCTCACCGCTTGAAAGCTTCCTCGCTCCATTGTCCATTCAAACCCCTTTGTTTCCTCGAGGACTTTGAAGAAGGCGGATGCACCTCTCTACGACTGAGAATAAAGCGGTCAAGAGCGATGACCCTGCCATTGAGCTGTTGGATATCCTTTATGCACCGGGGAGGCTTCATTGTGAGCAACGATGTAATTTTCTCGGGATTTGCCTCGATCCTCCTTTCATTCACCATGAACTCCAGGAACTTGCCCGCTTTTACATCGAAACACACACTTGCTCGGATTGAGCTTCATATTATTCTTCCTGAGGTTGCCAAAGGTCTCCTCCAAATCAACGGTATGGTCGTGTCCTTTTGATTTCACGACCATATCATCAATGTAAGCTTCAACATTTTATGCTAATCTATGAGCTGAAGACGCTATTAACCATTCACTGATAAGTAGCCCCTGCATTCTTCAGCTTGAAAGGCATCATCTTGTAACAATAGAGACCGTCTGTTGCTCGGAACGCGGTCAATGCCTTGTCCTTCTCATTCATTTTCACTTGATGGTATCCTGAATACACATCGATGAAGCTCAGAAATTCAAAGCCCGCTATAGCATCCACTAGCTTGTCGATGCGAGGAAGAGGATATCAATCTTTCGGGCAGGCTTTATTGAGGTCGGTGAAATCCACGCACATCCTCCACTTTCCGTTTGATTTTTTGACCATAACCACATTAGCCAACCAAGTCGGATAGTGAATTTCTTCAATAATATCCGCAATGATCAGCTTTTCCACTTCTTTCTTGATTGCCTTATCCTTCTCCGTGGAGAACTGTCTAGGCCGCTGCTGTATCGGCCTAAAAGTTGGATCCACGCTAAGGCAGTGTACTGCCACTTCCTCGCTAACTCCTTGCATGTCCTCTGGTCGCCATGCGAACACATCCAGGCTATCCTGGAGCTGCTTGATCAAACTTGCCCGAGCTTCAGCTAAAAGACCCCTGCCAATCTTTATTTTATGCTCGAGATAGGCGGAGTTGAACACAATCTCCTCGAGCTCGTCTTGGGCAGTGAACTCGGGCTCATCTCGTATTTGTAGTGTGTCACACTCCACTTTTTCATCTTTCTCAGCTTGACTTTCTATTTTTTTTCGAGCTGATCCAACCCCACGCTTTTAGCCTGCTTGACTTGTCCCCCCGACCCCATCGTCGGCAAAGGACAAGTGTCATCCACTTGTAACCGCTGCTCGCCTGAGCTGAACTCTCACTGATCATGGCAATTGACAGTGGCCCCACAGTTACGTGAGACTTTTCCTTGTGGCTGATAGTAATTTTCTGCCCATTTTCCAAAGTCAGCTTCTGCTTCTTCCTCTGGCTGTCGCAAACATACTCCAGCACTGCTCGCGGCTGGCTTTTCAGGACCCCAACCCCAGGATCAGTGTCAAACTTTGCTCGCTGGTAAAGGATAGAGGTTACCATTTGGAACTTGGTCATGTTGGGCACCCCTAAAATTATGTTGTAGGGGGATTTCAAGTCAATCACCATGAAGGTGATTTTTTCTGCTCTGGAGAGACTACCTTCACCAATAAAACCCTCCAGCTCGACTGTGCCTTTAACGGGCACCTTGTGGTTGGTGAAACCCTTTAAAGTTCCTTCATAGGGCTTAAGGCATTCATCCATCTATTCCAAACCCTGAAAACATGAGTAATACATTACATCCTTGCATGCTCATTAGTCCACCAGTATCTTATGCACCACCCATCCATCAACCAAGGCTGAGACGATCAAGGATTGTTCACCAGCTATTCTACTCGCCAACTCGCTGCGAGTAAACTAAATCGACTCCCCCCTGCTTGCAAAATGGTTGGGCAATCCACCACCTTTGACAAAGAATAAATTTGCTTGCCCAGCTGGGTGAGAGTAGGCTCCTCATCTATAATCATGTTTATTACACCCCCGATTGGGGGTGCATCTCTGCGAGGGGCGTTTCCCCTGTTGTTTCCATCTCGTTAGAATCGATCTAACCGGCCCTCATTAATCAACTTCTGGATGGCCTTCTTCAACGGTTAGAATTCCTCTGTGATGTGCCCATAGTCATCATGATAAGCATACCTTTTTGTTCGGTCCCTGGTGTCTGCCGTCTCTGCACTCATGCGCGGTGCCCGAGGCAGCTCATCCCAGATTTCATACATAATATCCTCCAACAGTGTGTTGAGCGGGGTGAGGTCACTTTCTCGAAGGAACTCCCTAGGGCGGTCATATCGCAACTTGTTTCTGTTGCAGCCGCCTCCGGCACCCTGGCCGCTGCTCTTGTCAGTGTTTCCATTAACCCCGGCCTCTGTGCTCTCCTTTTTCTTCCCCTTCTTCGCGATCTCCCCTGCAAACCATTTATGAGCCCGCATCAACATCTCTGCCTGCGTTCTGGGCTCCCTCATGCTTAACTCTGGCCTCAGGCCCCCTTCTCCTTCGAGTAGGCCCGTCTTAAAACACAAAGTTACCTCCTGCTCGGAGATACCAGACACCTGCTCGAGTATCTTCGTGAATCTCTCCAAGTGGCTGGATGTCGATTCATGGGCTCCTTGTTTTACTTTAGACAAGTCTGCCCTTGTCTTTGCAATCGCCCCCGAAGTCCCAAAGTCGGCCAAAAACTTTGCTCGCAAGTCTGCCCAGTTGTTGATCGATCAGCGAGAAAGTGCTCCCATCCAGGTTAAAGCCTTTCCTTATAGCGAGCCCACAAATGTCGAATCTTCAATGTTTCATCTGATGTCACTAAGCCAATTTGGGATTCGAATGACATCATCCAGTCCCTTGCTTTGGTCTTCCTTGTATACTCCTTGATATTGGGGAAGATCAAACCTTGGGCCGGAGGGGCATTCTCTATCCATGGGGCCAAAGGGCTAGCTGAGGTGCCTAAAAAATTTCCATCAAGGGCCTTGCCCTGCTCCCATGCTTCCATACCGTGCTTCATGTCCTCAAACTCCTGCATACTGACTGTTGCAGGCAAACCACCTGTGAGCTGAGGCTGTACACGGGGCAAAAGAGGGGCTTATGGGGGTCCTATAGCCTGACCTATGCTCACGGCCTGCGCCACTTGTGCTTGTGCACCTTCTGCGGCCTAATGTGCTTATCCTGAAGCTATTCCTACCCTGCTTTTCTGGCAATTACGAAGGGGCAATTCTCGCTTGCTTCTGGAGTCCCACGATGGTGACCCATGTCTATGAGCATGTGACCTTCCAAGTGAAGGTGTGCGATGCCGGTGAGCATGTGACCTCCCTGGAGATGGAGAACGATGCCTATGAGCATGCGACCTACGCGAAGATGGTGAGCGGGGCCTGCGGGCATGCGACCTTCGCGGGGATGGTGACCTTTGGCGGTGGCAACACTGAGCCGAGTCCTCCCCTACCCGAAGGCCAAGGCGGGAATGTACACTTGGAACAACCCTGTGACTGGTCCGTCCTTCTTGCTGGCTACGTCCCTTGTTTGATTCTCGCTCTCGGGGTTGCGAGGGAGCCTGAACTGGTCGCTAAGGATCCCTCCCCGACCTGGACACACTGTCCGTTTGACTCGACACGGGCAAGGCCGGAAGGGGCTCCAACTCAATGGGCAATGGGGGTTTGCCCATAGCAATCAACTGCTGGTTTAACTGGTGCATCTATACCAAATATATTGCCCTCTGACGCAACGCCTCCTCCCGAAATTCATTGGCCAACCCACCTGCGGCTACAGCACTCCGGGCTAAAGAATCTAAACCCCGCCTTTAATTAAGCTGGTGGCGAGCATCGTAAGGAGAAGAAGGAGGGATGATGTTGTCAACCTGAACTTCTACGCTAGGTGTGGCTGTGTGTCCATCCTCCAACTGATTCCCACCATTAACACCGTTTGCTGCCATGTCTAGGCTTGAAAAGTCGTCGGAAACGAGATTTGAACTTATAGATCAACGTTTCTCGGCAATGGAACCAACTGATGTATCCAAAATAGTCGGATACACTGGGCTTGACAATCTGGATATCTGGCTTTCAATTCTATCGAAAGCTTCAGGGCCCAAACCTATCAAGAAAGCAAACACGAAGTGTGAACTGGGCAGGGGCTTACCCTGCAAATGCGCCCCGGCGTGTGAATTAGCAAACACTTAGCTGATTAAGCAATTTGACAGAGTTTTAGCCTGAGTATAAGTCAACGTACCTCCCTCCTTCATTTCGAGGGGATTATATAGCCAACTTGGAGAGCTGGAAACTGCCTATTGAATGCCCGAGTGTGAACGGCGGACACATTAATGGTCACGTCTTGAACGTAGGGGCGGGTTTCCCACCAATAACTGTCCACGTCCAAGACGACCGTTACTGTATTTACCGAGCAAAACGAGAATGCTCTTTCTGACCTCTCTGCCTTCCCGCTGTATTCTTGGCCCCCAGGCTTCATGTGGATGGGTGCTCGCTTGCTATGCTAAGGCGGTCAGAGATTGGGCTCTGCTCGCCTATGACTTGAGCTTAGATCATGAGGATTGTACGTGCTTTACTCGTGACTATGAGCAAGGCGTGCTGAGCACGTGACCGGTACTTGGGCCTGTTGGACCGGGCAGCTCAGTTTGAAAATATTTTTTTATTTTTTGATAAAGATAAATAAAATAGATAAAATTACTAAATTGACCTTTGATAGCTATTATCATCGCGCACTTACAATGCTATAATGTGTAAGGGTAGTTATGCATACGAGTTACTAAAAAATATTCGAAAACTTCTCTACATTTCTTTAATTTGTACTAAAACTATAGATATTCTTTCGTGACATGCATGTTTGATAAATATCATGATTTTCTAATGAAAGAAAATCTTAGAAAAAAAAGTAGTGGAGATTTGTAGCTTAAGTTTTTGAAATGAGACTATATATATATATTTTATTTTGGTATCCCCCAAATTCGAATACCCAAGTAGGGTTTGACTTTGACCACAAATAAAAAGGAAAAATAAAGGATAGAGAAAGTATTTAAATTAAGAAATATTTCAAAAAATTGAGTAAGTTGAATTATATTTTTCTCTTTCAATATCTCTTTGCTAGATTAATTGTTTATATAGTGTACATAGTTTCCATTTTCCCTTTAATGTAAAAATCAATGATATTTTTTTTTTCAAATGAGCTTTTTGTAGCAGAAAAGATGTCAAAGAGGGCCATTCACTTGAGTCATATTCCACCAAAAAAACATAAAAAATATCAAATTGTGATTGCTGCTAATTAGTTAAACACTAGAATAATAATTAGTTTAGATTAAAATCAATATAAAAACCCCCCTTAGATTAATAATTTGCTACCGATAAATCGTACTATCTGTGATCTTCTTGTCTCTGTGGTTCGACCCTTGCTTCCCAAAACTATTTTACAATAGTCTTGTCCACTTGCAAGGAAATAATTAAAATAAGACATCGATCAATCAGCGTGCCATAGATGCTTCAGCTCGTTGCCCTCCTCTGTTTGCAACTTATAAGTCCCTTCCCTGACCACTCTGAGAACTTGAAATGGACCTTCCCAATTAGGAGAGAGTTTTCCCTGCTCTGCTCGATGGCATGTTGCTTCAATTTTCCGGAGGTCCCAGTCGCTCACAGCAAATGATCGACCCCGAACTTTCTTGTCGTGGTGGGCTTTTGCTCGCTGCTTATAATTAGCCATCCTCATTCTAGATTCTACTCGCTTTTCTTCCAGCAAATCGAGATCAGCTGCCCGGGCTACACTGTTGTGCTTTGTATCATAATGAGACACTTTGTAGTTCGACAAGTATATCTCTACTGGTGTCATGGCTTCCGAACCGTAAACGAAAGAAAATAGTATTTCACTCGTAGGCCCCCTGACCGATGTTCTGATCGCCCGCCCACAAGGCTGACTGTAATTCATCCACCCATTTTCCCGCCTTATCCTCCAGGCTTCTCTTAAGGGCATGCAAAACCTGATTGGTCGCTGCCTCTGCTTGACCATTTCCCTGAGGGTATGCCACAGATGACTGCCAGTGCTTTATACATATCTGCTCGCATGCCTTTGTAAATTTTTCCAAAAACCGAGTTCCATGATCGGAAACTATAGCCCGGGGTACACCAAAATGACACCAAATATGCTCATGTACAAAATCGTTCACATTCACCTCACTAATAGTGGCCAAAGGTTTAGCTTCTACCCATTTTGTGAAGTAATCCACTACGACCACTGCATACTTAAACTTCGAGCAAGCTAACGGGAAAGGACCGATCAAGTCTATTCCCCACATATCAAACGGCCATGACGCTACCACTGGAGTCTGCTCGGTAGAAGGTAGTCGAGGAATATCAGCGTAACACTGACACTTATCACACCGCTGAACATATATTTCTGCATCACACCTCAAAGTAATCTAATAGAAACCAGCAGCCAAGACCTTTTTTGCCAGTGACCGTTGACCTGGGTGTCCTCCACACTTCCATTCATGAATTTCCCCATGTATACCCTCGGTCATCTCTGGTCGCACACATCTAAGTTAAGGTCTTATATACGACCGCCTGTAAAGAAGCTTATCCAAGATGGTGTACCTACATGCTCGCTTCTGAATGATCCTTGCTTCTAACTTATCCTCGGGCAGAATTCCCTGCTCGATGTAATCCTTCAAGTCATTAATCCAACAATTTGTTCAAGGCTCAATGTTTATGATTACCTCCTTCTCTATTGCAGGTATTTCCAAATACTCGATCATGACACCTGGGTGCAAAAATTGAATTTCTTCCTCTGCCATTTTGGAAAGATAATAAACGCGCATGATATCCTCACGGTCAATTCTAACTAATTCCCAATAACCAAAATCTTTCAAAACTTCCTTCACCAACCCGCAATATCGAACCAGAACTAGAAAATGCACCGCCTAATTTTCTTTGACCTGATTCACTACAAGTTGTGAATCACTGTAGATCACGATCTCCCGAACACCCATGTCTTGTGCGAGTTCAAGTCACGTGATCAAAGCTTCGTATTCTGCCTGATTGTTGTATGCCGGAAACTTGAAGCGTAAAGCCTTCTCAAACTCCATATCCTGCTCGGGCGAAACCAGTAAGAGGCCCGCACCACTTCCTAGCTTGCTAGCTGCTCCATCCACATGAAGTTCCCAGAAATAATCTGGACGAGGTCGCTGAAGGGGAACATGCATTGGAGCGGCCTAAAGGGGAATTTCCTCCTCGCTTGGACTGTTGAAACTTGTCTCTACCACGAAATCTGACAAAGCTTGTGCCTTTATAGCTCGTCGAGGTTGATAGTCTATCCGCTCGATCGACCAGGTGAGCAAACGACCAGAAGAGTCTGGTTTATGCAGAATTTTCCTAAGAGGAGTGTCTGTGTATACAATGATCGGATGTGCAGAAAAGTAAGCTCGAAGTTTTCGAGCAGCAACAACAAGTGAATAGGCCAACTTTTTTGCATTAAAATAACATCCCACCACTGCAGTGAGGGCCTTGGAAATATAGTAAACAAGCTTTTAGACGTTACGTTCTTCCTTAACTAAAACAGCGGCCACATCCTGATCTATAGCCGCAAGGTATACATACAGACTCTCACACATGACCGAGCTACTCAACAATGGAGGTTGTCCCAAATATTTCCTCAGCTACTTGAAAGCTTCCTCGCACTCTCGCTGTCCATTCAAACCCCTTGTTTCCTCGGAGGACTTTGAATAAGGGCAGACACCTCTCTACCGACCTAGAGATAAAGCGGCCATGAGCGATGACCCTGCCATTGAGCTATTGGATATCCTTTATGCACCGGGGAGGATTCATTGTGACCAACGCTGCAATTTTCCCGGGATTTTCCTCGATCCCTCTTTCATTCACCATGAACTCTAGGAACTTGCCCGTTTTTACACCGAATACACACTTGCTCGGGTTGAGCTTCATATTATTCTTCCTGAGGTTGCCAAAGGTCTCCTCCAAATCGACGGTATGGTCGCGTCCTTTTGATTTCACGACCATATCATCAATGTAAGCTTTAACATTCCTGACAATCTGTGATCTGAAGACGCTATTCACCATTCGATGATAAGTAGCCCCTGCATTCTTCAGGTCGAAAGGCATCATCTTGTAACAATAGAGATCGCCTGCTGCTCGGAACGCGGTCAATGCCTTGTCCTTCTCATTCATTTTCACTTGATGGTATCATGAATACACATCGATGAAGCTCAGAAATTCAAAGCCTGCTATAGCATCCACTAGCTTGTCGATGCGAGGAAGAGGATAACAATCTTTCGAGCAGGCTTTATTGAGGTCGGTAAAATCCACGCACATCCTCCACTTTCCGTTTGATTTTTTGACCATAACCACATTCGCCAACCAAGTCGGATAGTGAATTTCTTCAATAATATCCGCACTGAGCAGCTTTTCCACTTCTTTCTTGATTGCCTTATCCTTCTCTGTGGAGAACTGTCTAGGCCGCTGCTGTATCAGTCTAAAAGTTGGATCCACGCTAAGGCAGTTTACTGCCACCTCCTCACTAACTCCTTGCATGTCCTCTGGTCGCCATGCGAACACATCCAGGCTATCCTAGAGCTGCTTGATCAAACTAGCCCGAGCTTCAGCTGAAAGAGCCCTGCCTATCTTTATTTTCTGCTCGAGATAGGCGGAGTTGATCACAATCTCCTTGAGCTCGTCTTGGGCAATGAACTCGGGCTCATCTCGCATTTGCAGCGTGTCACACTCCACTTTTTCATCTCTCTCAGCTTGACTTTCTATTTTGTCGAGCTGATCCAACCCCACGCTTTCAGCCTGCTTGACTTGTCCCCCCGACCCCATCGTCGGCAAAGGACAAGTGTCATCCACTTGCAACCGCTGCTCGCCTGAGCTGAACTCTCACTGATCATGGCAATTGACAGTGGCCCCACAGTTACGTGAGACTTTTCCTTATGGCTGATAGTAATTTTCTGCTCTTCATTTTCCAGAGTCAACTTATGCTTCTTCCTCTGGCTGTCGCGAATATACTCCAGCACTGCTCGCGGCTGGCTCTTCAGTACCCCAACCACATGATCACTGTAAAACTTTGCCCGCTGGTGAGGGATAGAGGCTACCATTTGGAACTTGGTCATGTTGGGCACCCCTAAAATTATGTTGTAGGGGGATTTCAAGTCAATCACCATGAAGGTGATTTTTTCTGCTCTGGAGAGACTACCTTCACCAATAAAAACCTCCAGCTCGAATGTGCCTTTAACGGGCACCTTGTGGTTGATGAAACCCTTTAAAGTTCCTTCATAGGGCTTAAGGCATTCATCCATCTATTCCAAACCCTGAAAACATGAGTAATACATTACATCCTTGCATGCTCATTAGTCCACCAGTATCTTGTGCACCACCCATCCATCAACCAAGGCTGAGACGATCAAGGATTGTTCACCAGCTATTCTACTCGCCAACTCGCTGCGAGTAAACTAAATCGACTCCCCCCTGCTTGCAAAATGGTTGGGCAATCCACCACCTTTGACAAAGAATAAATCTGCTTGCCCAGCTGGGTGAGAGTAGGCTCCTCATCTATAATCATGTTTATTACACCCCCGATTGGGGGTGCATCTCTGCGAGGGGCGTTTCCCCTGTTGTTTCCATCTCGTTAGAATCGATCTAACCGGCCCTCATTAATCAACTTCTGGATGGCCTTCTTCAACGGCCAGAATTCCTCTGTGATGTGCCCATAGTCATCATGATAAGCACACCTTTTTGTTCGGTCCACGGTGTCCGTCTCTCGCACTTATGCGCGGTGCCCGAGGCAGCTCATCCCAGATTTCATACATAATATCCTCCAACAGTGTGTTGAGCGGGGTGAGGTCACTTTCTCGAAGGAACTCCCTAGGGCGGTCATATTGCGACTTGTTTCAGTTGTAGCTGCCTCCGGCACCCTGGCCGTTGCTCTTGTCAATGTTTCCGTTAACCTTGACCTCTGTGCTCTCCTTCTTCTTCTCCTTCTTCACGGTCTCCCCTGCAATCCATTTCTGAGCCCTCATTAACATCTCTGCCTACGTTTTAGGCTCCCTCATGCTTAGATCTGACCTCAGGCCCCATTCTCCCTAGAGTAGGCCCATCTCAAAACACAAAGTTACCTCCTGCTCGAAGAGACCAGACACCTGCTAGAGTATCTTCGTGAATCTCTCCAAGTAACTGGATGTCGATTCATGGGCTCCTTGTTTTACTTTAGACAAGTCTGCCCTTGTCTTTGCAATCGCCCCCGAAGTCCCAAAGTCGGCCAAAAACTTTGCTCGCAAGTCTGCTCAGTTGTTGATCGATCAGCGAGAAAGTGCTCCCATCCAGGTTAAAGCCTTTCCTTATAGCGAGCCCACAAATGCCGAATCTTCAATGTTTCATCTGATGTCACTAAGCCAAATTGGGATTCGAATGACACCAGCCAGTCCCTTGCTTTGGTCATCCTTGTATACTCCTTGATATTGGGGAAGATGAGACCTTGGGCCGAAGGGGCATTCTCTATCCATGGGGCCAGAGGGCTAGCTGAGGTGCCCAAAAAATTTCCATCAAGGGCCTTGCCATGCTCCCATGCTTCCATACGGCGCTTCGTGTCCTCATAATCCTGCATACTGACTGTTGCAGGCAAACCACCTGTGGGCTGAGGCTGTACACCGGGCACAAGAGGGGTCTGTGGGGGTCCCATAGCCTGACCTATGCTCACGGCCTGCACTACTTGTGCTTGTACACCTTCTGCGGCCTGATGTGCTTATCCTGAAGATATTTTTACCCCGCTTTTCTGGCCATTACGAAGGGGCAATTCTCGCTTGCTTATGGAGTGCCACGATGGTGACCCATGTCTATGAGCATGTGACCTTCCAGGAGAAGGTGTGCGATGCTGGCGAGCATGTGACCTACCTGGAGATGGAAAACGATGCCTGCGAGCATGCGACCTACGTGGAGATGGTGAGTGGGGCCTGCGGGCATGCGACCTTCGCGGGGAAGGTGACCTTTGGTGACGGCGAGACTGAGCCGAGTCCTCCCCTACCTAAGGGCCAAGGCGGGAATGTACACTTGGAACAACCCTGTGACTGGCCTGTCATTCTTGCTGGCTACGTCCCTTATTTGATTCTCGCCTTGGGTTACGGGGAGCTCGAATCGTCGCGAGGATCCTCCCCGACTGGACACATTCGCCGCTAACTCGGCGGCATGGCCTAAGGGCTCCAACTCAATGGGCAATGGGGGTTTGCCCATAGCAATCAACTACTGGTTTAACTGGTGCATCTGTCCCAAATATATTGCCTTTTGACGCAACGTCTCCTCCCGAAATTCATTGGCCAACCCACCTGCGGCCACAACACTCCGGGCTAAAGAATCTAAACCCGCCTTTGATTAAGCTGGTGGCGGGCATCGTAAGGAGGAGGAGGAGGGATGATGTTGTCAACCTGAACTTCTACGCTAGGTGTGGCTGTGTGTCCATCCTCCAACTGATTCCCACCATTAACACCGTTTGCTGCCATGTCTAGGCTTGAAAAGTCGTCGAAAAAGAGATTTGAACTTATAGATCAACGTTTCTCGGCAATGGAACCAACTGATGTATCCAAAATAGCCGGATACACTGGGCTTGACAATCTGGATATCTGGCTTTCAATTCTATCGAAAGCTTCAGGGCCCAAACCTATCAAGAAAGCAAACACGAAGTGTGAACTGGGCAGGGGCTTACCCTGCAAATGCGCCCCGGCGTGTGAATTAGCAAACACTTAGCTGATTAAGCAATTTGACAGAGTTTTAGCCTGAGTATAAGTCAACGTACCTCCCTCCTTCATTTCGAGGGGATTATATAGCCAACTTGGAGAGCTGGAAACTGCATATTGAATGCCGGAATGTGAACGGCGAACACATTAATGGTCACGTCTTGAACGTAGGGGCGGGTTTCCCGCCAATAACTGTCCACGTCCAAGACGACCGTTACTGTATTTACCGAGCAAAACGAGCATGCTTTTTCTAACCTCTCTGCTTGCCCGTTGTATTCTTGGCCCCCAGGCTTCATGTGGATGGGTGCTCGCTTGCTATGCTAAGGCGGTCAGAGATTGGTCTCTGCTCGCCTATGACTTGAACTTAGATCATGAGGATTGCATGTGTTTTACTTGTGACTATGAGCAAGGCGTGCTAAGCACGTGACCGGTGCTTGGACCTGTTGGACCGGGCAGCTCAGTTTGAAAATATTTTTTTATTTTTTGATAAAGATAAATAAAATAGATAAAATTACTAAATTGACCTTTGACAGCTATTATCATCGTGCACTTACAATGCTATAATGTGTAAGGGTAGTTATGCATACGAGTTACTAAAAAATATTCGAAAACTTCTCTACATTTCTTTAATTTGTACTAAAACTATAGATATTCTTTCGTGACATGCATGTTTGATAAACATCATGATTTTCTAATGAAAGAAAATCTTAGAAAAAAAAGTAGTGGAGATTTGTAGCTTAAGTTTTTGAAATGAGACTATATATATATTTTATTTTGGTATCCCCCAAATTCGAATACCCAAGTAGGGTTTGACTTTGACCACAAATAAAAAGGAAAAATAAAGGATAGAGAAAGTATTTAAATTAAGAAATATTTCAAAAAATTGAGTAAGTTGAATTATATTTTTCTCTTTCAATATCTCTTTGCTAGATTAATTGTTTATAGAGTATACATAGTTTCCATTTTCCCTTTAATGTAAAAATCAATGATATTTTCTTTTCAAATGAGCTTTTTGTAGCAGAAAAGATGTCAAAGAGGGCCATTCACTTTGAGTCATATTCCACCAAAAAAACAGAAAAAATATCAATATAGGCTGGGATCCATTTAAAAGGAAATTAAATTAACTTGTTTTGAAATGTGGCCAGTGGAAAAAAAGGTTGTATTATCAAAAGCATGTAATATATTGAAATCCCCTTTTGTCTTAACTTATAATGCTAAAATCTTGATCTGTCAGTCGCTGTTGTTAGTACTCCAATTAACATGGCTATGGAAAGAATACTACAGTAATATTTGACTATATATCAAGTCTGTCGCTTTCCTTGTCAAACTTACAGGTATGAACTTCCATTGCAGCTTTTCTATGTATTAGCTATTCTAATTTTGTTTTCAAACATGTTCAACAGAAACAAAATGACTGGCACATGCATGTGTTTTCGAAAATTTTCTCTCTCTCACTGGCACACTGCACATACACACACACACAATGATACTGGTCTCTCTAATTTTGTTTTTAGATCACTTACTTTGTGCAGGTTTTGACTATTTTTCTTTTATCAATCAAAGTGTTCTGATCAAAGATCGTTTGATCTAGATGCCTAAGAAAAGAGTAAAATTTTAAGAGCTACTTTGGTGAAATATTTTGATAAAAACATAGGCAAAAAATACATCATTTTTTTATAAAAATATTTCAATGCAACGTTTTAAAAATGTGTTGCGTTAAAAACACTCCAATTTGTAAAAAATGACGTAGCGTTCTAAAACCTATGTTTTCATGAAATAATTTCTTAAATGCATTAATAAGAAAAAAATTATGTTTTAAAAACGCTGTATTTTGAAAAAAAAAAAAAAAAACGCATCCACCAAATGTATTATTCTCTCTCACTCACACACACAGTACTATTGGGGTTGTAGGGTCTGAGATAGGGATTGCATGGCCATATGTTAGTATGTTACTGTCGCAGCATGTGGGTTTTTGGGCATGAAGATAGTGGTCTTTGGTGTTTGGGTGTTCATAAATGGTGTAGAATACAGATGATACCAACCAAGACACAAGACTGTGGGTTACATTCTAATCACCCACCTGGTGTTTAGTTTTTAGGTTGAAAACAAAGGTCAGCAATTAATAAGACTCAGATCAGGGTACCAAAAATGGCTTCAAAACAAAACAAAGCCATGTCAATCAATGCCAACTTTCTGAGCAGGCATGTTTCCAACTCTCATTAGTCTCTTTCATTGAGACGTCTTCAGATTTTCCTTTCATTTTAGACTCATTCAAAATTGAATTTAAGCTCCATTGAAGGAGTATGGATTTTTCAAAATAAAATGTATAAAAATCCATGTCATTAAATTAGTTCTGAATTTTATAATTCATGTTAAAAAAGTTGCTACGGTGAGATGATGAAAGGGAATATGATGATGATTTATTGTGTCACGGAGACTTAGTCTCGACGTTATTATACAATAATACAAATATGGATTTGTCAATCTTCATCTCAAGTTTGTTTGAGGTAGATGACCCTAGCTTTCGTACCTATTTATCAATGAGCTAAGGAAACATACCTTGTGGTTACTGGTTGGATATAAATTTCTTGTTTGTGCTACAATGCTCCTAGCTAGTAGTAACATGTTTATTTCAACACACTCGTACATCAATGTGTCATGTGTCTTGTAAATGAAATGTTTTTAGAGTGTGGTTCTCGAAACAAGACGAAACTCATTTAAATCCAAATATCAAATGTCTTGACCCAAATTTCCCATCATTCATTTATAGATAAAAAACTATTGGTTTAAAATGAGTATCGAGTTCAACTCATTTTAACCATACCCGACTAAACTCGTTAATATTGGATTGAACAGGTTACTAGTTTCTACCAAAAAATATTAACAAATTGATCGAGTTTGGTCCAATTATATGGATTAATGAGTTTTGGGTTGTAAATCTCTGGCTAAGTGTCGCCAATGCTTTTATGCTTCCTTTCGAGTTTAATTTGTTTTGACGTTTTAAAATTAACTTTTATATTAATATTAGTATATCACGCTTTCTTCAAGGCGATTATCACCCCCGTAATACAAGAGTGGGCAAAACACACAATTAGGCCACACAACTTTCTCACTTTTTTTGTAATTCGGTCACCGAAAGTTTGAAATATCTATTTTGGTCATTCAACTTTAGTTATAATGCAAGTGAACCCATTTTCCAGCGGACTTTAGACCAGGACGTTAAGTTTAAGTTAAAATTCATATTTTATCCCTGTTAATATCAAAAAGGGATCTAACTATAAATAATAGAACTTTGAATGTTCATCTTCATCTTCTCCCAGATCTCTTCATCTTTATCAGTGGGCATGGAGATGAAATATGTGGGTTTTAAGATCTGAATACCGACCCAACTGAACAAAACCATTAGAAAGTAAATTGAGGCACATGCTGAAAAAGCCACTCGATAGTTTCGCCGTCGAACTAGTGACCCAGTTCGCGGGTCAGCTAGAAAACCAAGGCATCGCATGTTGCAAGCATGCAGATCTGGCGGTCGCGGTCGTCAAAGTTTGTGTGACGGCCCTTCGTGGAAGTTTTTTTCACTGGGATCTTCTGTTGGGCTGGTGGGTCCACAACGACGACGACGAGACTCGCCCAATGAGGCTCAACTCGGGCAAGGCGTCACCCCTCTCAATACTTTGAATGACCTCCACATGTTCCGGATCTTCGCCCCACTACAGTTCAGTTGTTACCCATTCGTACGATACGCACAGTGTCCCCAGATTCAACACTGTAGATTTTGGCATACACCTCTTCGAGCTTTGGCACGTAACAAGTGGCTTTAATCGAGTATACATCGTCGAAACTGTTGTCGTCAAACGACCACTGCAAGAAATTGTCGCACACGACATCGCATTGTCCGTCCAACCCGGTTTTTTTATTATAAGATTTGACCCGCTTTACCTCGTTAATTGTGATTCTATTTCACCTTTAACCAATGTTTCGGGAACCATCTACATATATGGCGATACAAAAAGAAGATTTCGATCTGAATCTTCCCTAATTTTTTTTGAATTTTTTTTTTTTGGGATTTTTCCCCTTAATTAGAGAAGATGAAGATGAACATTGTTGACCGAAACATGTAACCCCAAAGTTTTATTATTTATGGTTTGACGTCTTTTAGATTTCTATTCGGCAAAAAATTATATTTAGAAGAGTAAAATAGATATTTGACATAACTTAACGGTTAAATCTAATATTCATTCAAAAAATAAGTTCATTTACATTATAACTAAAGTTGGATGAATAAAATAAATATTTTAATTTTTCAGTGACCAAATTGTAAAAAATAAGAAAATTGAGTGACCATTTGTGTGTTTTTGCCTACAAGATTGCAATCTCCATTCTCCACTCGTTGTTCTCACAGGTCGAAACCCAAGCTCGGTCCAACACGTTTCCTTGTCCAAATAAAAAAATTGATTATGCATGCATGATCAAATATATGTACATGGCTCATCTATATTTACACGCATATATATGCATGCATGGTTTCCATGATTTCATTTTTTTCTATACTAAAATAATGAGTGGGAGACTTTTCTTCTTATTATTTTCACCTGAATCACCACCCATGGGTGGCCAGTGGCCACCTATGACATATATTTTGATGACTAATTTTTCAGTAAGATCGTTTTACGGTTCTTAATTAATAAAATAAAATCTTATTTTTTTTATAATTTAATTCATTAACACATCGTGGGTTGAGTCAAATAAATTTATCTTAAATAAAATTATTGTAAGACCGTCTTATACAATAATATATAAATACATATAATAACGTTATAATAAACCACTAAATTTAATAACTGACAAATAATTTAATTTCTAAACTGATATATATATATATAGGATCACTAATGATAAATTAAATGATTAAACATTTAAAATACTCCAACAATCTCCCACTTGTTTTAATAAAATATAAAAAGCATGTGAAATAAGAAACGAATAAATTTGGACATGAAAAAAGAATTGGGCAAAAGTGAAAATAGATAGGTAATACTCCAATTCAATTATGTATCAAGTAGGTAGCAATGCCTTAGCCTACACTGTTGTGCCTTGTGCAAATTAGTGAGCAAGTTCAAATCTCCTAGAGAGCGGCTCCAAATCTCAGGATCATGTAATTGTTACGCCTCACTCATAAAGAGGATGGAACTCACTAATCTAACAAGAGGATGCCCACCTCAATCCCTCCTAAATGATTTCACTATATTCTAAATGCTTCAAAGTCCAACTATGATTGGGTTATACAAATTGACCTTGTGTTATCAACTAGTAGTGTAAGATTCAAGATAGAGCCTCGTTTGAATGTCTTTCGACTCGACTCGAGTTGAGATCATGAAATAAATGATTCATGTTTAAACACGATAATACGCTTGATTGAGTTAGGTTGTTAGCAAAGTCATGCTATAAATTAGGTGAACTGGTACAAACTACACCAATAATTATGTAATTTAACGATTTTGACAACTTTTAACTCAAACTCAACTCACCTTAATTCTTTAACTGACTCTTTTTTTTTTTTTTTTTCATAGGAAGGATGAAACCAAAAAGGCCAAAACCATGTTCTACTAGTAGTGCAGATTTGAGTAGCAAGAAGGGAATCAAACAAATTCTTGATATATATTTTCAACGGAATAAATCATAATTAAATTGATAAAATGTTCGGGACAGAGTATATATATATGTATCCAATCATACAATTAAACAAAGGTCAATCTGCTATCTGCCTTACCAGTTGTAATCTTTTGATTGCCCCAAAGTTCCATCAAATGATGCACGCGGCCCAGAACTGAAATTTGATGCATGACATTCAAACAACGGACATAATGAGTTGAACGAGTTCTATTTGGGTATTTGGAGAAAATAATTTGGCAGTAGGGGTAGGGGCGGGCCATTTTTAAAGTCTATATATAATTTAAAGTAATGTTTTACTTACGGATCTTACTTCGTAAGATGAAACTTCACCATCTCACAGCTTAACGCATTAATATACGGTGGATCGAGTAAAGATGATCCGTCTTACAAAAAATATTCATAAGATCGTCTTACCCAAGTTTTTGTCATAATTGTATTTTTTTTTAAAGGGTTTAATTTACAAATCTTAGTATCAAATTTCAAATAGGCTAAGCTATGTACTTACTTAATTATTACTGTATTTTTTTAAATGTATTATACTTAGTCTATTTTACGATGATTAATACTCTCGAAAAAGAGTACCTCATCTACACATGCTCATGATAATTGTCTTTTAATAAAAAAAGTGGAAGAAAAAGGATTACAAATATTTATTCGTAAAGAGGAGCCCCGCTTTCTTATAGTCAACATATCAATATACGGTAGGTTGAGTAAAGATGACTCGTTTTATAAAATTACTAGATTTCGTGCTCGTGCCTATGACACGATATCAGTATGGAGATGATCAATGTATGAAGTAAGTATGATGCGAATAAATTAATATATATTTGAGATTTTGTAAGGATCAGATCAATGTACACTACATAAAGCAATGACGACATCCCAAAAATTAAAGAAAAACATATTTTATAATTCATCCAAAACGAGTATAATTATAATCTAAAAGTATTCTCTCTCACACACACCAACTCAACACCTATTAATTGAAAAAAAAACTTAAAAATGAAAATCTCAGACAAAAAGCATAAAATAAATTGAATGGCGCGGAGTAAACTAATAAAAAACTATTCGAAATCGAAATCACACAGATTTCAGTACATGCTTGTGAAAATTGAGATTTAATCATGATCGGTAACTGAGTTGATTTAATCCTAGTCAGTAGTTATGTTTGGTAGAAATGAATCCTGACCAGTAGTTAATTTTTCAGAAAAACTGAGCTAAATAGAAATATCAGTACCTAAAAAGAAGGTTCGATTTTAAAAAAATGTTACAGTTGAAGGGTACAATGCTTCAAATGATAGTTGAGTGATTAATGTTTTATAAGATGTGACTGTTCATAAGTTTAATCGTATAGTGTGACTTTGTAATGTGAAGATAAAACATAAGGAGAAGAAAAAAGAATGACTACTCATAATATTAATTGTGTAAGGTGACATGTAATATAAAAAGAAAAAAATAGAGAGTTAAAAATGGATAACTACTCATTCTTGTGAATGTGAAGGTGAATCTCAACAGTTAATTTTTTAAAGATAATTTAATCTCATGTCCGTGCCTATGGCACATTGGCACGGTATCAGTATATCTAATTTTTTCAATTGAAATGATAGTACCTAAATAGAAGGTGCGATTTAAAAAAATGTTACAGTTAAGGGGTACTGCTTCAAATGATAGTTGAGGAATTGATGTTTTATAAGGGGTGATTGTTTAGAAGATTAATCACATGGTGTAACTTTGTAATATGAAGATAAAACATATGAAGAAGAAAAAAGGTTGACTGCTCATAATATTAATTGTAATATGTGACTTATAATAGGGAAAGAAAAAATAAAGAGTTAAAAATGGATAACTACTTACATATGTAAATGTGAAGGTGAATCTCAACCGTTAATTTTTTAAAATAATTTAATTTCAATCTCTAGTATATTACCCAAATATTTTATAATATAGATTCGTACGATCATATTATATACTCCCTCCGTCCCTAAATAATTGTCTGAGTTGACCCGATGCACAGTTTAAGAAAAAGTAATTGATTTGATTATTTATATTGGTTTAATGTGTAGTTTCTTTTAATGTCTATGTATATATGGTCCATAATTAACGTAGAGTGAAAAAGTAAGGGTAAAGTGGTAAAAGTGATGTTCTAAAATGGTAAGTTTCAAAGTAGACAATTATTTTGGGACAGACGAAAAAGACAATGATGACGATAATTTAGGGACGGAGGGAGTATGTTTTTACAAAGGTAAAGGAGTTTTAAAAATCACTACAATAAATGCATACCGGAGCGCCAGTGCAATTTATCCTATTTCAAATAGAGAGGAGCCATTTAAATTCGAGTATAATTTAAATTCATAACGGTTTTATCAAATAAGAACAATATCATCATTATGTTGTTTTCAGGAAATCTAGCAACTTGAGCTAAGGTTGGGCTTTTCATATAAAGTTGAATGCCCTTAATTATGAATTCAATGTATCTACCAAACCTTATTTATCACTCTTTATACCACATATAACCCATGTCTTAATAATTACTAATAAAATTAATAGGAACACTCTATATGGAGTACATTTAATGCAATATTTGTCTTACATAAAATCTATATAATATTATTCTTTATCCCAAAATATATGATGTTTTGAGGCTTTTTAAACAAACCAATGAAACATATTATAAAAACTAAATTATTGTTATCCAAAGATTAATGAAGTATCTTGATATTTTTATCCAAAGAGCCAAAACTAATTACAGAATCAATAAATATGGGTAGAATTGGAAAAATGAAAAAATTCCTTGAAAATTATAAAATATCATCTATTTTGGAACAAAAAAACTCTCAAAAAGCGTAATATATTTTGGAACGGAGGGAATACTACAATTAATAGGATTTGGCACGTGCTTTGCATGTGACAAAAATATGGAAAATTTAGGTCTTATTTGGTGCAGCGTTTTGAAAATACAGTTTTTTCAAAATACAGTTTTATTTTTGTAAACACGTTTGGAAAACAATTTCAAAACGCTATTTTTTATAAATAAAGTAGTTATAAACGAACCATATTTTTAAAAAGCTCCAAATTGGAACGTTTTAAAACGCTATATTAAAACACTTTTATACAAAAAAACGCTCCATTGTTTATCAGTGTTTTAATCAAAACGTTTCACCGAACAATAATTATTTCTTTCACATGTAAATACGTGAAGAAAAAAAAATTAATACCTGGTGGTTCAAATGACGTAGTTGCACTTGTTGACATGACATGTACCACTTACATAACAAATTTAGGTAGCCTTTCTGATGACCGTTAATGTAATGATATTACGTGGGACAAATCGAAATGTGAAGGATGTAAACGGAACAAATTTTTAATGGGGGAGTCAAGTGATATATTTTCGTAATCGTAAGGATAAAAAAAACCCATTCATGTTTTCTGCGTAAGTAATCATATACTAAGGCTCCGTTTGTTTCACGGAAAATGATTTCTGGAAAATGATTTCCGGAAAATGAAAAGATTTCATTTTCAGGTGTTTGGTAAATCCTTTAAAAATATGTCAGAAAACATTTACGGGTGTTTGGTAAACACATGGAAAATGTTACAGAAAATAATAAATGAATAAATGCAAAAATAAAAATAGAAAATAAACAATGTTTAGGATGTCCCTAGAAAATCAATAAAGACCATCTTTTTTTTAATAAGGTCCGTTTTTTTTTAATCTCACAATTACAAATATTTTTTTTTTATAATTGATATGAAAAAAAAACGTTTTAAAATAGAAAATAGACAATGTTTAGGATGTCCCCAGAAAATGTTACGGAAAACTATTATGAATAAAAAAAAAATTCTAATATTAATGCACATATTGAATATAAAATAGTGTTGAACTTTAAGTAATTTTTCTTTAGTAACCCTTAATTTATCATTAGTGGTATCAAATCAATGTCTATCTTTTTTCAATATCGTAATTACAAATAATTTTTTTGATAATTAATATGAAAAAAAACGTTTTAAAATAGAAAATTGACAATGGTTAGGATGTCCCTAAATAATATAGTTGACACTAATTTTAGAACGTAGTAAGCATTTAATAAAATTATAATTTATAAATAGTATGCACAAACTTCATTTACATTTCTAAACAATTTATTTGTTGAGTGAAATATTGTGTATGTAAGTAAATATGTGCAATTGTGAAAGGGGGCAGAGGGTGCCCGAACATTTGGAAAATGACTTACGGAAAATGAATCCGTAAGTCATTTTTCGGAAAAGAAGCCTTTATTTTCCGTTGACTCGGAAAACCTTTTACGTTGACAGCATTTTCCTAAGGTTACCAAACACCGGAAAATGAGGAAAACGTTTTCCGGAAGTCATTTTCCGTGAAACAAACGGAGCCTAAGTCCGCGTTGGCAGCAACATTAGACCATAAACAACGATGGAGTTAAAGCTGGTGCTTAAGGGATTTTTTGGAATTTTTTGAAACAACAAGGATTACTAAAAAAAATACTTAATAAGCAAAAAGTAAGTTTGGGAGCAAAACAAGCTCTCTTTGCTTAACAAATATATTCAACAAAAAACGACGCAATTTAACCGAAAAAGGGCCTAAAACGACTGAGTTTTCACCCGACAACAGTGGCGGATCTATGCCTACCACTTAGGGTGCAAGTGTCACGCTGAAGTTTATTTTTATTTGAATTTATATACTACAAAATGATATTGTTTTAATTTTAATTTTATTTTTAAGTAATAGTTAATATTAGTGACACCGCTAAGATTTATTTTTGGATCCGCCACTGCCCGACAACACCTGCACGGCTTCACCCCTCCTACCCCTTCCCGACTTTTCCTACTTTTCACATGTCACATCATCATTTTCTTTTCCTCCATTTCTTTTTTTCGTCAATTTTCAGCCATAAAATATATATTTTTTAATATTTTTTTCTTGTATTAAAATAAACATTTTTACCTACAAGTAGAGACTTCATTTGTTTCATTTGGATATCAGAAAAAATTTCTATGAATTTTTCAAATTTCTAGCCATTTTTCTATAAAAATATTAAATTATTGGAGATAAAAATGATGGGTATGTAAAAGTATTGGAGTTTGTGCATTGTTGGAAGAGTATTTTTATTGAGAAGCTTAAGTGAGGAGCTTAATGACATTTTTGTAATAAAATAGAAAAAAATGGAGCTTAAGCTCCCCAAGTGAAGAACTTTGTTGTTTATGCTCTTAGTTAGAGCATCCTCAATGTTACAACTTCTTATACAACTTTTTAATTGAGTCTCATTGTCACCTACACATTTTTCTCTTTTTACATACTTAAGAATATATCTTTCCATTGTATAATAAATTTAACATCATCTAATAAAAATAAAACCCTCCTCCCACCCCCCACCCCCACACACACACCAGCCAACAAGGGCCACTGTCCCCCTCTCTCTCTCCTTCCCAACTTCTTATTTAAGAAGTTAAATCCCTCTCTCTTTCCTAGTTAGACCAAAAAAAATCCTAATGACCACTATACACATTTTCCAAAGCACTAAGAAGTTGGATTTTCCAACAATGAGGATGTTCTTAGAACGTTTTCTAACAGACGAACGACAAATTTTTGGGTTTTTTAAAAAAGAAATATTAGTAGATTGTTAGTAAGCCGAATATGAATATCTTTTCAGATACCTTCTCAAAAAATCGATGGTAAAAATGTAATTAACCCTCTTTTTAGTCTAATATTTTTTTGTTATATTCGAGTAAGAAATGAACTCAACTCGCGTATAAATAGACTGAAGAGTAGGGATGAGCAAAAGTTTTTCAAAACAACACCAAATTAATTAAATTGGAGATAAAAATTGAATCGAACCAATTTATTGATTTGGTTTTGATTCTAAAATTTTGTAGAATCGGATAATTGGTTTGGTCACGATTTTGATACAAATACATCGGTTCTAGAACCAAACCGGATTATTAGTTTATATATATATATATATAAGAAACTTTATTAATTTCGTGAGAAAGTTTCTTATATTTTTTTATTTTTCATTTTCAATATAAATAAGAATTTTATTAATTTTACGAGAAAGATAAGATAACTCATAATTAGCCCAAAGATTACTAATTTATTTGTATTGAGAAATTAAAAATCGAAGTATTGATCCGGTTATGGTTCTCAAAATTTTTTATTGGTTCTCGATCAGACCAAAAGATTGGTTCTCATACATGTTAAATTGATTATAGTTCTAAATTTTTTAAAATCTGATTGTAGTTCTTCGTTTTTTTTTTCGCAAAAACTAGAACGAATCGGATCATGATCATTGAGCACTTCAGTCAATATTATGATACATAATTTGTTTTGTGAGTTTCGTTTTTTTTTTTTTTGGTGTGTGTGGTTCTTAATTTCTCCTTTCTTGACCTTGCGATATTTTCTTTTTCTCCTTTTTAAGTACTTTTTAGTTCAATCATTATAAAATTAAAGTAAAAAATATAGTAATAAATAGTAAAATAAATCATCCATCCAAATCCAAATAGAGGCAAAGAGGCAAAATTTCTTGGCTCGAGGTAGTTTTGAAGAGAAGGCTATTGAGTTGAGTCCACTTATTAATTTATTTTCAAAATATAATTTTCTGGTGAGGAAAATGTGAATAAGTGCTCGAAAAAAAAGAAAATAAAATGGGGTGGAGGAGTGATAACTGATAAGGAAGAGGGGGCGGATGCGGTAGGTCAGAATAAGCATGAATTGTTCTGTCAAAAACAAAGAAGAACTGATTGAACGCCAGCCTGGCACATTACACATGATTGATATCGGGTCCCACGTTCTCCCCCCCACAGCTCCTGTCTTCCCACATGCGGACTCGACAACCCATGCATAACCTTCCCCTCTCCATTATTCTATTCCCACCCTCTTATGTAGCACACTTTTTTCCATCAAACCCCACCCAAATCACCCCCAAAACCCTATTAGTTCATGGGAATGTCCTTTCTTTGGTTTTTTGCTCTTTTTTTAATTTTAAAATAATATTCTTACGAGGGCAATATGTTCGGCAGCTGGCGTTCAATATGTGAGAGATATTTTCAGGTTTTCAAATTTTACAATGATTAAAAGAATCTTAAAATAAAAAAATAGACTATATTAGAGAAAATCAAAATAAATAGAATACGCACATTAAAATTCCTAATACTATTGTCAAACACAACCAACTGTTAAGATAGTATTTACAGACATAACATTGAGACTGATAGAATGATTTTTAGGTCATCACTTTACCGAGTGCTCTAAAATCATACGCTGTGACGGATTTAAAAATAAATCTCAGCGGTGTTATTAATATTAATTATTACTTAAAAATAAAATTAAAATTAAAATAATATCATTTTGTAATATATAAATTAAAAAAAAAATCAACGGAGCACTTGCACCCCAAATACAAAGCATAGATACGCCACGGATCATACGTAGATACATTTTTCAACTGGTTCAAATAAATCATTTAAAAACAATAGTAGTTCATTTTTTAGAAGCAAGATCCAACTCACCTCAAGAGGAATGGTCTCCGTAAACATGATAATTAAGAAGAGTATGACATCTGTAAAACGATCTTACAGTTTTAAATTCATAACATAATTTTACTTTTTTATAGTTTAAACCATCGACACGTAATAGATCCGATTACAAAAAATAACGATAATACCTTCTTACTTAAATTTTTATCAATTAAGAATCACTTAATATTGTCTCAACCAATAATATCACTAACCTATTCTCAAAGTAGATAGGTTGCACGAAAGTTGCATGTCTTCAGGTGAGGTTAGTGTTACTCAGTAATGTCTTTTTTTACTGTAGCTTCATTAATCATCTTAATGACAAAATTAAGCCTACACAATTAACTGAACACTGTCACTAAATTTTGTTTACTAGGCCTGTTCTTCTCTCTCTCTCTCTCTCTCTCTCACACACACACACATGAGGCCATAAACCAATTACTTAGTGCCAATTTAGAACAACCCCATGGGTTGGCCATTACAATTTCAAACAACAATTCTGTCGGCTGCAGACCTAATTAATGATATTTAATCACTAATTAGTGTTTTTGTGTTCTGGTAATAATTTATCATTAATTAATTACCCTTTCTACAAGTACTGTAGTAGTATAGTACGACTAGCGTAGCCTTAATAATCAAAAGAGGCAAGAAAAGCTGGCATATTTGTATCCTTTAGATATAGATTTCTACAAATTTACTCATCTACTATTTTAATATGAGACTAAATTTAACCAGCCAACCTGCAGTGAATTAGTGAATCGAGTAATGATAATCATTTTACAAAAGATGATCTTAAGTCCGTCTTCTTTAAATTTTTGCTTTTATTTATTTATTTATGGGCTAGGGAAGTAATTTTAGATTTATAAATAAATGAGTTATATGTAAATTTGTTGAGGTGGTTTTAGCCGTGTGTCTAATGTCCTCTCTCCCGTCCCATTATAACTTAAGTTCTTATTTTTTCTCAATGTTCTATAATAATTGTTTATTGTTTTTTTAAATTAATTATCTAATGTGTCATTTTTATTTATCAGATAAAAAATAAGTGAATTTAATTGATTTGATATATTCGCTATAAATTAAGGGATATTGGAGCAAATAATACGAAGTCAAAACATTTCTTGAAATTCATTATATTCAATATGACACACTTATTTAGAGAGTTGGTATTGTGGTAGTGACATTTCTCAACTATTATCAATTTTTTAATTAATTAAATGGTAATAATTCTGCATGCAAATAAAAGAAAATACTCCAATACTATACTTAACATAAAAGGGTGTTTGTTTTTATACTGCTTTTTTCTCTCTCTTTCTCTCTGGTGCAGAGTGGTTGTTTGGGGCATCAGACTCTGCTCTTGTCTTCTTTGGATGCTCAATGCTGATTATGCAGGAGCTTCCCAAACCCATGAAGATGCTAGTAAGTATGTTTCTTTTTCTATTTTGGGTTTTTTGTTTTTTCATTTTCTTTGTTTGTATCCCTGTTGTTCAAACCAAAATCAAGAATTTTTTTTCTTCTTCTCAAGACTTGATTTTTCTTAAGTTTGGGGCTATTAGGGTTTTATAATTTTATGTATTTGATTGAATTTGTGTTATGGGCGTTGCCAATTTTGGTTCTGGAGTGTGATTTTGAGTTAATTTTTTTAATGGGTTTTTCCTCAATTTTGCTCCAGTTGAACTCTGAACTCAAATATGATTTTGAGTTTCTCCATGTTTTGTATTCTTTTTGGCCGTCCATTGCAATGCAAAATGTTTTACTAAGATTGTATATTTTAGATTCCACTTTTTGGTTTAATTTCCATGGTGATATGTGTGTGTGTTGATTTCTGGAAATTTTTGGTCTTCTAAAGGCAGGGATCTAAGCTGTGCATTTTCCTATTCGAAATCGCTGTAACCCTTGACTCTATAGCTAGTTAGCTGTTGTGATTCCAGCATTACTTTTTCTTACTTTTGAAAACTTGATGCAACAATATGGTGTTTCTCTGCCAATTTCCCATTTTTAGTAATGGCAGACACTCAGTGAATTTAGTTGTTTATTCTGTTCTACCACCAGCAATCATAAAGATTATGTCTCTAATTCTCTTTATGGGTGTGGGTGAGTGGGGTGTGACATTTTTGCGAAAGAATGTGCAATTGAACATCTTTACACAGGCAAATAAGAGTTCTTTGAGAGTACCGAACTAACAAACTTCCTTAAGTATTTAACTCTGCTCCTATCCTTCAAATCTTTTACAGTATATACTAGTGAAAGTAATGTAATCTTTATGTTGTCATTGGCAGATAACCAAGGCAGCACATTTTTTCTATTTGAATATTTTGCTCAACTGATTTCTTCTTGATATTTGAGTTTGTGTGATCTAGCCAGACGTCCTCTTTTATGGAGCCCCTCAATATTTCCTTCAAACTGGTCTGTTGCACATAATCTAGTCAAACAATGATATTCTTCATCTTTGGGTTCAAGGGAGGGGTTAATAGATGATATTCTAAGCATACAAGATTGTGAACTCTAAAACTGGTTTTATTTTTCCTTTTGTGTCCTTGCAGGTGAAGTTGCTTTTGCTCGTGGGATTGAGCTATGCTCTCGAAATAAATAGTGAAGGAAGCGAGGGACAGTGTGGAAACAAGCCCAAGTTGGACCCCAGACCGCATAGTGTGTCTATTTTAGAGTTTGGGGCAGTTGGGGATGGGAAAACACTGAACACCATTGCCTTCCAGAATGCTGTTTTCTATCTCAAGTCCTTCGCTGATAAGGGTGGTGCTCAGCTGTATGTACCCCCTGGGAAATGGCTTACAGGAAGTTTCAACCTTACTAGCCACCTTACTTTGTTTCTTGCAACTGATGCCATCATTCTCGCGTCTCAGGTGCCATTCAAATTTTTACTACTCTCACTGATCCGCTCAAAGAGTGCTACTTCCATGTTTTGGGATGCTTAGTCCTGTTTGAACAATGAAGCTAACAGTTCTTATGAGTTTCCCAAATTTCCTTTGTTTCATTAATCTTCAAATTAGGATATTTATTTTAAGTCTTGAACGTAACGGTATTTTAGGAGAACAAATAGGTGGGCTCTTTGAGCACAACCGAGTGAGTAATAGAATAGGTGTATTAGACAGACTTGGAAGCTTCAACTCATTAGCCATGCCATTTGGTAACTTCAATTTTCCAAAAAAAGTTATCAAGTTCCTTAATAAAGTTTGCGGGGAAACTTGTTGCAACAAGTGTGAAAACACAGAAAATTATATTGGTTTCTGTGTCTTCACACTTTGCTATTATCTCGAAATTCCCTATGATTTTCTGTGTTTTCACACTTGCTGCTATTCTTAATCAGGACTACAGTCATTGGGATCTCACAGATGCCCTACCCTCGTATGGTAGAGGGCTTGAGCAACCTGGAGGAAGATATCGAAGCTTAATAAATGGATACATGTTGAAAGATGTGGTAATAACAGGTAAAGAGATGAATCTAAGTAATATTGGTTATCTTGCCACTATATGTTTACTTAGGCAGCCATTACCAACTTAACATTCATTGATGATTGATTGCTATAGGTGACAACGGAACAATCGATGGCCAGGGCTCTGTTTGGTGGGATTTGTTCAACTCACATTCCTTGAACTACAGCCGCCCTCACCTTGTTGAATTTATCAGTTGTAATGACATAGTGGTTTCTAACCTTACTTTTCTTAATGCCCCTGCATATAATATCCATCCAGTCTATTGCAGGTGCGTCAGCTAAACCTTCTAACTCGTGTTTTGAGTTCTCAACTAATATTTTAGTGAGTTAAGTGAGTTACATTTTTCATTGTTTTGGTGTCATGCAGTGACGTGACTGTTCAAAATATCTCGGTATATGCTCCACGCGAGTCACCTCTTACCATTGGCATAGTCCCAGGTATGAGTTGAACTGCACTTGCTTCATTCTGTGAAGCAATTCTACACTAGGCAATTATTACTCTGATGAGTTTTTTGTGTGTTTCTATATCTATAATCTGTTTATCCCTTAGAAATCATAATTGTTCACGCGTTTTCATACTTCGAAAACTTTAATTACATCATCATTTGTAATGCTCCTAAACAAATCTTTTTCAATAAAACCAACTAGACAGGCATTTAAAAATTGATCACAAATTCGGTTTCGTAAATCCGTCTTTTTCAATAAAACATGAAGTACAGTTTTTTTGAGTGGGGTCCTATTACAAAACAACGTTGTTTTGTAAGGAAATTTTTTTTTCCTCTCCCTTGAGTGAGGTTGTGTGACTCCATTGTGATGTGTGTCTGCCTTTGTGTGCAAGTGTGCAGTTACTAGTGTTGTTCACCCAAATGATGCTTGGAACTAATAGAAGGATGGCCCAAATTTGCATGCCAATCTAGTCGTGATTGATCATACATTGTATCACTTAACCTTTGAGACTGTGTACTAACAAATACCTTGTATCATGGCTTCTTTGAGAAGTTGCCAACTCCTTCAGCATATTAAGATAATGCTCTGCCTTTCAGATTCATCGGATAAAGTATGCATCGAGAGCTGCAACATTAGCATGGGATACGATGCAATTGCTCTAAAGAGTGGCTGGGATGAATACGGGATTGCTTACGGTAGACCCACAACAAGTGTACACATCACACAAGTTCGTCTCGAAGCATCTTTGGGTTCTGCACTAGCATTTGGCAGTGAAATGTCTGGTGGCATTTCCAATGTCCTCGTGGAGCATCTTTACATATACAATTCAATCACTGGTATCCAATTCCGGACCACAAAAGGCAGGGGTGGATACATCAAGGAGGTCATCCTATCAGATGTGAAGATGCAAAATGTCCAAATGGCCTTGAGTGCCACTGGACAGAGCGGATCGCACCCAGATGACAAGTTTGATCCAAATGCGCTCCCGATCGTGGATCAGATCACCGTACAGAATGTGATCGGCGACAACATAACTCTTGCGGGAAGCTTCACTGGTATTCAAGAAGCTCCCTTCACTTCTATATGTCTATCAAATATCTCCTTATCACTCGTCCCTTCTGCGCCTCCTCCCTCTTGGATTTGCTCGAACGTCTTGGGATTCTCGGAATCTGTGTTTCCTGAGCCATGTCCTGCCCTCCAGAGCTTGATTTCAAATTCTTCCGTTGCTTGCTTCTCTCTATCAAAATCTTATCGCCAGATTGCCACATTATGAAAATAGTATACGATCACATTTGCCATTGTCATCATTCCTCACATCTCGGGAAGAATCCGAAACTGTCAAAAAAAATTCCATACACCATCATCTCCAAATTAGAACAGATTCTTTGCAATAAGACTTATTTGTCTAGAGTAATTTTTTCTTTATTTTTTACTTTCATCGCCACCCTCGTCAGCCCCATCTTCTGTAATTCTCTTGCTTGTTACTCAAAATCTGCAGATTTGTGTACAGTCTCAATCAAATTCTTGATTCATGTGTAAGGAAATTTTTGGTAGTGATTGATTTTTTTGGTGAGTAAATTATTTCAATGTAAAGGTTTAAATGGAGTGACTTGTCAGTTGTCAGATGAATGTTGTTGGATGTCCAAGGGAAAATATGATTTGATTGGGAAAAGGAGCTGGATTTGAATCCAATGTTCTCTTTATCCATCTTTACTTTTTCCTTTTTGATGTGTAACTTGCCAATATATTTTGTGCTTGTTCATTTGTTATGCACCAGTTCTATTTCTTTCTTTCTTTCTTTGCTATTGGAACCATCCCTAAAAAGTGTTACTGACATGGAATCTTGATTTTAAACGATAGTACAGTATTTTCAGCATAAGGTACATCAATACATGATGTAATGGTATCTTTAGCCTTTAACTAACTATTTCTATTTTGACTAACAATACTAATATAGAAGTCAGATCTTCCGTTTGGCAAAATTCTACCCAATGTACGCATAACACATGGATTGAGGATCCGTGTGCGTGTCCCAAAAAGATTAACTGCCATTTATTTTCTACACCTATACTCAAAACTTTATAGAGATAATTACGAGTGGTTGTATATCATCGTCGACTCATCAAACAGTATGTGAGGGTGGCGCCACATTTACACCTGAGACCATAAAGTAGAGAATGCTATTAACTATTGCAAAATTAAACACTTATAAGGGAGATGCGAGTTTAAGATGCAATATTTATGAAATTTTCCAATTTTGGTCCATGAGCCAAACCGTCAAAAAGGAGGTAAAAACGCTAATATATGAAATTGATCCCAACATTAGGAGGGAGATATATGAAATTTTCTAAGACCTTCAAAATAAGCGTCAGTTCACGGTATAGGCTATAGAGCAGAAACAAGAAAGGTGTCGCCTTTGTAATTTAACACAACAAATGTTTCAACCGATACACCGAATAAAAAGGGAGAAATTCGGGCCGGTCACTTTTCCAAAGTTTATAACCCCTCCAATATCCCGTTCTTTTTTCAATCGCAAAAGATCATTTTTTTTCGAAATATTGCTCAAAATATGTCATTGTTTTCCTCAACAGCTCTGACAACACAGTTTGCATTCAAAAATCACAATTGTGCGTAACGAAATGGAGATCGTCCTGTCCGGTCAGATTGCGGAAGATATGCTTTTTACATTGGGGACTATGCGGCAAACACTTGATAAGATATGATAATGCAACGAAAAAATGCAGGCTATGATAACATGCATATGGAAAACTCTTTTTTCTTTTCAAATATTTACTCTTGGCATGAATGTGTGCCCGTTGTTTCTTAAACATGCTAAGACAAAACGGGTCAGGGGATGGAAATATGATATGAGAGATTATGATATGACTGTTAGCCGGCTTTGAAGGGTTATGAGTGTAGGGCCTAGTGGCGATTTTGGGATGGAAGTGGGTGAAGTTTTGGATCACTTTTTAGTCATTTGACTAGTGCATCATTCAAGAAAGGAGTTCAATCACAAGATTAGTGAATCCAACTAATCGATGCCTCGGAAGGGACCACTTTTTTTTGTTGCTCTAACTTTTGTCTAGGTCACCCTTGCGGGTTTTCAACCTAGCGAGCTTTTGTTTTATATATAGACAGGGAGCCTTGTCGTCCAATGCATGCAATTTGTTGATGTAGAAGGATCACGACTTTGAAGATGAAGGGGTGTAGCCCTTTGTTGCGCCTTTGGGTGAGATGGAATGGACAACTGTCTCTAAAAAAATGAGAGACTCGACAGACAAAATTTATGGGTTTTGTTGGAGAAGCCACAAGATGACTTGATCAACAAATTTTGTGAGATGCGACGCAAAATCCCCTAGAAGACTCGATTGACGTGTTTTGTAAAAAAATGAAAGGGGACAACCCCAGAAAGAATTAATTGATATGTTTTGCAAAATGAATGGGGGGCAGCCCCAGAAAGAATTGATACATTTGAAAGGAAAGGCAAAAACACGTTTGAAGAAATGAGAATGACTCCAATGAACAAAAAGAGAGTCGGGATCTAGAATTCCCTCTATTGCTGAGTATCATCGGATTGGTGGGTTATGGACCCTACTTGATATTTATCTTTTGATAATTTTTGTATGGATTAGTAAGAATTTGTCTTGAATTGGATCATGTTACAACCAATTGAAACAATGTTGTAGGTGGCAACTGGGTTGGGATGTATGGTTGAAGTGTGTTTAGGATTGATAAGAAATGGGCTTTTGGCTTTTAGCTTTAGGGTTATGGGGTGGTCATCATTGGAAGAGATATCAAGAGCGATCGTTAGTTAGCCTTTAAGCTGTGGGTTTGGATGGAAAATTGGTTTCTGGCTTTTGGTTTTGGTCCATATTGGGGAAGTGGATACGGGTCGATTCTCCAAGAAAGGCTCCAACCTATTTGTGTAAGAGAGAGAAGTGGACAAATGATTGCTTTTCTCTAGAGGGGATTTTTTTTCTTTTCTTCTCTTTTTTTTCTATCCTTTTCTTCTTCTTTTTTCTTTCTCTGTTTTTCTTCTTCTTCTTTTTTCTTTTTTCTTTCTCCTTTTTTTTTGGAGCATTATAGGAAAATAATGAAAACATGTCCAGTCTCCCTCTTTGGAGCAGGTGAATGGTCATTCTTGGTTGGTACAAGGGTGGAACAGCATGTAGACACCTCAATTTCGTACCCCTACCGGTCTTGGAAGGGGGGGGGGGTGCGGCTCCTTATGGTGGGGAGCGACTCCATGCCCTTTCCACTGTTATAGTTCTGGGGCAGTTTCTCATATTTTTTTCTTTAAAAGGACGGACTTGTTTCCATTTTTTGTATATGTATCTGTAAACTCATTGCTTTGTAATATCTTTACTGCCAGGACCACGATCTAGTATGTGTTCCTTCTCGATCTGTGTATGTGATCATAAAAGCTGGCAAGCCCATCTTTCCATAATCTCTCAGTGTGTTCTGTATGTTTTGTTTTGTTTTCATCTAACGTCTTGTTTGTCGCTCGGAAGCCATGCTCATTTTTCTATACTTCCATGTTTTGTCTAATGCATGATCATATCTATGGTTGTTTCATTTATATCTGCGGCACGTATCGAAATGTACGAGACCACTTTTCATTTATAAATTCTATCCGTGGGCACAAAAGACAATGATTCCATGAGACGTACAGTTTCCATTGTATTTTCAGATGGAGGGGCTTGCATATAAATTGGGAAATGCTCCAAGTAGCTTCCCCTTTGGTCAACAAGTTCTCATTTGTTTAATTTTTCCATGAATGAAATGTGTCCGACCTATGAAAAGTTTTGTGTGATGATTGCTATGGGGATAGGATTTAGTATTCATGTTCCCTCTACTACTCGTACTCATTTCATGGCTATTAGGGAAATGTTCAAGTTTGATCCGATGGGGATCAATGGACTCATTCACGTATTTGACTTATTTTTCTACTCTATTTTCAGAATATCAGGAAAATTGGGTGTATTTGCGGCAGCGACGGGCGTCTTTATTTCAGTGTATTCTAGGAAGATTTTTCCTAGTGGGTCCCCCTGGAACTATTGATATCCGAGCTGTTGATATAGTACTGTAGTATCGGGGTTGTCGAGTAAATGTTATTCCAGTCATTTTGGCCGCAACTTCGGAGGGCCTCGATGCTTATTCGTCTAGAGACGACTATTTCCATTCCGGGAGTCCTATTCTAGTCCATATGCGGCTCGAGGTGCATTTTAACTAAATTCATCGGTCGATTTTGACTCATGGACGCTATGATCCTTCTAGTTACGGGGCCTGAGGAAATTATGAAAATGTTTTCAGAACCGAGCGGTACTGGGTTGAGCATTTTGCTCATGTCAATTGTTTGGATATTATCTGGGTAATCACTCATTGGCGAATTAAGTGTTTCTATATGTATACCAACGTATATGCACAAGTTATTCTTGTAGGTCTTCGTAGGATGACTTTCTATCTGTCGTATATGATTCTTCAATAATTTGGTCGGGTGCAGGTTGTACCACACCGGGATCGTCCCCTGACGGCAATGGAAGGATGTGATGGTGACATTCCTGAGTTAATCCGTGATTGGTGGGATCTGACCGAGTCCAGATGTGCCACTGCCTATGTGTTCCCAGAGAACATACTTTTATCGCGTGTTTATCTTAACTGGGATGTTGCAATTATGGAAGAACATTCCTGCATAATCAGGCGTATGTTTCGAGGTATGTTGGAGCGCAAATTCACAAACGAGTTGGACACTTGTTTGTTGGAAATTGGTGAAGATCTGGAGAGCTCGGATCTTCCTGTTCCAATAATGTCGCGTCGGCCATCCCGACGATTCTAGGAAGGATATGGTGATGCCGGTGCTGGTCCTAGTAATGTCGGGAGATTGAGTAACATTGCACGGCGAAGTAACGCGGTCAGACCGAATGATGGTGCAGGACCTAGTAATGCTGTCGTATCGAATAATGGGTATGCTGGGAGTAATGAAGGTAGTTCGATGCCTTCTTCAGATGGTGATGCAGAAGCATCGAGAGCACCTTGGAGGAGTGTTTGGTCTCGTCTGAGGCATCGGTGATAGAGGGGAATTTTGTTGTCGGGGATTTAATGACTACCCCAGAGTTTTCAGTGTGTTGGTCTAGATGTTTTGAGGATGTTAATGACTACCCTTAGTGTTTTAAACATGTACTCAACAGTTGCATGTTATGGACCTTGTATTATATTTTATATATTATTATGTTTTGTAATGGTTTTTCTTTCGTTGGTCAAGGATTCTATTGTAAGATTTTGTAGCATCGTTGTAATATTTTTTAAGTGTAGGAGGAGCCTTCTGTGTATATAAGACTGTACCCTTAAGTTGCTGTTGTCAAGGGCTTTTATCATAAATTCTTGTAGCATCGTTGTAATATTTCTGAAGTGAAGGAGAAGCCTTCTGTGTATATAAGACCGCACCCTTAGGCTACCTACGTTCCTCATTGCGAGGCTCGGGTCTACGTAGTTATGGTTTTATTGGGGACCAATCTCCTGAAGACCTGTTTTGTCGAAAACTATTATGCTAGAGACCGTATGCTGTAGGCTGTATGCTGGGGACTTTATGATGGTGGCTGTATGCTGGAGACTTTTCTCTCCCTTATTTTCTTCTGGTTTTTTTTTGTGCTCTAACTTTTGTCTAGACTGCCCTTTTGAGTTTTTAACCTAGCGAGCCCTTATTGATCCTTGTATTTTTTTTTTCTTTTTTTGTTTGCTATAACTTTTTCCTAGGCCGCACTTTCGGGTTTTCAAGCTAGCGAGCTTAAAAAAGATATAAAGTATCTGGGCCACTATAGCATGCTATATTAGCACTACCATGGCTTATGCATAGTATTGTTTGAGTTTATCCATGTTGAAGGACTGAACAAGATCTTCCCCATCTTGATTTATGAGGAATACAGTGCCTCCTGACTGTATGTGTATCACTATGTAGGGTCACATCTATGGAGACTTCTATTTTCCCTTTCTGTCGATATAACTTGTGGGTTTTCTCGAAGTGCCAGGTCACCACTTGAATGTTTCGACCTTTGACCATTTTGTTAAATACTCGAGCTATTCTTCTATGATATGCTCGAGTGTGTTCTAAAGCAATAGTCGACGTTCATCTAGGTAGGAGAACTAACTCATCGTATCGTTGCCTTAGCCAGTCAACTTCGGCTATGTCTGCTTCCATCATTGTTCTTAATGAGGGAATTTCATTCTCAATTGGTAGTACGACTTCTATGTCGTAGGCTAGGGAATATGGTGTAGCCCCTGTAGGTGTGCGAACCAATGTGCGATACCCCCAAAGGGCTAGTGGTAATTTCTCTGGCCAGTCCCTTTCGGTTTAGCCATTTTCCTAATAATGTTTTCAAGTGTTTTGTTAGATGTTTCGACTGCCCTATTGGCTTGTGGTCGGTAAGGTGTTGACTTGTGTCGATGTACTCTGAATTCATCTAGTAAGCGATTTACTTCCATTTGAAAGTGTGTACCATTATCGGAGATCATCTCAAAGGGTATCCCATATCTGTATATAATGTTAGTTTTGATGAACTCGGCCACCTTCTTGGCGTTCAGTATTTTGTAGGAAGCTGCTTCTACCCATTGAGTGAAGTAGTCGATGGCCACTAAGACATATTTATGTCCATTTGATCCTTTGGGATGGACTTGTCCTATGACGTCGACTCCCCAGGTTGAAAAGAGCCAAGGAACGGTAGAGTATATATGGAGGAACATGTTGTAGGTTGGCTGATGTGTGCAAAAACGCATCTCGGACAAGATTATCCGGCCGTATCAAGTAATAAAGTTTGTAAGTACGAGTCGATCCCACGAGGAATGCGCGTAATTCTCATTCCAACTAAGTACCGAAATTATGATAACTAATTATATTTGAGCGAAAAGAAATTGAATTAAAATCTAAAAATATAAACAACCTAGAAAGCAATTAAATCTATACTACAACGGAGGTGGTTTGGCAACAACAAATCAAGATAGAAATATAGGAACGCATTATTTCTAGTCTAGCCGGTGTTTTAATTTAATCATCTTTTTGCTTTTCTTTAACTCAAGTCTTGGTGGTCGGACGCGCTATTTTATTCGCTACGGGCTTTCGCTACGTATAGCAAATCTAGTTATTTTTCAACCTTGCTACGGGCTCATATCATCGCAACACATAACATAGGGGAGAAAATAACCGCATGTGTAAACAAGCATCCAAAGACTATCTAGGCACGACCTCCTTTCGGTCTCACGCCACGCAAACTACTATTGTGATTTTCGAAATAACAGGAAGGGCTTTCGCTTCGTATCCTATCATTCTAGTGATCATCTAATGGTTCGCTACGCCATTAAAAGCATGAAGCACATACAATAATAACCAAGCGCATGGGTAATACTTCGCAAAAAAAAAAAAACTCTCTATATTTTTTTACAAGTCATGTTGGTAGCCGAGACAACTAAAATTAGTTAACTACAGGCTCTCGCATCTTATAGTCAACCCTAACCTCCACGACCTCGCGAATGGCTAAGGTGGTTCGATCGCGTGTCAAACCTAGTCTCATTTTGGCTATCGGTGTATGTCACAAAACACCAATTATTAAATTGATTGGTCCGAAATATAAAGGTAGCTCTCGCAGATCCTAAATATTTCTAAAATCATTTAATTATTGACCAGATAATTAAAAGCATTAATTTCACAAAATAATAACCAACATAAACGTGTAATAAATAAAGAGATAAATTAAATTAAAACACTACATTTGAGATAGAAAAATAATTGCATTCCATAAATAATTGAAGCACAAACCAATTCAACAATTACAAAATAAATCAACCCAAAAATTATACAACTATTAAAAATAGAGGTAGGAAAAATTAAACCGAATGTTGCTCGAATCCGGGGTTGAAATCTTTTGCAAATGCGTCCTTGGCCCTTGATTTGAAGCTCCAAACCTTCAATGGTGATCAAGCATTGGAGATTTGATGAGAAAATGAGATGAAATGGGGTTGGTGCCCCATTTTGGGAACAAAGTCCCGAAATGGGGACTTGTTCTTTCAAATGAAGCTGCCTGGAATTATAAAAATGAAGGGAAACAACAACGCTAATAGGTAGGGGCAATATAGGAAGTGAAGGAAAGAATTGAGGGCTGAAATGGAAGGGAAAAAGTGGCTGGAAGGAGTGAGGGAAGTGGGTGGATTAGCGGGTGATTGGGCTGTTTGGGCCGCGGGCTACTCGAATCCGGATGGAGGACCGCAGGTCTCATTAGTGGAGAGGAAGCAGCAGCAAGCGACAAGTGTCTCCACAGGCCAGCCGACAACGCATAAGGGGCTTCAGGAAATTTTGCGGGCCACCCCTGCTTTTCTGATTCTTGCTCCGGTGCCCCTGGACTTTCTGATCTTAGCGCCGCCGGCCAGACTTCTTCCAGGTTTGCAGATTGGTCCTTCGTTAGTGATTTAAGCTTCCGTTAGCCTCTGTTAAGCCTCAATTGCCTTGAATATCTTGACGGACTTAACGGACGTTGTCCAAATATTTTCTACTTCAACTTTTAAGCCCGGAATTACGGAATTACCTATAAAAGCGAACTTCGTGGCAAATGCTAAATGGGCGCCTCAAATGGGCGGGCAAGTATAAAAGCTATATGGGCGGGCACTAAATGATTATGCATTATCAAATAAATATAAAAATTACAAAAATAATTTACAAATAAATAGGAAACTGATTAAAGGAAAATGTCATCTTTGATAGCATTAAGCTCACCTTCAAGGCTTGTTCGATCGTCTTCCAACAAAGACAACTTGATTCTCATGAAAACTAGTATAGATATATCTTTGCAATTTTGGGGTGGTGGCGGTTGGAGCAAATATTATACTCAATTTTGGGGTGGCGGTGGCGGTTGGAAATAATATTGAGCGTGTGTGTGTGCGTATATGGTGGGGGGTGGTTGGAAGAGTGGGTGTACAAATAAATATATTAATTATATTAAATGTCAAAATCTTAAGATTTTATAATTATGTATGTAATTGATAAAACAAAATTAGAAGAAAGTTAATGAGTTTTAGTATGGGTGCCCAAGGGGCCCAAAATTAATCAATGTGGAAATCTTGCAAGTGGGCATGCCCATTTGTGCCCACTTAAAATTTTGGGTGTGCCCATACCCATTATTCTTGGGCGGTGCAGGCGGGCAAATGGGCGCAAAATTGCCACCTCTAATGGAAACCTACATTAAGCACAAAAACACAAATAATAATATTTCCAAAGCAAAATTAACTCAAAAATAACACAAAATAAATGAAAATTCCCGGGAAAATTCACTCACTCATTGGCCGAATGCACAATGGTCGCGGTCGGTTTCAAGCGTGCTCCAGTAGTACCCCTGTCTAAATGTTTTCTTCGAAAGCATATGTCCGTTTATGTATGGCCTACAAGTACCACCATGCAACTGATCCATGACTCGTTCTGCTTTTATTTGGTCTATACATAAAAGGTTTAAACCCTGGTAGTGTCTTTTGTAAAGGCTATCCCCACTAATAACAAACTGTGGAGCTCATCGTCGAAGAGCGACTCTTCCTTTCTTGTCTAAGTTGTTCGGATATTTGCCATTTTTAAGCAAATTCTAGATTTCTAAGTACCAAGGTTCAATATCTCCCCTAAAGCTATGTTGATTGTGAAACAGTAAGCAAGAGTGACCTTTTTTCCTACTACAAAGGGTTGTACTATTATGTCTGATGGAACTTCAACCAGTGAAGCCAAAGTTGCTAAAGCATATGTGAATCGATTTCTGTCCCGCGACAGATAATGAAATGATATGTCGTCAAACCCTTAAGCGAAAGTGGTCAAACGGGCATGATATAGTTGTAGACGGGGATTTTACATTTTCCATTTTCCTTCGACCTGGTTTATAATCATTATAATCAGAGCTGAGTCACCGAAAACTTCTAATTCTTTTGCCCCTCTGCGAAGGGCTTCTTCTAGACTAGCGATGCAGGCCTCATATTCAATATTGTTGTTGGAGTATTCAAACTCTAATTTGATGGCTAAAGGTGTATGAGAGTCTGTTGGATCAATAAGCAGTATCCCTATGTCGAATCCTCATTTGTTGGCAGCCCCATCAAAAAATAGTTTCCATTTGGTGTCATGATCTGTAATTTCAAAAATGGCTTCATCTAGAAAGTCTGGTTCCTCGACATTTTCTGTTTCTAATGGTAGATCTGCCAAGTGATATGCAATTATGCTCCCCTTGATAGACTTAAGGTTATCATATATGATGTCAAATTCGTTGAGCGGGAAGGACCATTTGGCTAGCATGCTGGATAGTGATGGTTTCCCAAAGGTGTATTTTATTGGGTCCATGATGGGAGCACTAAAGTGTGATAAAATTAGCCGATTTTATGATTTATTTTAGAGTAAATATTACACTTTTGGTTGGTTTTGTGCTGGTTTATGTTTGTAGGTGTGAAGGGAGCTGCAACAGAGGGAAGCTTTAAAAATGCTGGATTGCAAGAAAATGGAAGTTCGTGATGTCACATGGGCATGTGTTGTTCAAATTTCGGAGCTGAAGCTGTTGTCCAGTTGCTGAATTTTCCAGCAGAACTGTTGGGCAGTTAAGAAAGCTGTTATTTCTTCCTAATTATATTTATTTATTAAAGGAAAAATTGATTTGGAAGTTTTGGGTGGTTTTAGGAAGTTATTGGTAGTTTTAAAACTACCAAGTAGTGGCTTTAGTGGGAGAGAGGAGTGGTATTTTATGCTGTAATTTGTCCAGAACAGGGAGGAATTCGTCCAGGGGAATTGGCAGGCATCGGATAGTAACTTTGAGGTAGAAAAATAACTAACAATTGCTAGGAGAGAAGTGTAGGGAACTTATATACTTCTTTGAAGTTCATAACTTGCTGGGAACAAAAACTCTTGTTATTTTGTAAGTTGTTTTAATCATGTTTAGTAGCTAACTTCTTTCTTCCAGTCAATGAGCAATTAAGTCTCAAGCATTTTACTTCTGTGAGATCTAATAGAATTAATTCTTGTTTTGTTTACAAATATTTGTTTGTTCTCCGTTTAACACGTTGGAAGATTATTGTGTTTAATTAATGTTTAATGGCCAGAATATTAATTAACATAATATTCTATAGCTAGTTAACGCTGTTGATCCGTAATTGTCCTCGGTCTTAGCAAAGTGGCAAGTAATACACCTTTTAGGCATCACAAGCATAATAGGATCGTATTACGGGAACGGATAATCATTGTTACATGTTATTGCTTCAATATGCATGGCTTTGAATCGGGTCTCTCTCTTCTTAATGCAACCGGGTTATTAAATCTTACGAGCGTCTCGGAGGTTGAAATTCGGTTAGACGATAATTAATGAGCGTCTCTTGATTATCCACACGGTGAGGAGAGATTGAGTGTTAGGCGTTTGTCGACACTTATAACCGGTTTATTTGTATTTAAACAAGATATTTTTGCATCTATGATCAGAAGTAAAATGCAAGATGAAAATTGGTTCATTGGCTGGATTTTAAATTTATTGTTTTAAATCAAGCTTAGTCTGTTAGTTTAATTAAAAGCATTAATTTTTTGTTAATTAGTCTGTAAGTTTATTCTTAGTTAATTTAAAATCAAAATTTGTGTTCTTTTATTTACTAATAAAATTCTAAAAATGAATAAGTACAACATTCCCTGTGGATACGAACCCGACTTACTTTATACTCGTTATTAAAGAAGGAGGAAAATTAATTTTGATGATTTGACATACGTCAGTCCACATATGGATGTCAGCTGTCTAATCGGCTGATGTAATGTAATCCACCAATGAAACCTTTGACTTCGCTCGGAGCCCTTGGTTGTGGCATATTTGTGATGGCTTTTACTTTTGCAGGCTCTATCTAAATTCCCTGCTCAGTTACCATGAACCCTAGCACTTTTCATTTGATGACTCTAAAGGTGTACTTGGCTGGGTTGAGTTTCATCTGGTGTTTTTTGTAAAATTTGTGAAGGTCTCTAATGTGGGCACCATCTGTTACATCTGAGTGAATGATCATATCATCCACGTATACTTCTATCCCTTTGTGAATCATGTCATGGAATAGGGCAGTAACAGCTCTCTGATATGTAGCCCCAACGTTCTTCAACCCAAATGGCATGACTATGTAACAGTATGTTACCCAAGGGGTGATAAATGAAGTTTTTTCACGATCTGTTGTTGCCATTTTGATCTGGTTGTAACCAAGCATGTCATCCACAAAGGATCTTACTTTGTGGGATGCTACAACGTCTACCTCAATGTCAATGTTTGGTAACGGGAAGTCATCTTTCGGAGATCCTTTGTTGAAGGTCACGGAAGTCGACATTGATCCAAACCTTTCCATTGGGTTTCAGTACTGTTACTATGTTGATAACCAGATCAGGTATTCAACCACCCGGATAAACTTAACATGTAGTTGTTTCATGATCTCTTCTTTCACGTGGAGAGACCATTCAGGCTTGATTCTGCGCAGTTTCTGTTTTATTGGCTTAACATCAAGGTATGTTGGAATTCGATGCTCTACTATGGCTAGATCCAATCTAGGCATGTCTTCATAAGACCAATCAAACACATCTGTGAATTTTGTCAGTAAACTGATCAATGTTGTTCTGTCATTTCCTTGCAGATAATTGCCTATTCTAACTTCTATGATTTCATTGTTCAGCCCCAGATTGATGACATACACATTTTCTTTTGTTCCTGCTGATGTGTGCTTTTCTTGTCCCTTGGCCAACTTGGTGAGCTCAATTAGGTAATCTTTATCTTTTTGGTACTTTTTGTTAAATAATTCATTATTAATGGGTTCAATTATGTTTTTGTTATGTTCAGTTAATTCATCTTTTAACAAATTGGCAACTAATGAGTAAATGCAAACACTTAGACTTTCACTAAAAGAGGTGGTTACATGGTTGGCTATTTTATCGAGGTCTTCAGAGGTAAGGTCTTTGATATCAGTGTCAAAAAGCGGGTTGGTATGTGACCAGTACGTGGTATAAGGAATATGGGAGGGGTATGGTGTATCCAAATCGATCAACTAGGTCCGCAGCAGTCAAAAGAGGTCCAGTAGTGGTGTGCCAATTTTGCGGTGGACTATCTATGATAGCCACAAATTCCTTTGGTGGTTCAACATAATCAGTGTTTCCATCGATCATTCTTAGGAAGTTATCTCTCATGTAGTAACTGTCAAGCAATGCTAAAACATAATCATCCTGATCTATGTTCCAGGTATTTTAAATTGTCACTGTTTTGTATGCAGGGTTGCGAGGTTCAAGGACCACTTTTTCCATCTCACTTGTAGTGAGACTCACATCTTCGAATATTTCCCAAACAGGATGTCTCTTGCTGTTACTGTCAACCCATGTAGTTTTCTCAAGGTTGTTCACCTTTTCCTGAGGTGAATTCTGACCTTTAATTGATATGACAATCTAGGGGAGTATGTTATAATCAGAGTTTGGTTCTTTTGCAAATAGAGGGACAATAATGTAAGGCAAAAGTTCTTTATTTTCAAGCTGAAAAGGTGGATAGATCAGTACATTATTAGTCTCGATTGCGTTGATCTGAGGCAAGGGTTGTTCACTATGTTTTGTAATGCGTGCGACTTTTCGATGACCTTGTTGTCGATGAGATTTTGAATGGCAGCCCTGAGCAGGTAGCATTTGTCAGTGAGATGACCACTGTACTAATGGTACTCACAATACTGGGTGTGATTCCATGTGTCGGGTAATGGGCTTGGGGGTTTATAACCCTCGAGTGATTTGATCTGGCCGTGGGCCCATAATGTTCAAAAAATGGAAGATCTTGGAGTGGTAGAGCATCATAATGCCTTGCTCCCTTTTTCAGTTCTTTCTTTCCTTTCAGATGGGACAAAATGTTTGACTAGGATTTGGTTGCTTAGTAATATAATTAAGTTTCCCTCTTTCGTCTTTGACTAGAGCAATATTGTGCAAGAGACACATTGTATGTGTTTCCATTTGAGGGTTTGATCCATTCCGGTGAGCTTCGTTCAGAAATGTTATATTGGTTTCTCCTGTTGGGGTCTAGGGGAACATTTGCTGGGTGAAGTTTGTTGCAGGATCATGAGTGAAGTAACTCTTTGGGTCGTTGGTGGGGGATGTTCTTTGGTGGCAGGTGTCGGGGTAAGAGAGTGTTAGGTCGGTGTTTGGAGGGAGGATAATTTGTGAAGGAGAGCTGTAGGTGTTTTGGCTTGGAATTTTGGTGTTTTGGTTGAAAGGGTTGATGTTTGGGTGAGGAGAATAAACATCAAATATGTCGGTGTTTTGAGGGAAGACATTTTCTATTGAGGCGGGAAAATTGACTTTTGGGAGAGCAAAGGGATTGTCAGCTGAGGTTTGCAAATTTTTCATTCGTTGAGAAAACTGTGAAGATTTCTGCTAAACCTTCCAAGAGCGGTTTCTGACCATCTGGTTTATTACCCTTTCCATATGGGTATCTAATTCTCACTTTAGTCAATCCTGGAATTCAGGATGTGGGACATATCCGGGATCTTCTATTTCGGTGCCAATAACAGTCTGTTCATCTTTGGCGGCCGACTCAAATATGTGCTGTTTGAACTGTCCTTTGTACTCAAACCCAAATTTGTACTATCCGAACTACCTTCTGTATTTGAACTAAACTCTCTTATCAAACGACCAATGTTGTCTCTTCATTTCCAGGTCCAGGCCAGGTTTATGAGGAAAAAGGGTCAAAGAAGGTATGGCTCAAAGGTTTGGCTTGAAAGGTACAGTGTGCATTTTTATTAATGAACATTTTTTTGTTGTATTTCTTAAAGTTGGTCACACAAGCATAACTTTATTTTGACTCTCTTTATTAGGTCCTGGAACAGTGGATTCTTTCTCCAGAGTATAAGACTTTCGTATTCTACCTGCCTTTCAACCTCCCAAGATCAAACAAATCATGCGCAAAGGGCCTATACTCTTTTCGGGATCCATCATTCGAATCGTTCTAGTGAGATACCATCAAATTCATTGATCATTCCTTATGCATTTTGTTTGATCAAAAAAATATCTTTTTTTTATCAAGAAAATATCTTTCTTTTCCCTCTCTTTTTTTGCAATTGAGGTTGGTCATTAACTTTGTGGTATAAAACTGACCGGTCAATGAATTGTCCTAAAAGATATACATACAATTAACATGGCTAATGTAGGGGGTAGGCTGACTTTGGTGTAGAGGGTAGCAGTTCAGAATAAGTCTACGTAAGTGCACATGTGTGAGTCAGCTAGGAAAGCTAGGAACTTTTTACAGTAATATAAAGCCGTAAAAATGTCATCTTTTTTTTTTGGATTTTCTCAGTTGATTAGTTTGTAATTCTCATAAGCAAGGTTCTAAAAATCGTTAGACGGCCGCTAGACAGCACACTAGCGCCTAGCGCCTAGGGGACTAGTCGAGGCGTAATCGGGGCCTAGGCGGGGCCTAGAATTAAGGCATAATTACCATTTTTTTGATAATTTACATCAAAGATAAAACACATTGAATACAAATTTAATTTTTTTTATGTTTGTCATTTTATCAAACACTTGTCTATATTTGTAAAAGGAACAAAAATATACAAACCTACCATTAATCCAAATTCTCAACCCCAATGCAATAAACCAGCCAAGTTTAGAACTAAAAATAAAAAAGATCTTACTCCAGTTCGCCCCCCATTACCTCCCTCTCTGCCTTACCATTACCACCCCCCTTCCTTCTCCAGTTCGCCCTCTTCCTTCTCCGGTCACCGCATGCCACAAAATCAAAGCTACAAAAATAAATTAAGGTCAGCGAGATTTGGCGTAAACGCCGACTTGGTCAATTAAGCGGCGACTAAGAAAGTCGCAGCGGTAGAGAGGGCCTAGCGCCTAGGCGGAGCTAGGCGGGGAGTTCTAGAACACTGCTCATAAGAGACTGAGCGATCGCCCGAGATGGCCATTCAATCAATAAATAGAAAGAAAAGTGGAGAAACTATCTATTCCTCTTAATTACATGTTTGTCCTAATCCCCAAAATAAAATTGACAAATAAAATAATATTTACATATAGGGTTCTTCGCCAACAGAAATTTAAATTACAAATATCAGTTGCCAAAAGCAAATAGCAATAATAACAGAGCATGTATGTATTGTATCATCAAAGCAATTATATATATAGATACGTGAAATAAAAATCTAGATTATGTGTAAAAGCATGTCGAGTATGTAAATAAATTTATCAACCCAAAAAAAAAATGAGTCTAGCCCTCTTTTATTTTTTTTAATAAAAAAACAACATTCCCAGCAAAGTTGTCACTGTGAGAACCCGGTTCTGAAACCCCTGTCGTTCGTATGAGAAATGACGTGTCTCAAGAAACAACTAAAGCACGTGGAACGCACTCGGCCTCATCGTGGACTCTAAATATGTGTGTACAGAGTTGCAACTTCTATTGTAAAGTTAAACAGAGAAAAACCAAGTGTTCTAGAAAATGTGTAGGTTTGGGGGTTAAGTTACGAGTTGGGAAGGGGTTAAACACCCAACTCGCCCTTTCGGTCTCGTTTTGGGGTTTATTAAAATAGCATGTTTCTTAAATATTTTTAGTCTAGAAAAGTATTATATATATATATATATATATATATATATATATATATATATATATGTATATTGAAAATAACTGGCTTTGTTTTTAATGTTATTTGGGCATAATAACAACTATGTTTGTGTATATATTAACAACACAAGGATGTTTATTATAAATTTAACTATATAAATTTATATTAACATTTATCAATAAGCATGCATAATTATTTTATTTACATTTTATTTATTATTTACTACATTCTTATATATAATAATATTTAACTAATCATAACATTTTTAATATTTACATAGCATGCATAATATTAATATTTCTACATTTTATCTAATAATAACGGAAACAAATTAGTAGGGAGGACCTATCTCTTGAAGCGTGAATATCTGAACGCCGGTATATACGCCTAGGCTTTAGCCCACTAGGCGTTTGAAATCTTTAGGTGAGCTTCTCATATCCTTCCGAGAAAGGAAGTCTCTTTTATCTTATCATGATGTGTCGTGTCTTGTCGTGTTGTGTTATGTCGTGTTGTGTTGTGTTATGTTGTTTTGGGCAGCGTAACATTTTCTTATTGTCTTTTGATCAGCTTGTCGGGGCAAGAACCATATCTTCAGATGGCTCGCTCGGGCGAGGCGAGCTTGAAGCTTGCGCTTGCTCGAGCAAATGCTCGCTTGCTCGAACGCCCACTTTCTTCTTCTTCGAGGAGGAGGATTAAAGTAACTAACATAAAGTTAACATCCTGGACTAACGTCCACTTGAATTTGGGCTCGGTTGCATCATAACTAAAGTATGGTGGCCCAGATAACATTTTTAAATTTTCGGTGGCCGAACTGCAAAAATTGGGAAAGTTTGGTGGCCCAATTATGTGTTTTACCAAGGATATAATGATGATAGTAAGGATTATCTCTGTTGAAATAATGATTATCAACAAGAAAATTCATTAATTAAATGTTGTTGTTGATGTAGTTTGCTACTGCTGCCGATGATGATGATTCTTAGATAATTGAGGACTCTTCCGTCGACATGACATAATTTTTGATCTCGAATGAACCACGGAACCCATCACTTTGAGTGCCCCGGTTTCTCACATTTTATTTTCCCTTAAAGGAAAACAAAATCAAAACGTTTTAAGGCGCGCGGAATACGTCCGGCCTCATTGTGGACTCAAAATATGATCAACAGAGTCGTCATCTTTATTTTAAGGAAAAATAAATAAAAACAAAATGTAACCATATTTGAAAAGGGTTCGGAGGCTAAGTTACGAGGTGGGAAAGTGTTAGGCATCCAACTCGCCCTTTCGGTCTCAAAATAGTTTTTTTTTTGCTAAAATATGTTTTTTATATATTTATTTAGCAGATGAAATAAAGCATTTAAACATATATTTATAAATATTTGGTCATAATAATAGCTCTTTTTAGTGCTATTTTCTATAGAACTTCGGGAATCATAACTGCTTATATTGCTTACATTTTGCTAGTCTAAATAGCACTTTTATATAATAAAAACTTTAAATAACTGACCATGTCTTATTTTATTTAATTTCTTGCAAGTGCACAAGACTATTGTAGAATAACTTGGGAAGCAAGGGTCGAACTACAGAGACAAGAAGAATACTATTAGCAGGAATATCGACAGCTTTTTAAACTAAGGGGGGTTTTTATTTTGTTTTATTTAATCTAATTTTACTTTACTAAATTAGAAAATTTAATTAATCAACCAACAGCAATCACAGTTTATAAAGATCTTATGGAGGAGGGAAATCTAGGATTAGGGATTCACTTGTATCTACTCTATTGCTTTTTTAAGTATAGTATCATTCAATAACTTGGGTTTGTTCACAAAAGATAGATATAGATTGTCAAATTATAATTCAGTCTACATCCTAAATAATTCATCCAATATATATCGTAAGAACAAGAACATATGAATCATATCTATCACTTAGGTCATATATATGAACCTAACCCTAACTTATCCTCTCGTGCATCGATAAGGTCAATTTATCACGATGGTGAGGCAGTGTACGACATATGCATTTGACCGTGCAGCTATCCACACCTCTAGGCCTTTACTGCTTGCGATTCCATTCATTTGGTCAAAGCTAGACAATAAAGGGATTGATAAACATCATGATCAACAAGAATTGAATGAATAAACATATATTAAGCAATAGATTCGATACAAGTTACCTCCCAACTCCAAGATTAATGGACGGTTAGTTCCTCATTAACGATGAACTGAACAACGGAATGAATGAATACATGAATCGATCTTCAAAACTATAATTACAATCACTAAATTATGTATTACAAACTAAAATCGGTGTTAGAACTGTTTCCTAAGTATTTCTGGACGTCCTTTTGCTTTGGCTACCGTCTTCTACATATATCAAGGTGTTTTAGGGAGCATAGGAGGTTCAATCCAAGTGAAAGACCTGTAAGTCGGTTTCCGGTGACCTTGCGGCCGCAAGGGTCTTGATCGGGCTAGGCTGCTCACTGGATACCTTGCGAGGGCAAGGTCTTGGAGGCATGCGGCCGCAAGGTGTCCAGTTGTTTCTTTTTACTTCTTTTCAATAGTTGCACTTTGCACCCTTCCTCAAAATCTTCAATAAAGGCTTTGTAAATCCCATATTTTCACCTAAAACCCTGAAACTCACCATATAACTCAAAAAACACATATTAGTAGCCAAAAGCCTCGTGGAATTGCTATTTCTAAGTCATAAAAGTACCTTATAAAGACGTATAAAATACGTCTATCAAATACCCCCAAACTTAGACTTTGCTCGTCCACGAGTAAACAAAACTTATAAATACAAAAGCTAAAGAAATAAACAAAATCTTTTTGGAGGGTGACATTATTTACACTCCTCTAGAAACCCACAAACTCAAGGAGACTCTAACGAGTGACTCAACTATGTAGATAAATACAAAAACTAATAAATACAAAAGCAAGAAAAATTATACTAAAAGCAATAAATACAAAATAAAACAAAAAATCTTTTTGGTTTCAATCTCAAGTCGCTAAGGCATGGCATATCACAGTTGTCTCAGAAAGATGCTCACCACATATGTGCTGACTAATTCATAGAACGAATTGACTTATACTCAAACTATTGCCAGTCTTAATTTCTCCGTGTGTGCGTGATAACCAGTCATAGAGAATATCTTAACTTAAACAGTTTTACTTAGCGAAGCACCTTATTCATTCTAAAAATTAGGACTTTTAATAAAATTAATGCAACATAGAGCATGCAATCTACCATCCAAACCTGGTCTATCACAGAAAGAGAGAACACCAAGGATTTCAAATACTTATACATCCATCCCATGCACTTCCTATGCATGACATACAATGCTTTCATACCCCAGTTACTTGCAATAGCTAAGATTATGCTAACACAGTGAGCTTGCGAATAATATGAGTATATGAAGTGGGGATCAATTTACATGTATTGCAATCAAATCAACAAACACAAGCATTGGCAAGAAGATCAATAGGTCTTTAATAACTTGTAATGTAAGGCCTTGGTGTTGGGGGATATGATGGAAAGGGAATAGAATGCAAAGTGAGAAAGCAAGACTACCCTTTATACCAAATACTTCCAAGCAAAAGGAAGTTTTTCCTAATTAGGCTAGGACCTGCAAAGACCACAAGTGGGGACTTTTCCCCCAAACTTATTTTGTACAATATATCAAGCTAAAAATAATTAGTGTTCTATTTTCAAAAGAACTTTTCTATCATATATATTTTCCTAATGAAAGCTATGCTTTCATTTGAATCTTCTTGCACTCTTTTTCTTACATTTCAATTTTCGTCGAATTATTTCTTCTTCTTTTTTTTTTCAACAGGGAAGAAGTCTTCAGAAAAATTTTCTAACTTAAAATTGGTCCCATAAAATTAATTTCTCACCCACATCCTACTCTCTCAAAGGGTAGGCTAAAGTGTATAGGCTTTAGGGTTAAGTTAATATGGATTAAAGAAATGAAGTCGAATGGGGGTTCAATGTGTGCTTAGTACACTCCATTCTTTTTAATAAAGCTCAAAAGGGACACTATGGATATTTTTAGTATGGTCGGGAAATATTTAGGCTCAAACAATCCAAAGATGGCATATATCATATCTTAATGTCAAAATACTCATGCAGTTTTTAAGAAAGTGCAACGCATAAAATATCATATCAATCATGAAAGTTGTGGAATTGAAGATTTAGCATCACTGGATTTCACATAAGCATTCGCTAGAAAAGATGTAGGGACAATCAAGACTATCATGCAGACACGGTTCTTAAGTGTGTTTGAGATATATTAGTAAGCAAAATCCAAGAGATCTAACTATCATGCAATTGACCCTAAGTTACAATTTAATGCAACAATCATGTTAAGATAGCTATTCATCATATTCTTGTGCATATCTTGTTGCTAAAATGAAATGTGTGTTATAAACTTAGTAAAAATATTCAAATAAATCCATAATATGACTGGTATAAGTGCACAAAGATTTGGAGAAAATAAAAAAATTTGCAGAATCAAGTAAATTCCAGAATAACCTATGGAAAAGTTATGTGGTTTATTGCATAAACTCCTCATCGACCGAAATGACCACACCAGGACTCGAAAATGAAAATTCTGAATTAAAACATTTTTTTTATTTTTTTCATTTTTGAAAATTATTATATATAAAGAAAATGGAGATGGGCGATGACGATGACTCTTTTGATGAGTCCCCGAAAGAACCAAATATTATAGTATTCTGGTCAGGGCAACATCTCCTAAAATAAGAAAATTTAAAAGGCAAGAAAATAGAGTGATGAGAAGAAACGATAGAGGGACAAAAAATTTCCCTCACCATAAAAAACGTGGCCCAACTCTACTCTTCCTTAGGCTGGGACTTGCAAAGGCCTTGGGCTTAGAATTCCCCCTCTCCCCAAACTTAAATTTTATTTTGTCCCCAAAATTAAGGATATCCTATAAGAGGGTTGATGGAGGAGAAATATCAAAAGGAAATAAGCGGCCCGCCTAACGAAAGAGGAAGAAACTTGGGCTTCGACTCATGGTGAGTCGGGAGGAAATAACGAAGGAAGACGAAACTCGGGGATCGTGCCAGGTGGCATCCCATAATATCTGGAGACATTGTGCCCCACCTGGTTAACCCAGCCAAAGAAATTAGTCTGGTCGGTGCGCATTTGCGCCATTTGCTGACTAATCATCTCGTGCTGCAATAGGATCTCCTCCTGCCTATTGGAGATATCCTCCAAGGGATCCTCCTCCTCCTGAGGCTCCTCACGTGGTCCTCTCTCACATGGTTGGCGCGGGTGAGCAAAAAGAAGTGTCGCAGTAATGTCGGGGACTGCCCGAACTCTCTCCGAATCTAGAGTCCAAACGACTCCAGCCCCACTACACAGTCCGGTAATCAAACTCGGGAAAATGAATCCTGAGTTAGTCGTACCTCTAATAAGGGTCTGAATCTAGGTGTTGATCAGACGCCCCACATCGACAGACCCACCGCTCAGGATGGTGTAGATCAAAACGGCATTATGCTAAGAGACCGTGTGCTAGTGGCTGGGAAGCATAAGACATGCACAAATAAATTTGAACACGGCCTTGGCCGTGTTCGTGAGATGAGTCTCATCCATGGTGCGGGGGCCAAACGGTGGACCTTGATGGAAGTTCCAAACTGCGTCAGGTGTTGCGATAACTGCATTTAACACCGGGAGAGGGACATAATTAGCGATATGGATACTGTACTGGTCAGTACCCACCGCAAAATTAGGGGTGTCGAAATAACGGTTAACACTATATGGTGAAAATTCGACATTCCTATCCCTAAAGGCACTAATGTCAAGCACCTCGCCAGAAATGGAAATACACCCATTGGCGTAGAATTCACAGACTAAGGCCACGATGGCCACGCCCGGGGTCGCACAAAGATGGCCCCACCTTCCCTGAGCGAAGTGGGCAGGGAGAGCAAAGTCTTTGGCCTAAAATCCCATCTCAGGGATTATGCTTTTTGAAAGCTTCCTAGTGTAGCTCTCCGATACCTCGAAAGACACGAACCTAGTGGGGTCATACTCTTGCTCCTCCTCTTGGGGGCGGGATGAAGAAGGTCCAGTGTTTCTACGCTGAAGGGTCATTATAGGAGCAGAAAATATAAAATCTACTCTCTAAAAATTTTAAAATCAAATAACCTACTAAAGCAAATAAAGCATGCACATAAAAATAATTCTAACACCCTAGCATGCAAAAATTTAACAAATCCAAAAATTTAAATGGAGAGGGGATAGAAGATACGTGAATTGCAATGCTATAGCTGCAATAGAAGGTTTGGCCGGAATTTGGGAGCTTCTACGTCGGCAAAACTAGTGGCAACTTCGTCTTCAAAGCTTGAGTGGAGTGAGATGGAGGGTGGAGATGATGATGAAGCTTGAAGAAAAGGGGAGCACTTGAGCTTGAACTTGGCCAGAATTAGGGAGAAGCTTCGCCGGAGCTATGGAAGAAGAGAGAGAGATTGCCAGAATTCTTTGAGGAAGAAACTGAAAAGCTGTGAATTCTAGTGACTGCCTTGCTTCGGCTTATAAAGGGGGCCTTGCGGCCGCAAGGTGTTTATACCTTGCGTCCGCAAGGTATCCAGTCAACGGGCACAGATACTGATGCAGGGCTTGCGGGGGCATGGGCCTAGAGCTTGCAGCCGCAAGGTTCACGCGTGAACTGTCATTAATAAGGCCTTGCGGCCGCAAGGTGTTTAAGACCTTGCATCCGCAAGTGTCACATATTGTTCATGCTTGGGAAGCTGTTTCACATTTTTGAGCTGTCTACGTTTTAGTCCTTCCGTTACGTTCCGTTAAGGCTGATTCTTTCCTGCACTCTGAAAATTCTACAAAAATTTCTAAACTAAAATATTAAAAACATATAAATACAACCCTAAGACGCTTTTTTCCCCCAAACTTAAATTATGCCAATATTGGAAAACATTTAGATTAAATGCCCATAATCAATAAGACGGAGAACAACATGTTTAAATTACACTACGAAAACAAATAAAATTTCATCATAGTGGGTTGCCTCCCACCTAGCGCACTTGTTTAACGTCTTTGGCTTGACCTAACTACCAACCTATTCTCTCGGGAGCTTAGTGTCAGAGAGACGAATGAGTTCAATTGTTCTCTCTACTGACATGAGTTCGAAATAAGGTTTGTGTCGATGACCATTGACTTTAAATATCTCATTAGTCCTTGGATTCTTAATATCGACGGCTCCATGTGGGTAAATTTGTACTATAATGAAAGGACCAGACAATTTCGATTTTAACTTACCTGGAAATAATCTAAGTCTAGAATTAAAAAGAAGCACTTTCAATCCTAGACGTAACATCTTTTTAGTAATTCCTATATCATGGTATTTTTTGGTCTTTTCTTTATAGATTTTTGCATTCTCATACGAATTTAACCTATGCTCTTCTAACTCATTTAACTGATAAAGCCTTTCTTCACCAACCAAAGTTAGATCAAAATTAAGAGTTTTAATGGCCCAATAGGCCTTGTGTTCAATTTCTACTAGTAAATGGCATGCTTTGTCGTACACCATCCGATAAGGACTCATACCAATTGGGGTTTTATACGCATTGCGATATGCCCAAAGAACATCTTTAAGTTTTGGTTCCCAATCTTTGCGATTTGGTCTAATAGTCTTTTCAAGGACTGTTTTTATATGTCTGTTGCTAACTTCTACTTGGCCAGAAGTCTGAGGATGATATGGTGTAGCCAGCTTGTGAGTTACACCATGTTTCCTAAGGCTCGCATTCAACAACCGATTAGTGAAATGTGTTCCTTGATCACTAATTACTGCCTTCGATACTCCATAACGAGAAAATATTTCATCAAAAAACTTGACAACAGTTTGACCATCATTATTTCGAGTAGCAATGACTTCTATCCATTTCGACACATAGTCGACAGTGACTAAAATATATTCACAACAATTTGAAATTGGAAACGGGCCCATAAAGTCAACACCCCACACATCAAAGATTTCAACAACTAAATTATTATGCAAGGGGATCTCATTCCTTTTATTAATTCCGCTAGTCCTTTGGCATTTATCACATGTTTTGTAAATTATTTCATAGTCTCTAAAAACAGTAGGCCAATATAAGCCAAATTGCATGATTTTTCTAGCGGTTTTAGTGCCACTAAAATGACCACCACAAGAGTATTCATGACAAAATGCCAAAATACTTTATTGTTCTTGTTCTGGAATACATCTTCTAATTATGGAGTCTGAACATATTTCGAATAAATAAGGTTCTTCCCAAAAATAATATTTAACATCAGTTAAAAATTTCTTTCTTTGATAAAAATCAAAATCAGGATTAATAATATCTGCTACATGGTAATTAACAAAATCAGCATACCATGGTTCAAAATTTTTAACTGCTAACAATTGCTCATCAGGGAAATCTTCATTCATAGGAATTTTATTATCAAGAAGTTGACGTTCAAGTAAGGGTAAAATTCCAATCTAGACAAGTAGTCAGCAACAACGTTTTCTGTTCCCTTTTTATCTTTAATAGTAATGTCAATTTTTTGTAATAATAACATCCATGTAATGAGTCTAAGCTTAGCCTCTTTCTTACTCAATAAGTATTTTAGGGCTGCATGGTCTAAGAATATAATTACTTTTGAACCAAGTAAGTAGGATCAGAATTTTTCTAATGCAAACACAACTACTAAAAATTCTTTTTCAGTGGTTGTATAATTAAGTTGTGCATCATTCAATGTTCTACTCATATAATGAATCACATGAGGTTTCTTGTCTATCCTTTGTCCTAACACGGCTCCAACTGCAAAATCCAAGGCATCACACATGATCTCGAAAGGGAGAGACCAATCAGGGATGGTTAAAATAGGAGAAGTTCTTAGTTGTTCTTTTAACAAATTAAATGTGTTCAAGCATTCTTGGTCAAAAATAAATTCGGTATCTTTTGCCAAAAGATTACATAAAGGTTTACAGATTTTTGAAAAGTCTTTTATAAATCTTCTGTAAAAACCTGCATGTCCTAGAAAACTTCTAACGCCCTTGACTGTAGTTGGGGGAGGTAATTGTGATATAACTTCAATTTTAGCTTTATCGACTTCAATTCCTTTGTTAGACACAACATGACCTAAAACTATCCCATGTTTAACCATGACATGGATTTTCTCCCAACTTAGGGTCAAATTAGTTTCGCAACATCTTTTCAGAACCGATGTTAGATTTTTTAGACAATGATCAAAAGAATTTCCGAATACTGAGAAATCATCCATAAATACTTCCACGCATCTTTCAACTAAATTAGAAAATATAGAAATCATGCATATTTGAAAACTAGCTAGGGCATTACATAATCCAAAGGGCATTCTTCTAAACGCAAAGGTACCAAAGGGACATGTAAATGTGGTTTTCTCTTAGTCTTCCAGTGCAAGCGGAATCTGATTATAACCAGAAAAACCATCAAGAAAACAATAATAATCATGGCCAGCTAATCTTTTAAAGATTTGGTCAATGAAGGGCAAATGAAAGTGATCTTTCTTTGTTGCCGCATTTAGTTTCCTCAAATCAATGCACATTCTATAGCCAGTAATAGTTCTAGTGGGAACTAACTCATCTTTCTCGTTTTTAACAACAGTAATTCCATATTTCTTTGGAACTACTAGAACTGGACTAACCCATTTACTATCAGATATCGGGTAAATTATACCCACATCAAGAAGCTTAAGCATTTCTTTTCTAACTGCGTCTTCCATATGAGGGTTAAGTCTTCTTTGTCGTTCTATAGAAGGCTTGCTACCTTCTTCCAAATGAATTCTATACATGCACATAGACGTACTGATACCTTTCAAATCTGCTAAGGACCAACCTATCGCTTCTCTATGAGTCCATAGTACTTTCAACAAGTTTGATTCTTGTTCTTCTGTTAAATCCGCAACAATTATCATGAGTAAAGTTTTACCTTCCCCTAGAAATGCATATTTTAAATGGGATGGTAATGGCTTTAGTTCAACTTCAGGAGGGGATTTAATAGATGGAATAAACTTAGGACATTCAGGTTTAGCTTTTTCTTCTTTTTCACCCTCCTTAGAAATCTCTTCTTTATCGTTATCAATTTCTGTTTTATCAAAATCAATTTCTGATTTTTGATTTTCTACTTCTTCTTTATCTTCACTATCATTCTTAAGAGCTTCTAATCTCTACTTCTCTTTTCTAGCATCTACCTCTTGGAGTTCTTTTTCTAATTCTTTTATATCAATTCTCACATCAGAGAAGATTCTATCATCATGGTCTTCTCCAAACATTTCTTTCTCTAACTCGTCATCATTTAAATTGGCTTCAAAGCTTTGGGCTGTAAGATTTTCTATTTCATCAATTAAGAAACATGCATTCATGTCACTCGGTCTATCTAACGCATCGAAAACTGAAATTTCTACAGTTTCTCCCATAACTGACATTGATAGTTTACCATTCTTCACATTAATCATGGTGTTAGCCGTAGCCATAAAAGGTCTTCCTAACAAAATAGGAAATTCATTATTAGTGCATATCTTTCTTTCTATCTCTAGAACCACAAAGTCGACTGGAATAATCAATTTATCTACTTGTACTAGAATGTCCTCTACTATTCCCAAAGGATGTTTGACCGAACGATTGGCTAACTGTAAAGACATAGTAGTGGGTTTTAATTAACCCAAACCTAATTGCTTATAGACAGCGAAAGGCATTAAATTGATACTCGCTCCTAAATCTAGCATAACTTTCATCTTTTTAGAACTACCCAAGGAAACTTGGATATTAAAACTACCTGGATCTTTTAATTTAGGGGGAGTTCAGGTTGTAATACTACACTAACGTTTTCAGAAACAATTATTTTCTCATTCTTTTCAAATTTGTGCTTCTTAGAGTGGAGATCTTTGAAAAACCTGGCATAAGACGGGATGTTTTTAATAACATTGAGCAAAGGAAGATTAATATTTACTTTGGACAACATATTATAAATTTCCGTGAACTGCTTATCAATCTTGTTTTTCATTAATCTACCAGGGAATGGTATTGGTGGAACATATGGTGAAGGTGCAACATATGGTTCCTCAAGAGGTTCTGTCTCTTGCTCTTTTTCTTGTGTGACTTTATCTTTGCCTTGACTTACATTATCTTTTACTTGAGAATCTTCACCTTTTTCTTTTTCATGAACTTCCTTACCAGATTTTTCTACATTTTCAGAAATATATGTAGATTGAATAGGATTACTTACCTCTTCTCCAATGATTCTTCCACTTCGTAGAGTAGTGAAAGATTTAGCTTGTTCTGTCTGACTAGGGAACTTCCCTTCTTCTCTTCCTTGAAATTTCGCAAGTCTTTCTACAAGTTTTCTATAGTTTCCAATAGGTATTTATTAAGGGCGGTTTGTCCACTATTTAATCCATCTGATTTTGGGGATTTTTCAATCTGTAACTGTCCTTGCTTAGGAAATTGTTGAGGTTGTAAGGGTTTATTTCCTCCCCATGAAAAGTTAGGGCGATTCCTCCAACCTGGATTGTACGTGTTGGAAAAGGCATCAATCATTTGCCTTGGAGGGTACATATTCATTGCATTAGCCTGTTCAGGATACACATCACTAGATGGACACAAGTTAGTAGCATGAGAATTTAATCCACAAATAGTACATGCTTCTTGAATTTGTGCTCTATTTTGATATAAAACTTCAATTTGTGCCTTCATTTGTTCTATTTCAGCTTGAGTGTCTGAACTTTCTTGGACTTGAAACAAACTTTTACTTTTACCTCTTGTACTTTTCTGTTGAGAATTTGCACTTAACATTTCAAACAAGTTTTCTAACTCAGCTAGTGTCATTCTACTAATAGAACTACCGGCTGCACTATCAACCATAGTTTGCAAGGCAGACGAAAGAGCATGATAAAACTAAGTTACTAACACATCTTGAGACAGATTATGATGGAGACATATGATAAGTAAGTTTTTAAATGTATCCCATGCTTTATGGAATGTCTCTCCCGGTTCAGTTTAAAAAGACATAATTTGCTTCCTATATTCCGAAAGCGATGCATCTTGATAAAACTTACCCATAAACAAATCATATAGTTGAGCCCATGTATAAACACTTCTAGGTGCTAGATTCATAAACCATCTTCTCGCTACATCTTTTAATGCACATTGAAAGTATCTAATTTTTATTTGATCTTCTGTCAGGCCTCCTAATGTGAAATTTTCAGTCATAAAACTATATTCTTTAACAAAGATTATTGGATCTTCAGATGACAATCCATGGAATGAAGGCAACATGTTATAAAAATGACCTTTAAGTTCAAAATTTCTTACCTCTTCTGATAAAACTAAACATGATGGTGTTGCATTCAACATGGGTCGACCATAATCATTTATAGTTCTTTGATTGATTATTATTTCCATATTTCTATCACCAGGTTCATCTCTTCTTTGATTTATATTTACCGGAGGTACCAGATTTTTAGAATTTTGATTATTGATGTTATCCATTGGAGGATCAACCAGAGGATCCTTTCGATTCAACTGTTCCTGATTATTAGACTGGTTTTCCAAATTATCAGGGTCTTCCTGATTCTTTCCAAGATTATTTATATTTTGATTTAATTCTGCCAGCTTGGGATTTAGAGATCTACGACCGTGCATAAAATATTAAAAACAAATAAAAATCTAACTCTTAAAAAAATTCTTTTTTTGTATTTTTGAATTTTTTTATATATAAAAACTGAATTTAAAAACAATGCTATCAACAAACTAACTAAGCAAACTAGGTTGTCCCCGGCAACGGCGCCAAAAACTTGATCGTGTCTTATTTTATTTAATTCCTTGCAAGTGCACAAGACTATTGTGGAATAGCTTGGGAAGCAAGGGTTGAACCACAAAGACAATAAGAATATTATTAGCAGGAATATCGACAGCTTTCTAAACTAAGGGGGGTTTTTATTTTGTTTTATTTAATCTAATTTTACTCTACTAAATCAGAAATTTTAATAATCAACTAGCAGCAATCACAGTTTATAAAGATCTTATGGAGGAGAGAAATCTAGGATTGGGGATTCACTTGTATCTACTCTATTACTTTTTTAAGTATAGTATCATTCAATAACTTGGGTTCGTTCACAAAAGATAGATATAGATTGTCAAATTATAATTCAGTCTCCATCATAAATAATTCATCTAATCTATATTCTAAGAACAAGAACATATGAATCCTATCTATCACTTAGGTCATATATATGAACCTAACCCTAACTTATCACTCTCGTGCATCGATAAGGTCAGTTTATCGCGATGGTGAGCCAGTGTACGACACATGCATTTGGTCGCGCAGCTATCCGCACCTCTAGGCCTTTATTGCTTGTGATTCCATTCATTTGGTCAAAGCTAGACAATAAAGGGGTTGATAAACATCATGATCAATAAGAATTGAATGAATAACATATATTAAGCAATAGATTCGATATAAGTTATCTCACAACTCCTAGATTAATGGACGGTTAGTTCCTCATTAATGATGAACTGAACAACGGAATGAAGGAATACATGAATCGATCTTCAAAACTATAATTACAATCACTAAATTATGTATTACAAACTAAAATCGGTGTTAGAATCATTTCCTAAGTATTTCTGGACGTCCTTTTGCTTTGGCTACCGTCTTCTATATATATCAAGGTGTTTTAGGGAGCATAGGAGGTTCAATCCAAGTGAAAGACCTGTAAGTCAGTTTTTGGAGACCTTGCGGCCGCAAGGTGTGCATACCTTGCGTCCGCAAGGGTCTTGATCGGGCTAGGCTCCTCACTGGATACCTTGCGAGGGCAAGGTCTTGGTGGCATGTGGCCACAAGGTGTCTTGTTGTTTCTTTTTACTTCTTTTCAATAGTTGCACTTTGCACCCTTCCTCGAAATCTTCAATAAAGGCTTTGTAAATCCCGTATTTTCACCTAAAACCCTGAAACTCACCATATAACTCAAAAAACACATATTAGTAGCCAAAAGCCTCGTGGAATTGCTATTTCTAAGTTGTAAAAATACCTAATAAAGACGTATAAAAGACGTCTATCAATAACCTACCTCTTGAAGCGTTGGGGTTTTATCCCGTACTAACTAGCTTCTGGCAGGCTTAAGGTGCGCTCGCTCTGTCCTTCAGGGAGAGGGAGTCTTTTTGCTGTTATTTTGCTATCACGGAGATTCGGGCAGAATAACTGCTTCCAAAAGTTGCTTTTTTCGGCCTCGGGATCCAGGTGGAGCAACTACTTGATTTTTTTTGCTGTTGTTTGCTTGCTGACGGCGGAAATTGGGCAGAACAACTGCTTATTTTTTGTTGATTTGGCGTCTGGATTCGGGCACGGCAACTGCTCTTTTTGGGATTTTTGGATCGGTGGAATAGGGCGGAATCCTAGCAGGGTAACTAACTTTCACTTTGGTCACTTGGTTTTGTTGTTTCGAGGAGATTTGGCGAAGCTTTGGGGCTGGAGGAATAAATCTCTCAACGTTCCGTCGGGAGAGCGATCACTCACTATGCGGTAAAAAGGTGTGAATTTCTGAGTGTCGGATGCCTTTATTTTTATAGGCGAGAATCCTGTCTTCCTTCGTTGTTAAGTTTCATTCACTAAGCTTAATCAGCTTGTACCGCACGCTGAGAAAATTGCAACGAAGACAAAATGCTACAGTGCTTTGAGCACTATTGGGTGCCACCCATGGAGGGGGTGGGCGCCACGCCAGGAGTCATTGTGGGTGGCGCCAGGCTCCTTTCTTTCATCTTTTTGGCACTTTGGCCCCTGCATTTCACTGTTTATGCATCTTATTTTTTCTTTTGCATTTTTAACATTTTAAACCCTGTAACTTGACATTCGTTAGTATTTTAACAGGTCTTGATATTTTATGTCAAGATTACATTTCAGAGGTACGAAATCGGGGTGTCTACTGAACCCTCAACGATGGAGTTTACGGGTAACCCGAAGCCTACCGAGTAAACGAACATCGTTGATAAGAAATAGACTCCCAAATTTCGTGGAAATAATAATGGGGAGTAATGCAAGAGGTAGCAGTTATAATGTGACAGTTGATGATGCAGTTCAAATCTCACATACCCTAGACATTTTTAGTCGGTTATAGCAGGTTATCGTAGTTTTTAAGCAGATATGCAATTTAAATGCTCTGATGGTCGCACCTACCGAAATAGGCTACCTATGTATCCCTTTCTTAGGAATTAGACCAAATGTAGTTCGGCCTCAAGCAAACAAACAAGAAGCACTGGGTGGGATGGATGGTGTGTTTCGCCCATAATAGGCAAAACTGGTAGGACTTTGCTGTGTTTCGCCTAGAATAGGCAAAACTGATGCCACTTCTAAATGCCTTTTCCCCAGAATAGGGAAAGCTGATGCCACTTCTCAATGCCCTTTCCTCATAATAGGGAAAATTGATGCCACTTCTCAATGCCCTTTCCCCAGAATAGGGAAAACTGATGCCACTTCTCAATGCCCTTTCCCCAGAAATAGGGAAAGCTGATGCCACTTCTTAATGCCTTTTCCCCAGAATAGGGAAAGCTGATGCCACTTTTAAAACGCGTTCCCCCCTGAATAGGGAAAACGATGCAACCTTCAAAACGCGTCTCCCCTAAAATAGGGAAAACGATACCACCTTTAAAACTTGTCTCCCCCAGAATAGGGAAAACAATGCTACCTTTTCAAAACGCGTCTTCCCTAGAATAGGAAAAACGATGCCACCTTTCAAAATGCGTCTTTCCCAGAATAGGGAAAACGATGCCACCTTTAAAAAGCGTCTCCCCCAGAATAGGGAAAACGATGGAACCTTTTAAAACGTGTCTTCCCTAGAATAGGAAAAACGATGGAACCTTTTAAAACATGTCTTCCCAGAATAGGGAAAACGATGGAACCTTTTAAAATGCATCTCCCCCAGAATAGGGAAAACGATGCAACCTTTTCAAAACGCATCTTCCTTAGAATAGGGAAAACGATGCCACCTTTCAAAACGCGTCTTCCCCAGAAGAGGGAAAATGACGATGCTTTTCAAAACGAGCTTTCCCCAGAATAGGGAAAACGATGGAACCTTTTAAAACGCGTTTTCTCCATAATAGGGAAAACGATGAAACATTTTAAAACGCGTCTCCCCTAGAATAGGGAAAACGATGCCACCTTTCAAAACACGTCTCCCCCAGAATAGGGAAAACGATCCAACTTTTAAAACGTGTTTCCCCCATAATAGGGAAAACGATGCAACCTTTAAAATGTGTCTCCCCCAGAATAGGGAAAACGATGCCACTTTTCAAAACACATCTTCCCTAGCATAGGGAAAACGATCCCACTTTTAAAACGTGTTTCCCCCAGAATAAGGAAAACGATGCAACCTTTAAAATGCGTCTCCACCAGAATAGGGAAAACGATGCCACTTTTAAAACGCGTTTCCCCCAGAATAGGGAAAACTATGCAACCTTCAAAACGCGTCTTCCCCAGAATAGGGAAAACGATGCCACCTTTCAAAACGCGTCTTCCCTAGAATAGGGAAAACGATGCCACCTTTAAAAAACGTCTCCCCCAGAATAGGGAAAACGATGGAACCTTTTAAAACACGTCTTCCCCGGAATAGGGAAACGATGGAACCTTTTAAAACGCGTCTTCCCTAGAATAGGGAAAATGATGTTGCTTTTCAAAACGGGCTTTCCCCATCATAGGGAAAGCGATGTTGCTTTTCAAAACAGGTTTTCCCCAGCATAGGGAAAGCGATGTTACTTTTCAAAATGGGCTTTCCCCAGCATAGGGAAAGCGATGCAACTTTTTAGAACGGGCTTTCCCCAGCATAGGAAAAGTGATGCTACTTGTCAAAACGGGCTTTCCCTAGCATAGGGAAAACGATGAAACTTTTTAGAACGGGCTTTCCCCAGCATGGGGAAATCTACGCTGCTTTTCAAAACGGGCTTTCCCCAACATAGGGAAAGCGATGCTGCTTTTCAAAATTGGCTTTCCCCGGAATAGGAAAAGCGATGGGATTTTTTTAAAAATGAGTTTCCCCCAAAATAGGGAAAATAATGCAATTTTAAACTGTGCTCCCCCCAGAATAGGGAAAGTGATGCGATTTTTTTAATGTGCTTATCCCAGCATAGGAGCAGCGATGTAGATTTTTTTGGTGCTTATCCCAGCAAATGAGAAGCGATGCAAATTTTTTTTAAATGCTTATCCTAGCATAGGAGAAGCGATGATTATGAAGCGTTGTGGCAGAATGCTGGCGATGATCGGCTTGTGTAGCTTTTGATGATTCTACTGAGGATCTTTGGGAAGAGGTCCTTGGCGAGATGCTGGAAAAACATTTATACTTTTCCAAGGGCCAATGCGGCAGAAGACCTGATAAAATGCAATAAAAGGATGCAAACAAAAGTCGCAAGCATGCGAATGAAACTTTCTTTTTCTTAAAAAAAAAATGGACTTTTGAATGTGCATGTGTGTCATCCATTTCTTAAACATGTTAAGACAAGATAAGGTAAGGTGATGGAAATGTAATATAAGAGCTTGAGATGTGGCTTCTAGTTGGCTTTGAAAGGTTGTGAGTATAAGAGATGGTGATATTTGAGATGGGGGTGGGTGAAGTTTAGGGTTACTTTTCAGTCTTTTGACTAGTGCATCATTCAAGAAAGGAATTCAATCAGGATTAGTGAGTCCTACTAATCGATGCCTCAGAGGGACCACTTTTTTTTCTTCTTCTTCTTTTTTCTTTTTTATTTTTCTTGTTGCTCTAACTTTTGTCTAGGCCACCCTTTCGGGTTTTTAACCTAGCGAGCTTTTACCTCATAGGGGGCCAATCTTTCAATGCATACGAAGATAAGCTGCTTATTCTTGAGAGATCACGGTTTTGTGGCTTCTTCGTTTCTTTAGGCGGATATGGAAAGGACAGTTGTTTCTGAAGATGATGAGCCTTTATCTATCCAATGAGTTTTGCGGGAGAAGCCCTGGGGTGACTCGATGAACCATATTTTGTAAGATAGGACGGGTAAGTTTCTGAAAAGATTAACTAGGGACAACCCCAGAAAGACTTGATCGAGAGAGACTTTTGTGGGAGACAGAAATGAGTATGCTCAGAGAAAGAGGATGACTCTAATGGACAAAAAGAAGAGTCATGATCCAGAGTTTATCGCCGAGTATCACAAGTTTCATGGACCCTACTTAATGTTTATCTTTTGATGATTTTATATGTTTTTAGCAAGGAGTTCTGTCCTGGACCCAAATCACGTTATAATCGATTGAAACAAAACTATAGGTGGCAACTAGAGTTAGTGGCATAATGTTTAAGTGTTTGGGATGAATTGGCTTTAGGGTTGAGGATTTGATTGGCCTCTGGTTCAAAGGTATTTTGGGATGTGGATTTGGATAGGAAGATGGTTTCTGGACCTGGTTGTAGGTATGGTTGGGAGATTGGCTTTTGGCTTTTGGTTGTGGGTTATGGGGTTGTCCAAGAGTGATTGATATGTTTTTGTTGCGAGAGAGAGAGATTTTGAGGAAATCGCTCGGGAGAGGCTTCTTTTTTTTCTTCTTCTTCTCCCTTTTTTATGCATAGGCTCCCCTTTTTTTAATTTTACATTTTTTTCTTTTTTTCCTTCTTTTTTTTTTGAGCTCTCGGAGCAATTTGGGAGAGTGCTTGAAGAGATATATGTCTTCTCTCTCTTGGGGTAAAAGAAGGTTGTCACTCTTGGTGGATGTATATATAAGGGTGGAGCAGTCCCAGTTTTGGGAAGCTGGATCTTAGGGATGGTTAGAATTTGGTGTATGGTGGTAGCCCCCAGTGTGCCATTTAATAGCTCGGTCGCAATGGGTCGAAGATGACATTTCACCAAGACAGAAGGTTGTTTTATCGAACTTATAATTTTAATGGTTTGTGGATCCATATTCTTTAAATAACTCATCATCAACTCGTGTAGTGTTATCATGCTTTTATATGAGTCGGCTCGTCATTTTTTTTAGCAGACACTTCGGCAATAGGTGGTGCTCAAAGATCAAGAAGAAGACTTAACAAGCTAATATAGGAGAAGCAAAAGTTTTACCATACTCGAATATAGATAAATACCTTTGGAAAGCTTGATTTGAGGACTTGGTTGGACTTTTGAAATAACTGAGACCAAATGGATTAGTGAGCATACTCTGCAAGGATGGGCTGTAGGCATCAATATAGGCAAAAGAGATACCTCTGGGTTTGAAAGCCCCTAGTCCTGAATTCTTGCGTATGATCCTTGAGTTGCCTAGCTTTTCTGGATTTCCCGGCTTTCTAGACTTTTCTGCTTTCTTGGCTTCTTGGCTTTCACAACTTTCCTTTCTTCCCTGGCTCCCTATTGGTCTTTTTTTTTTCTTCATGTTTTCTCTTTTTTTTCTTTTTTTTTCATTCTCTTTTTTTAAGAAGTGGTAGACCCTAACATCTCGAAGTAGGACTTACTGATTTTTTTTAATTATTTTTTTTTAAATCGAGAGTGAACGATGCACTTATCAAGTAACGAGGCATTTATGAAAGGTCAAGAAGGAAGATGAATTTGGAGATGGCAATTGAGTATAATGGTGAGGAGATTTCATGTATTTTCATGTTTTGGGAAACAAAAAGAAAACACATAGAAAATACCTCTTTTTTTAGAGTAAATTAAAGCATTTGACCGAACCCGAAGGCTGCCTACGTTTCTCATTTCGAGGCTTAGGTCAACGTAGTTCAATTCTAACAAAGAAATTTTCATTTTGCTAATCCCTTTTTTTTTAATTTGAAAGAATAGAGATTTTTTTTTTTTGAGAAAATGAAATCTTTTTTTTCAAATGATTATTATTATTATTATTATTATTATTATTATTATTATTATTATTATTATTATTATTATTATTATACGAAAAGAAACGATTTTTTTGAAAGGAAAGGATAATTAAATATTACACACAATTCTTTTTTAAAAAAAAAAACCCTCTTCTTTTGTGATCCTTGAAATGGGACGATTACGTACCTTCGGACAATCCTCTCAAGAGAGTAAAAGATAAATAATCAATTTTTTTATTTTTCAGCCCCTGCAAAATTGTTAGTGGTACAAAAAATATTGCAAAGATCCTGATATATATAAAAACAACACTAGATTAAAGGAAAGAAAACTTTTTTTTAAAAGGTGGAGTAAAAGGAAAAATGGGTGCACCAAACGGTAAAAATGAACGACCCGACGGATAAAATTGGTCCAACATCAGACAAAATTGTTTAAAAATAGGAACAACCACGTAGGAAAAGGGGTGGGCGCAGCCCATAGTCACTTTGGGCGTTGCGCCCACATGAATTGTGCACATTCACTTTCTAACTTTTGACACTTTAATCTTTAACCTTTTCCCTTTTTGTTATTTAGGCCCCTCTGAATTTCCTTTTAACATTTTGGTCCGCTTGACGTAATAAAATTGTTTTTTTTTTAAATACGAATAATTTTTTTCTCTTTTTGATCTAGTTTTTTTTGTTGAACATTTTTTTAAAAAAACGAAATTATTATTTTATTTTTTTCTTTAAAGAAAAACGATTTTTTTTTTGAAAAAATATTCTTTCTTTTGGTTGGAAAGCATGAGTTTCTTTCTACTTTTTTCGGAGATATTTTTTTTTTATTTTGGAAGAGTGACTCTTTTTTTTAACAAATGAATTTTGTTTTCTTTTCAATTTTTTTAAATCTGAAAAACAATTTTTTTAATTAGAATTGAAAATTATATACATACAAGAAACCAAATAAATATAAAAGAAAAAAGAAAAAAAAAACAAGCATATTGATATTAAAGGAAAATAAAATAATAATAAGCCCCTTGCTTTTTTTTATCCTGCCCGAAATTCTATTTTATTCTCTCTCTTTTTTTGTATTCGCAACGGTGTCCGCAACGAAGCTGCTGCAAGTTTCATAGTTATTTGCACAAATATATATATATATATATATATATATATATATATATACATACATACATATATATATATATATATATATATATATATATATATATATATATATATATATATAAATGCGATATTTAAACTGTTAAATAAATATAATAAGCATATTTAGCCAAAAACAAAAGAAAACTTTTTTTTCTTTTTTATGAAAATGAGTAGCCCTCTGTTTTTACTTTATTTAAAATAAAAACAACGTCCCCAGCGGAGTCGCCACTGTGAGTGCCCCGGTTTTCGACGTTTTATTTTTCCCTTAAAGGAAAGCAAAATCAAAACGTTTTAAGGCGCGTGGAATACGCTCGGCCTCATTATGGACTCAAAATATGATCAACAGAGTCGTCATCTTTATTTTAAGGAAAAACAAAGAAAAACCAGATGTAACCAGATTTGCAAAGGGTTCCGAGGCTAAGTTACGAGGTGGGAAGGTGTTAGGCACCCATCTCGCCCTTTCGGTCTCAAAATAGTTTTTTGACTAAAATATGTTTTTATATATATTTATTTAGCAGATGAAATAAAGAATTTAATCATATATATATATATGTACATATATTATCACAACACTTGTCACAGCCTCCTTTCGGGAGTTACAAATACATTTATAAATATTTTACCATAATAATGCTCTTTTTAGTGTTATTTTCTATAGAACTCCGGGCAGCATAAATGTTTGTATTGCTTACATTTTGCTAGTCTAAATAGCACTTATATAATAAAAACTTTAAATAACCTACCTGTTGAAGCGTGTGGGTTTTATCCCGTACTAACTAGCTTCTGGCAGGCTTAAGGTACGCTCGCTTTGTCCTTCAGGAAGAGGAGTCTTTTTGCTGCTGTTTTGCTGTTGCCGGGATTCGGGCAGAGTAACTGCTTCCAAAAGTTGCTTTTTCGGCCTCGGGATCCGGGCGGAACAACTACTTGTTTTTTGTTGTTGTTATTTGCTAGCTGACGGCGAAAATCGGGCAGAGCAACTGCTTATTTTTTACTGATTTGGCGTCTAGATTCGGGCAGGGCAGCTGCACTTTTTGGGATTTTTGGATCGATGGAATAGGGCGGAATCCTAACAGGGTAACTAGGTTTGACTTTGGCCACTTGGTTTTGCTGTTTGGGGGAGATTTGGCGGAGCTCCGGGGCTAGATGAATAAATCTCTCGGCGTTCTCTCGGGAGAGCGATCACTCACTGCACAATGAAAAGTTGTGAATTTCTGAGTATCGGATGCCTTTATTTATAGGTGAAAATCCTGGCTTCCTTCGTTGTTAAGTTTCATTCACTGAGCTTCAACGGCTTGTACCCCGCACTGAGAAAATTGCACAAAAGACAAAATGCTTTAGTGCATTGAGCACTATTGGGCGCCACCCATGGAGTCATGGAGAGTAGGGGTGTGCACGGGCTCTAAGCCCGCGGGCATTGGCAATGCCCAGTATAGGCCCATCAGGTAGCGGGCATCATTTCAAAAAGCCCGATCATTACAAGCCCATGGGCATCAGTGGACAGGCTTTCAACGGGCATTGGGCGGGCACGGGCTTAATGGGCTTTATTTTCATGTTTTTAAATATTTTTACCATTCAAACTTCATTGCCATGGAGTTTTGAAACAAATTTGTGTTGTGTAACTGATACCTGCAATATTATTAAGCCAACAATCCAATTGTTTTTGCCCACACCAATATTATTAGCCAAACAGTCAACATATGAGGAGAAAGAAAAGAAATCATTGATTGAAACCTATCAAATTCTACATCACCATTCATATACGTGAATACAACAAACTTGAACATTCATTCCCATTAACAATGATTCACACATATATTTTAAAAGAACTCCAGCTACAAGTAGGGAATCAAAATTCAAAATATACATATTATATAAATATACATGAATGTATGACCTTCAAACCTTTTAATCTATGTTTTGCAATTTAGTTCAACGAAGAAACATCAATGTTTTTCAACGTAGATGGGAGCTTACTATACGAGAGAGAGAGAGAAAGAGAAAGGGAGAGGGCATGATTAACATGCAATGTCACAGCTATAAACCGTAATTGGTTTTGGGAAAACTCGATGAGGGTGGCGGCCGACGACAAGGTTGAAGCCGCGAGTGGGATGGCGAGAAAGCAAGGAAGAGGCGACAGCAACTTCACGGCGTTGAGTTGTTGAAGCGTTGATTGTTCAAGAACGAAGATGAAAGGTCAAACCAACGTGAGGCTGCCTGCGATACCTTGGTAACTGGGTTATAGAATTATTGAATCTGAATGAGTGAATGAGATAAAGATAGGATTTTAACTTTTACTGTTTCAATTATTGTATATATAGAATTATATATTATAAAGTATAAACTATTAAACCTTAACCTGTTAACAAAGTATAAAAAATGAAGTATTAAACTTGATGGGCTGGGCTGGGCATAACGGGCAGGGAAAACTGGAGAGCCAGTGTGCCCAGTGTGCGGGCATCTAACCTCTCTAAAGCCCAAGATATAGGTGTCGGCCCATGGCACGGCACAATGCGGGCATAAGCGGCGCCGAGGCTTATGGGCTGGGCTGCTCACCCCTAATGGAGAGGGTGGGCGCCTCGCCAGGAGTCATTGTGGGTGGCGCCAGGCTCCTTTCTTTCATCTTTTTGACAATTTGGCCCCTACATTTCACTATTTATGCATTATGCTTTTTCTTTTGCATTTTCAACATTTTAAACCATGTAACTTGACATTCATTAGTGTTTTAACATGTTTTGATATCTCATGTCAAGATTACATATCAAAGGTACGAAATTTGATTGTCTACAACCACATATCAAATCGAAGCTCTCACAGAGAGCTATAAGACATGTTAGGTTAACCCCATGATGTCTTCATTTTAAGACCAAAAAACGTTGTTTAAACACTGTTTTGGGCTTTAGAAGTTTTTTTTGATGCCCAATTTTCACTTTACAATTCCCAAATTTGAGTTAGGATTTTTGCTTTTTGATGCCCAATTTTTTACAATTTTCAATTGTTCATTGCGATGCCCAATATTTTCATTCCAATGCCCAAATTTGGGCAATAACTTTTTGCAATTTGATGCCCAATTTGACAGATTTCAATTGTGCATTGCGATGCCTAATGTTTTCATTTCAATGCCCAAATTTGGGCAGTGACTTATTTTGACATATTTCAATTTTGCATTGCAATACCCAATATTTTCCTTCTCATGCCCAAATTTGGGCAGTGACCTTTTCATTTCGATGCCCAAATTTGACATATTTCAATTGTGCATTGCGATGCCCAAATTTGGGCAGTAGCTTTGTCCGCGCACGGCGCACACCTTTTCTTCATTAAGGGTATGTTCATCATTTTATCCCCCAAAAGTGTACTTTTAGCGGTTGAAAACAAATATTATGGACTTTTCCGGTTATAATTTCATCACATGGGATCGGCCCGAATCTCTCACTTTTTGGTAAAATTTTGGCCAGTCTTTTTTTCAAATTTTGTAACCCCAAAAGGTTACCGTTCTTTTTTTCATGACTTACGACGGAGGAGATGGAAGAAGAAGATGGATGACGTGGTTTGGTTCTTTATGATTTTTTATTGCAGTACAAATATATTGGATTAATGTATCGCGTTGCAAATATTGATGTATCGCGGTTCAAACATTGATTTGTCGCAGGGGTCGAGGGGGCAGCGCCCCTTTGTGGGGGGCTCGGGGGAAACGCCCCCGAAAGGTAAACAATTTTTTTAATTTATGAAATACGAAATTCTAATGGATCTATGTTGGATTGTGATTTTTCGGTAGAGACGAAGGCGGAGGAAGAATATGGCTTACAACGGAGGAGATAGAAGAAGAAGGTGGATGGTGTGGTTTGGTTCTTTATGATTTTGTATCGCGGTGCAAAAATATTGGATTAATGTATCGCGTTGCAAACATTGATATATCGTGGTTTAAATATTGATGCATCGCAGTGCAAAAATAGACTAGTATGATGAATCGTGATTCAAACATTGATGTATCGCGGTGCAAAAATAGGCTAGTCAAATTAAACTGATGAATCGCGATTCAAACATTGATATATTGCGATGCAAAAATAGACTTGGCAATTAAACTAATGAATCGCAGTGCAAAAATTAATTTAATAAAATTGATGCATTGCGGTTCAATAGTCAATGCACCGTGATTCATTTCGTAACGCACCTCATACTCATTAAAGGTATCGTAGTCTTTTTGTCTCTAAAATTGTCTTTTTCCGATTTTAAGAAAAACATGGGACTGGAGCGATTGAAACTTTTGAAAAAGTGGACCGGTCCGCAATTTTTCCTTTTTTGGGGGTAAAATTATTGTCGGTCTCTTTTCCAAAGTTTTTAACCTCAAAAGTCCATCATTCTTTTTTTCAACCGCAAAAGGCTAAGTTTCTAAATATTGTTCCGAAAATGCCACGGTACTAGAGCTTCTTACTCTTGATAGTTGTAAGTCCAGTTGGCAACGAAATAATGCTAGGGGTGAATAGCATTTTAAAAACTTTTGAGGGTTGTTTTGAAAACCTTTAAAAGTTGAAGTGGAAAAGATATGTTTTTTAGTAGCTGATGTAAAATCAGTAGGTAGCAGCTGCTGAATGTAAAATGGTTTGGTTTGTTTTTCTTTTGATCACTTAAGTATAGTGACTGAATTGAAGTACAATATATATAAGATCAACTATGTAAATAATTCAGGAATGTAACTGTTAAACACATAAGTAGATAGAAGTTGCTTAAGTGTATGAACAGTAAAAACAACAGGTAGTAGAACACAGTATTTGGAGTGGTTCATAGTGTTAAAACTGCTACGTCCACTACCAAGTTGGTCAAACTTGGATTTTGAAGTGCACTAAATATATTGAAATTTTAAGTGATCACTAACGGATCTGTGTATAACAAAAACCAGTGTTTGAGGAGTATGATTGAGCAACAATCATACTCGTGCAACAATCAAGTATTCTTTTAAGATTAGGAAGAAGTAAGGAAGAATAGAATGATTGTCTAAACAAATACTAGAAAAGAATAATTTGTGAAAGATTATCTAGTAAGTGTTTGAGGACGGGAACACATCAAGGAAAGACTTGCTTGAAGAAATATGTTGAGTGTCCAGTCCTGGGTTGAAGCAAATCAAAGAGAGAATATAGTGTGAGTAATGAATGATAGCTTCTACCCTTGTGAGACTCGGAACATTTCAAAAAGATTTGCTTGAAGGGATATGAGAAATGTTTTGGTCCAGTTCTTCACTCCTTCAATCCTTGCATCACGTCTTTAAATAGAAGTCTTGAGTTTAGAGTCATTGGAGAGTGTCAGTCCCAAAGGGCACAATAATAAGTTAGAGGGGGGGTTGAATAGTTTATTAAACACTTAAAACTTTCTGTATTTATTCCTAAAACAAGAACTTGCAATCTATTGAAAAGATTGAAGTAGCGGAAGTCTTGCAAGGAAGACAGACTAAGTCTGCTGGTGAAGTACTACGGGTAAACTTAGCTGGTTACTCAAGTTTGCAGCTAAAGGAATAAGTTAACAGATATGAAAACAGAGTAATGCAGTAAGTAAAGAACACATGTATTTTGAGATGGTTCGCACTATAAAGAGTAATACATCCACCACCAAGGCAGTCAACCTTGGATTTAAATGTGCACTATATTTTCCACTAGTTCTATTACAGAAATATCCAATGGATCGTGTACAAAATATTTGACTTGTGTTTTGGGGTGGGGGTATTGAATATCTGGACAAAACAAAATATTCAACGTGCAGAAGAATAGTAGAAGGAACATCAATAAGAAGCAAAAGATTAATGGTTGATGCAGATCTTCTTGTTGTTGTTGAGGACTTCGTTTATTAGTTGATGATCTCTTGAATGCACTGAGTGTATAAATCTTGATCTTGTTGTGAAGATTCAGAGCATTGTTTTTCTTCAGACTTTAATGGAAGTATTTATAGCTTGGGCATTATTGAGATCGTTGGTAAAGACGAAGTGAGTAACAACTCTATTAGGTTGAATGCATTAAATGCCCGGAGCTGTTTGTGGACTTCTTCTTCAACTGATACTGAGCAGGGAATGGTGAAGAGTTATTCCAGCAACTAGTAGGTGAACAATTAGAGTTGCAGACATGCAATAGTTGGTACAGTTTGTATGTGCCAGTCTGTTCACCTGCTCTGTCACTTTTCAGGAGACGAAAGTCTTCATGCTTTTTCAGAAAAGATGGAGGAACGTGTATGAGAAGTCAGGAGATGATTTAATTCAAATTCAAACTGATTTAAGGCTTGAATTAAACAATCCACTTGAGCTTTGAAATCTGGAAGTCTTGGACACGCCATGCTGATTCGATGCAAACAAGGTCTGCCGCTGGGGGCTGCTTGAAGTCTTCCGGTGAAGCCTTCAGCCGAAGTCTTCCGCTGAACATGTGAAGTCTAAAAACTATTATAAGGCAAAGTTCTATACACAGTTGCCACGCTAACTGGTACGCAGCCCAATTAGCCACTAAGCATAAAACCTAATGTAATGAATGAACAAATGCAAATCAAGATACAATAAGAAACAAAAGAGAGGAAGGTTGAATTTTGAATCTCATAAAAAAATGATGATTAGATCTTTTCAATTGAATGTACTGAGATCTTTGAAGAGGTGTAGAAACGGAAGATATCACTTAGTATAAGAATATACATTCATAAAGAGGGTGACTAGATATCTTCTTGCATAAAATGAGGAGATCGATATTTCTAGCATGATATATTAAAGAGGGTGGTTGGCTAGTTGATATATTAAATTGCAGAGCATTTAAGGTGATGGCAAAAAGTCATTTATGAATAGTATGAGAAAAATGTAAGTTTACTTTATAAAATAAAGAAATAAGGAAAGAGAAAACTCTCTTTAATGTTAATGTAGAACATATCAGCTTGTTTACTTTCTCAAAGTAAACATTAGCAACTTGTACTATTCATCGACACTATTCACTTATTACAGTACATTAGCTGCTACAGTGATTTCAGCAGTTACAAAGCAGCTGCAGTACCTACAGCTTCAGTAGCTACAATACTTTCAGCAGCTGCAGCTTCTTTCAACTTTCAGTTTCATGCTTGCAAAGCTATTAGAACAGTCTAAATAAAGTTGCCTTCTAGAGTGTAGCACGTAGTCTACTAACAAATAAGTACATAGGCAATTCTTTTAAGACTTAAGTAATGGTTACAAACAAATCCAATATAAAATGGAATATACAAAATTGCTTTAAATAATTAATCAGTTTAATATTCCCAACAAGAGTTGACATCTATCGAAGATAAGGATTATTTTTACCATCTGTCGGCATCTAATGAAGACAGAGATGAAGCTTGGCCGGACATGGCAGAGCAAAGATAGTCGTCGAATTTGGGTAGGGAAGGTCGGATCTGGCATAGTTGTTGGCCGACACATTGAAGAATGTCGGCGATACTGGAGGGTCGGGGCTACTGTGAGACATGAGAGAGGGAGAGAATCCGTGTCTAGGTTGACTCAAACATGAACGAGGCCAGCCTGCTTTGGTGGGTTTGGGTCTATAACTCATGCTTTCTCCAAGATTAGCATATATCTCATGTTTTATCCAATTAGAAATTGCATGTAGAAAGCCTGTAATATCATTGATAAATTAGTTCCTGACATACAGCGTGCCATACAGGGGCCGGGGGAAAAAGAAATTAGATGCGGCCTGCCTCTACCTGTGGGAGTTGTATTTAGTCGCAACTTTAATTTGTAATATCGCTTCCTTGATTTCGAGAATTCTTGCTTATACATACAAATGTCCTTTTTTGAATCGCGGTGCATTTTCAAAAAAATATTGAATCACAATGCATTTCCGTAGTGTACCTCAAACTCATTAAGGGTATTGCAATCATTTCATCCTCAAAAGTGTCATTTTCCAATTAAAAAAACATGGTACTTAAGCGAATTAAAATTTTGAAAAGTGGACCGACCCGCAAATTTTCCTTTTTTTGCAATAATTACGGGCCAGTCCCCTTTCCTGAAATTGTAACTATAATACCTTGATTTCTATTTAGTTTGAGTTGGGTACAATGGTCGCATTTCTTCCTTTGTTGATTGCTTTGATTGGTTTGTGAGAGAGTCTAGATGTGTGTGAGTGACCACATTAAGACCAAAACACTATTAATAGATGCCATATAGTTGTTGACTTGCTAAAGTCACAAGTTGTAACTCGACGTTAGTCGGAATGCGACTCGGTTAAGAGTTTGCTTGCGTTTTGTGTTCGTGACCTCGGGTTGGTCCTAGATCTTTACATGATGATTATTAACATGTCTAGATGTGTTAGACTTATAGTTGGATGCGTTCCTTGAGTCTAGTGATGTTTTGACGCTTCGAGGATAACAATTGTTCTTATCGCGTAGTTCGAGATTGAGTCGTGTCATCATCTCGTCTTTCGGGAGTTCTTATTCTCCTATCTGTTGTTTAACATCTTATAATCATTCAAGTCTATTCAATATCCTTTTGACTTGTTTATAGTCTTATGTTCTTGCCCGTCGGTTCGTGGTTTCATTCGTCGTTTCATTATTGAGTTGTTGTACCTTACTTCGGTTTCGTTCCGTGTTATTTCGGGAGTTGTTTCTGGGTGTTTCGTGGGAGTTCTAGACCTACTTTGAATGTTGTTTGAACCTTTTTTAGTTTAGTTAAATGTTTGGGGTCTTTTAGGGTTTAATTATAGGTCATTTGGAGCTTCAAGGCTTGCGGTTGCATGAGGGAAAGACCTTACCCCCGCAAGGTCAACATAAAAACTCACCAAGTAAAGGTAAGAAGCATGCAGTCGCATGGTAGGAGACCATGCGGGTGCATGGTCATCGAATCAGCCTTGCCATGTTTTGGGTTTTTGAAGAGAATTTCCTATCCTACCCTTATTAAACCCCCTCTAAACCGTTCCTAACCCTCATACTTAGTCCTAATCATGTCCTAACACTCTTGGGTAGTTTATTAAGGTTGGATTAGTGGTTGATTACTCCTAATCTTCACTAATTGTACCACGAAATTATCTATTGTACCCTTTTTATTTGTGGAGGTATAAATACACAAACCCATTTGGGAATGCAGCAAATTCCCTTCATTTCTTCCCCTCTTCATACGTTTTAGAGAGATAGAGAGTTCATGGGGGCTTTGAGCCCTAGCTCTTCTTCCTCCAATCCATGAAGATCCGACCATTGGATTGTCGATTAACTTCGGATTCTTGAAGCCCTCGACGAGTAGAACAACTTCACCGATCCAATTTTCATTCTTTTTGGTTTTCATCCAAGCTAGGTAAGCTACTATACTCCTCTTCTTTTGGATTTTGTTCTCATTGACCCTAAGGAAAACAAAGAGGCTTGCTATTTGAGGTCAATGAGTAAATATGTATGCTTTGTATGATTTTATTTTGAATTTTGAAGAGTGAACTTGCTAGAAGCATGAGTAGGATGATTTCTATGTTTAATAAGGTATATTATTAAGCTTCATTATGTGAGTTTAGACCTTTGAGCATGATAGTTAAGTAATTTTCTAGAAACCTAGGGTTGGATATGATTCGTATTCTTATATACTAAATGGTATTACTTGTGTTATGAATCATGGTGAGAGTTTCTATTGAATATTTATGAATTATTGGAATTATATATGGTTATATGTTTAAGGTTTGGAAGCATGCTTGATGAACTCCTATTTTTGGTTGTGAGCATGATAAAGGAATTGTTATTTTGGTTCATATGCTTGAAATGTAATATTTGACTTTAATGGATTAAGTTGACTTTCATGTATATAAGAGTATGTTATTCAACTCTAATTCATGAATTTAAGGTTATGAGCATGCTAGATGAATTTATATCTTGGTTATGAGCATGTTAGATGAATGTCTATTTTGGGTGAAAGCATGCTAGATAAAATTCTATCTTGAGATACATGCTTGAAATGTGATGATTGACTCTAATTAATAAGTGTTGATCTATGAACCATGTTTGTGTATTTTGTTGGGAAGGTATGGATTATTTTGGATTACACAATGATTGTTGACCTTGAGAACTTAGCCATGAATATCAGCTAATGAACATAGGAGGGTTATGATGCAAATAGCTTCTACGGCCTAGAATTGTGTAAAGTATAGAAATGACTCAACGGAGTCAATTATGGGATTAATATGAACATAGAGAATTACATATTGAGATCCTACGGAATTTGGGGTAGTTTTGATGGAGGTTAAGCCTCCAAGCGTTTTCAAGTGTATGAAGAACACTTGGGTATTAGAGAATTGATATTATTGCTCTAATGTGTTTATGTGCTAGTTAGCATTGAAATGCATATATAACTATGTGATTTAAAAGTACATACCTACTTGATTGGATTAGTGCGCTATTTCGTACTCTTCCTTTGGTTGAGCATTCGAGTATATATTACATGTGCTTGCATTTGAGTCCAGCTGGCGTCGTTTTGTTTAAGTCATTGGCGGGACGATGCATTGTCTTCAGGAATTGTGGGATTCGTGATCGCAATGGAACTCGACACGGTGACCTTGATAGTTATGGAACAAGAGCCTGAAATGTCTTGGGGACGTCGATACCACAAAAGGGATATTGAGGACACATTAATGGCACGTGTTTTGCAGAAGCTACACGGCGGAAGCGAAAAGGAAATCATCTTCTCTCTTATGTGGTTTATTTTACGAGCACTTATATGAATTGTTGTGCTACGTAGCTAATGATATGATTTGCCTGAGATGATGATTGTTTGATGAAATGTTATAATAGAAATATAACATGATATCCATGATTAGAATGGAAACCATAGTCTCCCTTATGTGATTTATTATATGAGTTATATAGAATGATGTATTATGAGACTTACGGTATAATTGGTTTATGTGGATAATGGTCTGATGGAATGTTACAATATGAAGATAACATATTATACATATTGGGAATGAGAATCATACTCTATTGATAAGAATTATTTTATGATGAATTATATAGAACGATGTTCTATGTGACTATTGATAGAATTTGATTATGTTGAGGATTATTCCATGAAATGATATATTATGAGTATGACATGATATATAAATGTTTTACTTGAGCATAATGTCATGCCATGACATTGTATCTTTAGTAGATTACTAAGTCTTTATGACTTACTCTGTTTACTTTGTTTTCCTTAGATTCGAGCCGAGCTAGTGATTCGAAGGAATCCACTGAGTCTACGATAGTACGCGTGGTTCTTTGTGGAGGTTGCTACTAGTCATATTTTGTAGCCCTTTGTTTTGGAAAGGACGATTGGGAAGTGAAGTTATATAAACTTCACTATGGGTAGTAAGACTTGTGGTTATTTATTTGGTACTTGTACTTGTTATATTACTACTTAGTCTTCTGTGAGCCGATGGATATTAGTCGAGCCATGTTCAGATAATCATAATTATTTCTATCCATCTCAAGTATGTATTATATTGTTGGTTATGTTGTACTCCGACATGTTTAGCCGTAGAGTGTGTAGATTAGAGTTGTAGACTTAGTTTAATGTTGGGTTTCGATTATAACGTTGCCTATGACTTGAATTTATTATTATATATAATTGCATACATGTGGTTTTATTGTACGTGTCTAATGTTGCGTCACGTGCTTTGAATTTTTGGGCTGAGAGATTTACTATCTATTAGGTTGTTTTGTATTTCATAGCTTGTTAGCTCAGGTTCCATTACGTTATTTGCTTCCGCATTTGTTGAGTCGTTGGCGTATCGATGTTATGGCCTTACCCTTTGCTTGTTATTTGTGTGTTTTGGAAGCACGACCTTGAGGTCTCATATTGGGGTCCGGGTCGGGTCGTCACATTAACCGCTCCACTACTTTTTTTTTTCCAATCGCATAAGTCAACAATTTTAATTTTTTTCCCAATATTACCTCGTCTCTCTCTTTCTCGTCTTCTTCATCGTAGCCGACGGTGTCTACAATTTCAAATTCAAGGCCACCTACTTTATCAAAGTTAAGAAAGTTTGCTGCTTGCAAAAATACGCACATCACTCGGGAACACAAGTATCCAACAAACTTGTACAATCTCATGGAGACGTTTTTGTACAGGGCCGATCGGGGGCCTAAGGTCGATCATCTCCAATGGGGCCATTCCTTTGGAACAATTTTTTAAATTTTTTTTGAATAACTAAATAAATAATCAAACAAACATAAAAGATAATTAAAAAAACACTTCATTTCACTCAAAAAACAAACAAACAATTTTTTATGTACAATTTCTCGTTTTTAGTATATAATTATAGTAGATGTACAATTTTTCATTAACATAAATTAATGATTAATCTCAATTTCTCTATTTTAGAATTATAGTATATGTTCAAATAATCAAAATTCAATTAGAATACTGTAGACACCCAATTTCGTACCCCTGGTATGTAACATGACATAAAGTATCAAGAACTGTTAAAATGACTAACAGATGTCAAGTTAGAGGGTTTAAAATGTTAAAAAAACAAAAAAAAAAGCAGGATGCATAAACAGTGAAATGCAGGGGCCAAAGTGTCAAAAAGAGGAAAGAAAAGCCCCTGGCACCACCCACACTCCTACATGGCGCGACGCCCACTCCCTCCATGGGTGGCGCTCAATAGTGCCTTGAGCACTGTAGCGTTCTGCTTTCGGTACAATCCCTCAAGCGCGTGGTACAAGTCGATGAAGCACAGAAAGAAATACCTTAATGACGAAAGAATCCCCACTCTCACCTATAAATATAGGTGTCCGACTTTAGGAATCAGAACGAAAATTTTTACACACTTTTACACCGCACAGTGAGTGATCGCTCTCCAGAGATAACGATGTGAGATTTCCTCCTCTAGCCTCAAAGCTCCGTCAAATCTCCCTCAAATACAAAACCAACCGGTCAAAGTGAACCTTAGCCTCCCCGCTACGATTCCACCCTATTTTCCCGGTCCAAAAATCCCAAAAAGAGCAGTTGCTCTGCCCAAATCCAAACGCCAAATCCGCAAGAAGCAAGCAGTTGCTCTGCCCGATTTCTGCCGTCAGCCAGCAAACAACAGCAAAAAACAAGCAGTTGCTCCGCCCGTTTCCCGAGGCCTAAATGCAACTTTCGGAAGCAGTTACTCTGCTCGAAACTTCGCAACAGCAAAAGACTCCCTCTCTCGAAAAGACAGAGCGAACACACCCCACACTCTTATAGGTAAGCCTTTAAGAGGTTTAATTAAAAAGTGTTATTTTCAGCCGGCCCAATGTAAAAATATAAGCAGTTATGCTGCCCGAATTTCTATAGAAAATAACACTAAAAAGAGCCATTATTATGGCCAAATATTTATAAATATATTTGTAATTCCTGAAAGGAAGTGGCTGCAAGTTTGTAATAATGTAGATACCGATATATATGTTTAAATGCTTTATTTCATTTGCTAAATAAATATAATAAAAACATATTTTAGCCAAAAACTATTTTGAGACCGAAAGGGCGAGTTGGGTGCCTAACACCTTCCCACCTCGTAACTTAGCCTCCAAACCCTTTTCAAAACCTGGTTATTTTTTGTTTTTCTTCATTTCTCCTTAAAATAAAGATGGCAACTCTGTTACAACATTTTGGATCACAGTGAGGCAGGACGTATTCCCACGCATCTTCGCAATATCATTTTTGCACTTTTAATTTTGTTTTCCCCTAAACAAGGGAAGATGGAATGAAAAGAGTGTTGCATTTTCTGTATCTTGTTTTCCCCTAAACACGGGAGGATGAGATATGAAAAAACTCAAAGCACTCATTAGTGATCCAAAATGAACCCCCAAGTTCACAATGAGGTCGGGCGTATTCTCACGTGCTCTTGCAACATCCATTTCGCACTTTTAATTTCGTTTTTCCCTAAACAAGGGAAGATGGAATGAAAAGGGCATTGCATTTTCTACATCTTGTTTTCCCCTAAATGAGGGAGGATGAGATACAGAAAAATCCAAAGCACTCATAGTGAACTAAAGCACACTCAGTGACCGAGACGTATTCAACGCGCTTTTGACAACACTCTTTTTACATTTTTAATTTCGTTTTCCCCTAAACAAGGGAAGATGGAATGAAAAGAGTGATGTCTTTGCCGAATCTCGTGTTTCCCTAAAAAAGGGAGTACGGGATACGGGGAAATCCCGGGGCACTCACAGTGGCGACTCTACTGGGGACGTCGATTTTATTTTAAAGAAAAATAAAAAAGGAGGGCTAGACTCATTTTTCAAACAAAAGCAAACAAGTTCTTCTTTTGGCTAAATATGCTTATTATATTTATTTAACAGTTTAAATATTGTGTTTTTTATATATCTGTATGTATATTTGTGCAAATAACCGTGAAACTTGCAGCATTTTCATTTCGGGTACCGTTGCAGATACAAAAAAAAAGAATAAAATGGAAATTCTGACAAGATAACAAAAAAAGGGGATGGAGCTTTATTTTATTATTGTTTTATTTTGCTCTATATATATGTTTGCTTTATTTATGTCGCGCAATAAAATAAAATAAATAAATGCAAATATTCTTTTATTCTGTCATATTATTTGTACATCCATACATGTTTGCATTTTTTTATCAAAAAAAAAAATCTTCTTTCCTTTAATAGTAATATGCTTGGTTTTTTTTTCTCTTTTATATTTATTTGGCTTCTTGTGTGTGTATATAATTTTCAATTCTAAAAAAAATTCGCTTTTCTAAAAAAAAAGAAAAAAATCGTTTTTCGAAATTAAAAAAAATTAAAAAGAAAGAATTTTCAGGAAAAAAAAAAGTAAAAAGAAACTCATTTTCTCAAAGCAAAAAAAATTCGTTTTTTTTTTTAAAAAATGTGTTCCAAAACAAAAAAGAAAGAAAGGAGAAAGTTTTATTCATAAAAAACAAAAAAAAAGTTGTTTCAAAAACCAAAAAGTAAATAAAAGAGTTAGAAGGAATATTTTTTTTTTAAAAAAATGGTGTTTTCCAAAATAAATTATTTTCAAAAGTTATTAAAAAAAGGCATAGTCTTTTTTTTTCTTTCATAAAAAAACTTGAAAAGGTTAAATAAGGATAAAAAAATAAGAAGGAAACAATAGGGGGTCTAATTGATAAAGGGAGAAAAGATGAAAGGAGTGAAGTGTGAAAAGCTCAAAATAGAATGTGATCATGAATGAGGGCGCGACGCCCAAATTGACTTTGGGCAGCGCCCAGCCTCTTCCTACGTGGCCCGTTCCTCATTTTTAACAATTTTGTTTTATGTTGGGCCCATTTTATCCGTCGAATCGCTCATTTTTGCCATTGGGTGCATCCATTTTTATGTTACTCCACCTTTCAAAAAAAATCATCAAAAAAAGAGAGAAAACATTTTATTTCCATTAAATCTTGTGTTGTATTTATAAATATTGAGATCTTTGTTATTTTCCTTTGGTACCACTAACAATTTTGCAGGGGCTAAAAATAAATTGGTTATTTATCATTTACTCTCCTAAAAGGATTGTCCGAAGGTACGTAATCGTCACATCTCATTACAAGGATCGCCAAAAAAAAAGAGTATACTTAGTTCTCTTTTACTTTAAAAAATATATAATCGCTTCTTTTCGCAAAAATAAAAATGACCATAATATATATATATATATATATATATATATATATATATATATATATATATATATATATATATATATATATATATATATATATATATATATATATATATATATATGATTTCGTTCTCTCCAAGCAAGAAAAAAAACTTTATTCTTTCAAATTAAAAAAAATAAGAAGATTAGTATAATGAAAATTTTCTCTGTTAGAGTTGAACTGCGATGACCTGAGCCTCGAAATGAGGAACGTATGCAGCCTTCGGGTTCGGTCAAATGCTTTGATTTACTCTTTAAAAAAAGGTGGTATTTTATATGCGTTTTCTTTTTGTTTCCCAAAACATGAAAAGACAGGAAATCTCATCACCATTATTCTCAATTGCCATCTCCAAATTCCTCTTCCCTCTTAACCTCTCATAAATGCATCACTACTTGATAAGTGCATCGTTCACTCTCAATTTCAAAAAAAAATCAGTAAGTCCTACTTCTAGATGTCAGTGTACCACTTCTTTAAAAAAGGAGAATAAAAAAAAATGAAAACAAGAAAAAAAAGACCGATAGGGAGTCATGGAAGAAAGGAAGCTTGGAAAGCCAAGAAGCCAAGAAAGCAGAAAAGTATGGAAAGCCGAGAAATCCAGAAAAGCCAGGCAACTCAAGCATCATACGCAAGGACTAGGGGGTTTCAAACCCCAGGAGTATCTCTTTTGCCCATATTGATGCCTACAGCCCATCCTTTCAAGAGTATGCTCACGAACCTATTTGGTCTCCGTTATTTCAAAAGTCCGACCAAGTCCTCAAATCGAGCTTTCCAAAGATATTTTATCTATATTCGAGTCTGGTAAAATTCTTGCTTCTCCTATATTTGCTTGTCGAGTCTTCTTCTTGATCTTTGAGCACCATCTATCGCCGAAATATCTGTTATATGAAAACAAAAAAAAATTACGAGTCGACTCATGTAAAAACATGATAAAATTACACGGGTTGATAATGAGTCATTTCGCAATATGGACCCACAAACCATTAAAAATATAAGTTCGATAAAACAACATTCTGTCTTGGTAAAAGATCATCTTCGACCCATTGCGATCGATCTATTAATAGCACACTAGGGACTTCCAACCATACACCAAAACCCTTTCCAAATACCTAAAAAAAACCATATAACAAAGCCTAATCATCCCTAAGATTCATCTTCCCAAAACTGGGGCTGCTTCACCCTTATATATACATCCATCAAGAGTGACCACTTTTTTATCCCAAGAGAGAGAAGACAGACATTTCTTCAAGCACTCTCCCAAATTGTTCCGAGAGGTCAACAACAAAAAAAAAGGTGCAAGGTTGAAAATAAAAAAAATAATAATAAAGAGGTCTATGCATTAAAAAAAAGATAAGAAGAAAAAAAAAAGGGAAAAAAGCCTCTCCTGAGTAATTTCCTCAAAATCTTTCTCTCGCAACAAAAAAAATACAATCACTCTTGGACAAACCCATAACCCATAACCAAAGCCAAATGCCGATCTCCCAACCATACCTACATCCAAACCTAGAACTTAAAAGGTCAGCCAATGATCGCTTTGCGATCGCCTTTCCGAAAATAACCAAATCCACAGCCCAAAATTCCTTTGAGCAAGAGGCCAATCGAATCCTCAACCCTAAAGCTAATCCATCTCAAATACTTAAACACTATACCCTAACCTAGTTGCCACATATAGCCCTGTTTCAATCGGTTATAACGTGATCTGGGTCCAGGACATAACTCCTTGCTAAAGACATATAAAATTATCAAAAGATAAATGTTAAGTAGGGTCCATGAAACTTGTGATACTCGGCAATAAACTCTGGATCATGACTCTTCTATTGTCCATTAGTCATCCTTTTTCTTTGAACATACTCCTTTCTGTCTCCCACAAAAAGTCTCTCCAAATCGAGTCTTTAAATGGGTTGTCTCCAAATCTCTTGAGAACTTGCCCGTCCCATCTTACAAAATATGGTTCATCAAGTCATCCTGGGGCTTCTCCCGCCAAACTCATTGGATAGATAAAGGCTCATCATCTCCAGAAACAGCTGTCTTTTCCATCTCGCCTGAAGAAACGAAGAAGCTACAAAACCGTGATCGCTCAAGAATAAGCGGGTTATCATCGCATGCATTGAAAGACTGGCTCCCTATGAGGTAAAGGCTCGCTAGGTTGAAAACCCGAAAGGGCGGCCTAGGTAAAAGTTAGAGCATAAAAAAAAAGTGGTTCCTCTGAGGCATCTATTAGTAGGTTTCGCTAATCCTGATTGAATCCCTTTTTTGAATGATGCACTAGTCAAAAGACTGAAAAAGTAACCATAAACTTCACCCACCTCCATCTCAAATATCACAACCAGCTCCTATACTCATAACCCTTCAAAGCCAACCAGAAGCCACATCTCAAGCTCTTATATTACATTTTCATCACCTTGCCTTATCTTGTCTTAACATATTTAAGAAATGGATGATACACATGCATATTCAAAAGTCCTTTTTTTAAAAGAAAAAGAAAGTTTCATTCTCATGCTTGCATCTTTTGTTTGCATCCTTTTACTGCATCTTATCAGGTCTTCTGCTGCATCGGCCCTTGAAAAAATATAAATGTTCTACCAACATCTCGCCAAGGACCACCTCCCAAAGATCCTCGGCAGCATCATCAAAAGCTACACAAGCCGATCATCGATAGCATTCTGCCACAACGCTTCATAATCATCGCTTCTCCTATGCTGGGATAAACACTTTTTAAAAAAATGTATCGCTGCTCCTATGATGGGATAAGCACACACAAAAAAATCGCATCACTTTCCCTATTATGGGGGAAACACGTTTTTAAAAGTGGCATCGTTTTCCCTATGCTGGGGAAAATGCGTTTTGAAAAAGTGGCATTGTTTTCCCTATGCTTGGGAAAGCGCATTTTGAAAAGTGATATCGTTTTAGGGAAAACACGTTTTTAAATAGTGGTATCGCTTTCCTTATGCTGGGGAAAACACATTTTGAAAAGTGGTATCGCTTTCCCTATGTTGGGGAAAATGTGTTTTGAAAAATGGTATCGCTTTTCCTATGCTGGGGAAAGCACGTTTTGAAAAGTGTCATCGCTTTCCCTATGCTGGGGAAGACACGTTTTAAAAAGGTTGCACCATTTTCCCTATTCTGGGGAAGACGCGTTTTAAAAAGGTGGCATCGTTTCCCTTATTTTGGGGAAGACGCGTTTTAAAAGGTTCTATCGTTTTTCCTATTCTGGGGAAGACGCGTTTTAAAAGGTTCCATCGTTTTCCCTATTCTAGGGAAGACGTGTTTTGAAAGGTTGCATCGCTTTCCCTATGCCGGGGAAAGCGCGTTTTAAAAGGTTGCATCGCTTTCCCTATGCTGGGGAAAACGCGTTTTGAAAAGGTTCTATCGCTTTCCCTATGCTGGGGAAAGCGCTTTTTAAAAAGTGGCATCGCTTTCCCTATGCTGGGGAAAACACGTTTTGAAAAGGTTCCATCGCTTTCCCTATGCTGGGGAAAACGCGTTTTAAAAGGTTGCATCACTTTCCCTATGCTGGGGAAAGCGCGTTTTGAAAAGTGACATCGCTTTTCCTATGATGGGGAAAGCGCGTTTTAAAAGGTTGCATTGCGTTCCCTATGCTGGGGAAAACACGTTTTGAAAAAGGGTTCCATCGCTTTCCCTATGCTGGGGAAAACGCGTTTTAAAGGTTGCATCGTTTTCCCTATGCTGGGGAAACACGTTTTAAAAAGTGGCATCGTTTTCCCTATGCTGGGGAAAACGCGTTTTGAAAAGTGGCATCGTTTTCCCTATGCTAGGGAAAACGCGTTTTAAAAAGTAGCATTGTTTTCCCTATGCTGGGGAAAACGCGTTTTGAAAAGCAGCATCGTTTTCCCTGTGATGGGAAGAACTCGTTTTGAAAAGCAGCATCGCTCTCCCTATGCTGGGGAAAACGCGTTTTAAAAAGGTTCCATCGCTTCCCCTATGCTGGGGAAAGCGCATTTTGAAAAGTGGCATCGTTTTCCCTATGCTGAGGAAGACCCATTTTAAAAAGCAGCATCGTTTTCCTATGCTGGGGAAAGCTCGTTTTGAAAAGCAGCATCGTTTTCCCTATGCTGAGGAAAGCCCATTTTTAAAAGCAGCATCGCTTTCCCTATGCTGGGGAAAACACGTTTTAAAAGGGTCCCACTAGTTTTGCCTATACTGGGCAAAACACACCATCTATCCCACCCAGTGGTTGTTGTTTGTTTGCATGAGGCCGAACTACGTTTGGTCTGATTCCTTTTATTACGGGATACGTAGGCAGCCTATTTCGATAGGTCTGACCATCAGAGCATTTAATTTGCATATATGTTTAAAAACTATGATAACCTGCTACAACCGATTAATTATGTCTAGAGTATGTGAGATTTGAACTGCATTATAAACTATTACATTATAACTACTACATCTTGCATCTCTCCCCATTATAATTTCCACGAAATTTAGGAGTCTATTTCTTATCAACGATGTTTGTTTACTCGGTAAGCTTCGGGTTACCCGTAAACTCCATCGTTGAGGGGCTCTGTAGACACCTCAATTTCGTACCCCTAGTATGTAACATGACATAAAATATTAAAACTGTTAAAAGGACTAACGGATGTCAAGTTACAGAGTTTAAAATGTTAAAAATGCAAAAGAAAAAGCAGGATACATAAACAGTGAAATGCAGGGGCCAAAGTGTCAAAAAGAGGAAAGAAAAGCCCCCTAGCGCCACCCACACTCCTATATGGTGCGGCGCCACCCCTTCCATGGGTGGCGCCCAATAGTGCCTTGTGCACTGTAGCGTTCTGCTTTTGGTACAATCTCTCAAGCGTGCGGTACAAGCCGATGAAACACAGAAAGAAAAACCTTAATGACGAAGGAATCCCCACTCTCACCTATAAATAAAGGTGCTCGGCTTCAGGAATCAGAACGAAAATTTTTACACACTTTTACACCGCGCAGAGAGTAATCGCTCTCCCGAGAGAACGTTGTGAGATTTCCTCCTCTAGCCTCAAAGCTCCGTCAAATCTCCCCAAACACAAAACCAACCGGTCAAAGTGAACCTTAGCCTCCCTACTAGGATTCCACCCCATTTTCCCGGTCCAAAAATCCCAAAAAGAGCAGTTACTCTGCCCGAATCCAGACGCCAAATCCACAAGAAGCAAGCAGTTGCTCTGCCCGATTTCCGCCGTCAGCAAGCAAACAACAGCAAAAAGCAAGCAGTTGCTCCGCCCGTTTCCCGAGGCCTAAAAGCAACTTTCGGAAGCAGATACTCTACTCAAATCTCCGCAACAACAAAAGACTCCCTCTCCCGGAAGGACAGAGCGAGCACACCCCACGCTCTTAAAGGTAAGCCTTTAAGAGGTTTAATTAAAAAGTGTTATTTTCAGCCGACCCAATGTAAAATATAAGCAGTTATGCTACTCGGAATTCTATAGAAAATAGCACTAAAAAAACCCATTATTATGACCAAATATTTATAAATATATTTGTAATTCCTGAAAAAAGCGGCTGCAAGTTTGTAATAATGTTGATACATATATATATGTTTAAATGATATATTTCATTTGCTAAATAAATATAATAAAAACATATTTTAGCCAAAAACTATTTTGAGACCGAAAATGCGAGTTGAATGCCTAACACCTTCCCACCTCGTAGCTTAGCCTTCGAACCCTTTTCAAAATCTGGTTATTTTTTGTTTTTCTTCATTTCTCCTTAAAATAAAAATGACGACTCTGTTACAACATTTTAGATCACAGTGAGGCAGGGCATATTCCCACGCGCCTTCGCAACATCCTTTTGGCACTTTTAATTTTGTTTTCCCCTAAACAAGGGAAGATGGAATGAAAAGGGCGTTGCATTTTCGGTATCTTGTTTTCCCCTAAACAAGAGAGGATGAGATATGGAAAAACTCAAAGCACTCATATTGATCCAAAATGAATCCAAGTCCACAATGAGGCCGAACGTATTCCCACGCGCTCTTGCAACATTCTTTTTGCACTTTTAATTTCGTTTTCCCCTAAACAAGGGAAGATGGGATGAAAAGGGCGTTGCATTTTCTGCATTTTGTTTTCCCCTAAACAAGGGAGGATGCGATACAGAAAAATCCAAAGCACTCATAGTTGACTAAAGCACACTCAGTGACCGAGGCGTATTCAACGCGCTTTTGACAACACTCTTTTTGCATTTTTAATTTTGTTTTCCTTAAACAAGGGAAGATGAAATGAAAAGAGTGATGTCTTCGCCGAATCTCATGTTTCCCTAAAAAAGGGAGCGCGGGATACGGGGAAATCCCGGGGCACTCACAAATACCACCAATTACCAACAAATCACTCATTCACATACTTAAATACCAAAAAAAATTCAATTAGATTATCAAAATACCAACAAGTGAAAAACAGAAAAACCATAAAAATATAGGCAAACCGCAAATGATTCACTGATAACTGAATACTATAATCTGATTAAAAGTTAATAATTAATTAATAAGCTATAAGCTATAAATATTAACTATAAGCTAGGGCAACTCGAAGAAATCAAGATTTTTTTTTTTGTGAAATTGTGAAATAAAATAATAATAATTTAATCATACGTAGAGTTTTTTGGGGATTTTGGGGCTCAAAAAATTGGGGGTTTTTGGGGCGCCTAAGGCCATGGCCTCAGTCAGCTTGTGGCAGGGCCGACCCTGATGACTTCTCTTTTTGCCTATCTTCAATGCTAACTAATGTGTTATCGAAAATATTTTTTTTATGTTACCAACTAAACTAACCTAATTGCTAGTTTCTCCCCGGCAACGGCGCCAAAAACTTGATGTGTTATAATTTACCTCGCAAGTTCACGAGTCAACCGGAGTATAGTTGTGCAAAGACAAGAGTTGAACCACAAAGATAAGTAGCAACTATGATAATTTAATGAGTAAAAGTAACAATTAATTAAACTAAGGGGTTTTTTTTGGATGGTGATTAACTAAATTAATTAAATAGCAATTTAAACTAATATAAACAGAAGATCAAAATATTCACAGGGAACACATAATTACTGAAGATTTAATTATGAGGAATGTCTAGGAATTAGGATTCACTTGTATCTACTTTTATGTTCATATAACTTAAGTATCAATCAAAATCAATGGTTCGTTCGCTAATGTAAAGATTGGGACGCTTGAAGCACGATTTGCAATGTTTGGTGCCCAGCCTTATTATGATTTCTTGATTAGTCCACATAACATTTAAAGGTCTATTAAGTACACGAAAAACACTCGAACCTAAATTTACACCTTAGCTCGATCAGGAAATCAATGAGATCTAATTATCACATAGGTTGGCCATCATATGACATATGCATGGAGTATGCAGTTATTCATACCAAAATGTCTAAACAATGAAAGACAAAATATAAACTATGTCATAAACAAGATTTGATTGAATTAACAATAAAACTATAACATAAGATTCGATACAAAGTTACCTCCAATTCCTTGAGGGATGCGTTTAGTTCATTACAATTGATGAACTAATAGAAAGAATTGATGAACTCATAATCAATCTTCTCCGAAAACCAATTGAAACTTAAAAGAATGTTGTATCCATCCAAAGAGAGGCCAAAATTCGGATCCCCTAACCTAAACTACTAGGGTTGTATTTATACTATGTTTATAAATTGAGAAAATTACAAAATTAACAAAGGCAGAAAACGGGACAAGGCGAGCACCTAGAAGGATTCCTCCAGATGCTGAACATTGGAAAATGTGCGGTAGCCTAATGTGCGGGGCTAGGTGAGCGCCTAACACTTCTTTGGGCTTTTTCAGTTCAAACGTCCAGGAATTTGCACTTTGGTCCCTCATAACTTCAATTGCTTCAAAAAGGGCTCCAATTCTGCCATTATCTCAATTTAACCTTGAAACTTAAAATAGAACTACAAACTCATATTAGTAACATAAAACTCATGGAAAAGCACAATCTAAGCCAGATTATATATCTAATAGTTAGTCCCATATGGCACGATAATAAGCTAGAAGGGGGGGGGGTTGAATAGCTTATTAGACACTTAAAAACTTTTGTATAAGTTCCTAAAACAAGCACTTACAATCTATTAAAGAGATTGAAGCAGCAGAAGTCTTGTAAGGAAGACAGTTTAGGTCTGCCGGTGAAGCACTACCGGTAGACTTGGCTGAATACTCAAGTCTGCTGTTTGAAGTGATAAGTAAATAGATATGGAACAGTTTGAAGCAGTAATCAACAGTAATGAAAGAACACAAGTATTTTGAGATGGTTCACACTATAAAGAGTGCTACGTCCACCACCAAGGTAGTCAACCTTGGATTTAAATGTGCATTATTTTTCCATTAGTCCTATTACAAAGAGTTCCAATGGATCGTGTACAAAATATTTGACTTGTGTTTGGGGGGGTTGGGAATTGAATATCTGGAAAACAGAATATTTAATTGTGCAGAATAATAGTTAAAGGAACAACAATAAGAAGCTTAAGAAAAAGTGTTGATGCAAATCTTCTTGATTGTTGTCGAGGACTTCTTGATCAGTTTACGATCTCTTGAATGCACTGAGTATATAAGACTTGAAGTTGTTGGAGAATTTCAGAGCATTGTTTCCTTCAGTCTTTAATGACAGTATTTATAGCTGGGGCATTCTTGAGATCCGTTGGAGAAGAGGAAGTGTAACAGCTCTATTAGGTTGAATGCATTAAATGCATGGAGCTGACTTGTGGGTTTCGTCTTCACTAATACTGAGCAGGGAGTGGTGCAGAGTTGTTGCAGGAGTTGGTAGGTGAGCAATCAAAATTTCAGACCTGCAATAGTTGGTACAGACTTTAAGTGTCAGTATGTTCACCTGCTCTGTCACTGTTCAAAAGGCGAAAGTCTTTTTGCTTTTCAGAAAGTTGGTCAAGCGTGTCTGAGAAGCCAATAGATGTTTTAATTCAAATTCAAACTGATAAGGGGTGAATTTAATTAATCCACTAAGACTTGGTGACTAGACACGTCATGCTTGAACACGTGCAGACAAGGTCTGCCGCTGGATGCTGAATGAGGTCTTCTAGTGAAGCTTTGTTGAAGTCTTCCGCTGAACCTGTGAAGCCTATAAAACTATTCTATGACAAAGTTCTATGCACAGTTGCCACGCTAATTGATACGCAGCCAAATTAGCCACTAATGTAATGTATGAACAGATGTAAATCAAGATACAAATGAAAAACAACACTAATAGATGCGTATAAAATACATCTAACACTAACAAATAACAATGACAGATAATCATCGTTTCATGGAAACACAAATTTTTCAACAAATTGAAACCTTGATATATGAGTTTCAATTCATCAAACATATATATAAACTTTCACACGGTTTTTATCACAATCAATGCCAATATATTATATTCCTCCGTGATTTATCAAAATCTCTCCAAACATATAAAAAACACTTTGACTGTGCATTATTGAAACCAACGATGCCCGAATCGAAACCATCGATACCCAAATCGAAACCAATGATGTCGCATCGAAACCAACGATGCCTGAATTGAAACCAACGATCCTCGAATCGAAACCAACGATACCCGGATCAAAACCAACGACGCCGCATCGAAACTATCGATGCCTGAATCGAAACTAACGATGCCCGAATCGAAATCAATGATGTCGCATTGAAACCAACGATGCCCATTAATAGTTGGAATTTTAGTGACTTCTTTACTCCATCTCTTCATCTTTTTAGGCATTGTCGCATCCGATGTTGGTGTCGGTTGTTGGCTTGTTGCGATGTTAGAGTCGATTGTGGAGGACTATGAGGAAGAAAGAAGAAAAAGAAAAAGAGAGCGAAATGGAGGGCCTCACCACAGAGTACTCCGAGCTGGTCCTTGCAAAGGCCTTATATTAAGCTTCTTCCCTGTTTTTATTGAAAGCACTTTTTGAAGAAACCCCCCACTTCTATAGCAATGATGAAAAGTATGAATGGCTTGACTCAAATATAGCTCAAAGAAAGCAGGAAGGCTATAACCTACAAAAGAAGGTGTATTTTTAAGGTTAGAAATTTTGAGGTTATAAATTTTGGAAAAGGGACTGGTCAGAATTTTACCCTTATTTTTTTTCACTAAGGAGGCCGATAAATTTTGGGACCCAAAAATTAAACTTTTTTTTGGGGCCCAAGGCCAAGGCATCATCTCCCTTGATTGAGGGCCGGCCCTGTCTTGAACCCTAATTCGGGTTTGCCAAAGAGGACGAACAACGACAGTAACTTCCCGTTTATGCTCCTAGCCGCCTTCGTCTCCTCCACTTGTCGTCTCCGTCTCCAAATCTCGTCGTTGCCGTTTCTTTGCTTGGATTCTAATTCCAATGTCCAATACTGCATTTTAAGGAATGAAGGTACTACTTCTTAGTTCTTTTTTCTTACCAGCTTGTGGCTTTCACAGTTCACTTACTAAGTGTCCTTGCCGACCGCCTAGGGCTGAAGTATTCAGTACGCTCCCCATTCCAAATAATTGCCAGCCTTAAGCCAGATACACAGAACGACTGCACACACTGCTTACTTCTGTCGTACTTCTCCGCCATAGCCTTTGCGCTTACTAGAGGTATGAATAGCGTTACCGGAACATATACATCCATATATACAGTGCCGGCCCAGCCATGAGGACGGTGAGTCCCAGGACTTAGGCCCCTAAAATAAGCCTAATTTTTAGGGCCCCAAAATTGTACAACTTCCTTTTATATTATTAAAAACTAGTATACGAATCTGTGTCATAGGCACGGTGTCGGTATGAGATCAGTTTAATGAATGGTCAGGATAAACAAAACCCATGACTGACGGGTTAGTTCAAACAAAACTGACAATTGAAGGTTTATATGTAATTGTAGCGGGATAATTTAAATATAGCTCATAATTGATGAGTTTATTTGTTACTTACATACTTATGAATCATCCGGGACCGTCAGTTATATTTAACACAATTCAATCAGAGCCATCGATTAGACGTGATCTGTTTTATACTCCGTTCGTCCCTAAATTATCGTTCTCCTTTCCTTTTTCGTCCGTCCAAAAATAATTGTCCAGTTTGAAACTTGTTTTTTTTAAACCTCAATTCTTTTACTACTTTATACTTACTTTTTCATACTACTTTAATTATGAGTCATATACACATAAATTTTAAAGAAAACTATATATTAAACAAATATAAATAATCAAGTTAATTATTTTTTTAAAATTTATTCGCTAGATCAACTAAAACGATAATTTTGGGAGAGTAATATAGATTAAAATAAAATAAAATTTTAAGCTCTAAAACCTATTCAATTCGCACAGCCGCATAGTACACGGGAACACTGGGAACGGGACACAGTCAGAAGCTCCTCCTCCTCGCCAGTCGCCGGTTGCCAGTCTCCTCCTCCATTCAAACGAAGACAACCACGGACCACCGGCAGGACAACAGCGGCACCGCCGCACCGGACATCTCCTATTCTCCTCCATTCAAGTCTCAGACTCTCACCAACAGTCCGACTCTCGCCACTCTCCAGGTTAGGCAGGCGGCAGGCCCCTCCTCCTTCTCCCTCTTCAGTCTCTGAGTCTTCAATTCAATATTTGTGTTTAAAATTATTTACCTATCATGTTTACTTGTTTTGACTTCTTATTTTGCATGAATTGAATAATTGACATTGATGGGTTTCTGTTTGATGTTTCTAATTTCTATTGATTATTGATTTTTTGCTAATTTGCTTAATTGCTTCTGAGTAGAAATTAATTTAATAATTTTGATGGATTTCTATTGAATTTTAAATTTTTGCTTGAATTTTGAATTTTTGATGAGTTTCTTTAGTTTTTCAAAAAATAGAAAAAAATTGCTACAAAGGAAAGCCCCGATTCAAGATGATGGACCTTAGACCCCCGATTCCACAGGGCTGGCCCTGCATATATACACACACACACATATATATATACATATATACATATACACACATACATTTATTTATTTATACTTATACAGTAATTTAGATAATTAATATTATTTTCTAAATTTTTGGCTGCAGTTGAAGGTTTTTGAATGGAGGCATCAAATATAAGAGATATATTGACTTCATTCAGTCCATCTTTGGATTTCCTTGCTATCAGTTCTGGCGATGGCCGAATTAAGGTTTGTTATTTTTATTACTCCCTCCGTTCTACCCAAAGAGTCCCCATTTGAAGTCATATATTAATGTCATTAAAGTTAGTTATAATTACAAAAATAATTAAGCACAAACAATGTACTTATAACACAAGTGCTGGGTAAAGATGAAATGTTATATAAAATTGTAAGCATAATTTTTGAAAGTGGACTTTTAGAGTGAAACATTTCAAAATAGTATAGTTGTCTCTTTGCCTGGAACGGAGGGAGTACTAAGTTTGCCTTTTGTACTTCCCCCTATATGCCATGCCTCATTCTTGAAAGGAATTAATCACATTTGCATAATGGGTTTGATTTTTTAAATTCTTTGCTAACTTAGATTGATACTACATTCCAATCAAAAAGTCTTATGAGTTCGAACCATCATTTATTTAAGGTTTAGAATAGTTTTAGCTAAATTTGAAAAGTGATACATGCAATAGCTTAACTTTTTGAATAGAACTCTTTAAGCAGTCTAAAAATAGAGAAACAAGTGTTATAACTCTTTGTTTGGAACGGAAGTAGTAATTGTTAAAGTCAGGTGCCTAGTGATTTGTCTGTTAAATTTGGTCCATCTCTTTCTAAGGCACTCGTCTGTCTCACGAACACAAACACACAACGTCCTTGTATACACGTGTTTGAAGTTGTGTGTGTTTATCAGTCAATACCTCCGTCCCAAAATGAGTTTCAAATTTAAAATTTTTGTTGTCCCAAAATGACTGTCCATTTTCTAACGAAGGAACTTTAGTTCACCTTTGCCAACAATCATGTCCAAATGTGCACTTGCAATGCTTTATTGTGGAGACAGTGGGTATATATGTATATGTGCTCTTAAAATTGTTTAAAACTCAACTTTCTTAATTCACTTACTTATTTTGGGATGGAGGGAGTACTATATTGCAACACATGGGTAAACCTTAAGGGAGTCGTAAGGTTGCTCTATTATGATTAGGAGGTCATGAGTATGACCTATGGAAACAACTACCTCTACAACACAAGGTTGATCCTATGTGACCTGGAGATCATGAGTTTGAACTATGAAAAAAAATCTGTGATTAAAATATTTTATGCTAATTTGGGTAATGTAATTGGGGTAAATGTAAAAACTCATAAATATGTAGCAGTTCAACCTTTAAAGGGAACTCGTTGAGACAGAACGTCGCAAAATATATGGACTTTATAGCGGAACAAAGTGGGCAGTTGTTATGCTCAGGTGAAAAATTGCGATATAAGAGGAGCGCTAAGGTTGTTCCATTATGACCAAGTGGTCACAGTTTTCACCTATGGAAACAACAACCTCTGCAACCTAAGGTTGCTCCTTTGTGACTTGGAATCATGAGTTTGAACTATGAAGACAACCTTGGCAGCTGCCAGGGTTCATTAGACCCTTTCTAGCTTTGGAAATGACAAGAGTCTTGGTGCTTCATGTCTTGATGTCTTATTCTGTCATTGATTTTCTTTGGGCTTGGTCTTTGTATAAACAGAAGAGGAGGAATTCCTTTTGGGATAGTTTGCCGTTAGCAGTGAGTGTATTTGGAGAGAAAAGAAGGCTAGAGCATTTGAGAACGAAGAAAGGAGCATCGATGAATTTAAGAATCAAACTCTCCATCTGTTGTCTTTTTTGGGGTTACGAGGAGGTGTCGCAGAGAATTAGCCCTTTTAGTAATTTTGTGTATAACCTTACTTATGGTTAGTGGTGGTTTTATTTTGTATTCTTCCGGTGTACATAGGATGTGCCACCTTTTTTGACGCTCTTTATTATTTATAGGCTTAAATAGCAATTTGGTCACTCTACTTTCCCACTTTTTGCAATATGATGACCCTACATATTTTTTTTAAATTTAATTACTATACTTGGTTTATAATTTCGATAAGGTGACTAACACTATTTTCGTTAGTTATGTAAGACAGAAATCTACAAAAAGTCTACAATACCCATTACCTTAGGCATATAATGTACACGTGGTGTTTTACCGAAGTCAACAAAACCTAACCTCATCTACCTATACCCTTTAGATTCCCCCTAGATTAAATGGGTCGAAGGTTTCCCTCTTCCATTAATGACGACCAAATTGGCTTTATTAACCTTTTGGGGCTCCCTTTCACACAGCAAAGCGTCTTCTCCTTTGAGCTTTCAGGCCCGCTCCATGAACAAATCTGAAGAAGGCGTTCCAGGTGTTAAAAGTTTGAAACGAGTGAATTCTTCTAATTTTTGATTTGATCTCGGAATTCATTATAAAAGGGTAAAAGGCCCAATCACGGCAACTTCTTCTTTTCCCCCTCTCTCGGATTGAGCTCCCCAGACCAATATCTTTCAAATGAGCTCCATCTCTCTCTCTCACTCCCCTCCCTCTCTCTCTAACACACACACACACACAAATTCACTCTTGACCCAAAAATTGGAGATCAAGCATTTCCAAACTTGTCAAGTGTCAATTCTCTTTCTCTTTCCACATTTCAAGAGTTTGTAATTACTTCTCCATTTTTTCAAATTTAGTTCTCACCCAGCTAATTACCACCCCAATAATCATGAACCACAGAAAACCCATAAAACCCCCTCATTCCAAATCACCCGAACCCAGCTCCTTTTTCATTTTCATAGCTTCCCCACAATCCCTTGGTCTCCTTTCTATCCTACCCCTCTTCTCTATCTTATCGGTCACCCACCACCACCACCACAACAAGAAGCTTGCGATTTATAGCCAATTTCTAGGTAGAAGTGTAAATAGATGGGAATGGGAAGCGCACTGGAGACGTGGATAATACTAATAACCACCACAACTCAGCCCATGTTTTTTTTTTGATAAGTAAAGATAGTATTAATGGTGCCTAAAAGGGAGACACGCCTATGTACACAAGATGTATACAAGCCAGTTACTTTACAAAAGAGATATTATCCACAAACTCTACAAAAGGATTGCTACTCTGCCGTAGCAGCTCATGATACCAAAAGAGCAATGGCTGCATTATCGTCTTCTGGATCTCCTCCACCTTCCTCTCTTCATTCTCGAAGCATCTTCTGTTTCCTTCCTTCCAGATAGTCCAGCAAACTGCCATAGGGGCCACTTCCCAGATGACATTTTTCCTTTTCCTTTTATACAAAGCCCAGCTTTCCATTAGGTGTCTCACAGATCTGGGCATCACCCAGCTAATCTGGAACAGATTAAAGACAAAAGATCCTCCTGGCAACTGGACAATGTAACAGAATGTGGTTTATGTTTTCCTCGCCCGCCTTGCATAAGAAACACCAATTAACGTAATTTTTTTTCCTGATCCGCAAATTGTGGCCTGTTAGAAGTGCTTCATTGATGGTTTCCCACATAAGGAAACTCACTCTGGTAGGGGCCTTGGTTTTCCAAACGGTACTCCACGGACAAATCCTTCGGTGCCCCTTAACTTCTGGTAGAAAGATCCGACTGTGAAAGTCTTTTTATTCTCCCCCCCACACTGCTATATCCTCCCCATCGCCACTAACTTTCTGATTATACAGAAGCTCAAAAAGTTGTCCCAAAGAATCCATCTCCCAGTCTTGGAGATTCCTCCTAAAGGTTGGATTCCAGGTGATTACTCCATCTACAACCTGCACTATCGAATTAACTGTGTCATCTTTATTCCTAGCTATGTTGTACAGCGTGGGAAAGACTCTACACAGCTCCATATCACCTCACCACTTATCCTTCCAAAAACAAATAGATTCCCCCTTGCCAACTTCGAGAGAAATCCACCTTTTAAACAAGGCCCATTTTTTCCTAATGCCCTTCCACGCGCTCACCCCGTACGACAATTTAACCTCATTGGGAATCCACCTGTTCACCCCTTCCCCATATTTTCCCAGAACCACCTTCTTCCACACAGTATCATCATCGCTTAGGAATTTCCACAGCCATTTACCCATAAGGGCAGCATTAAAAACCGTAAGATTCTTAATACATAAGCCTCCATTACTCAAATTTAGGCACACCGTCTCCCATTTAACCAAATGATACTTCCTCTCCACCGAATGTCCCTCCCAAAGAAAATCTCTCTCCATTTTCTCCAGCCTCTTAGCCACAGAAGGACACCGTCATATAATACGTAGGCAAGTTAGAAAGAGTACTCTTGATGAGAGTCAATCTACCGCCTTTCGACAAGTATTGCTTCTTCCAACCAGCAAGTTTTCGCTCGAATCTTTTAATAATCGGGTTCCAAATCCCCTTGCTATTTGAAGCAGCCCCGAGAGGAAGACCTAAATAAGAGGTCGGTAGCTTTCCCACTTTGCACCCAAAGAAACCTGCCAGGAATTCTATGTTGTTCACTTCCCCCACCGGATACACCTTGCTCTTGTGAATTTTTATGATTTCAAAGGTGACTGAATGTTGGAGTGATGATTGGTGACAGGAATGCGTAGGTTAGTCTGCACTTTGGATTCGAGGAAATGTTCACATTTGGGTTCTATCTGGTAGTGGTTATGATTTCAAGTTTTAAATGTAAATTTGAGTAAAAGATACTTCTCCAAATATGCTCCGCTGAAGAAAGGTTTTGTTACTATTAGATTTCCCGGAGAAGAAATATGACAATTTCACAAGATGCATCTTCTCTTAAGCACTTACTACTGGAAATATCCATTCCTCACTGTTAAGTTACCAACTCAAAAAGTTGGAAGAAAGGATATTTCTGAATTGAAGAAGACTCAAAAAGTTGGAAGAAAGGATATTGCTGAATTGAAGAAGACCATCAATATGGGAGACGATAGGACCTTCTTCCAAGCAGGTTGGAAGAATTTTGAAGTTTTGAGAGAACAGGAGAAGGATTGTTTCTTGTTCAGGGTGGTGGAGAGATCTAGAGGAAGACTGCACGAGATAGTTCTTTCCCTTTTTGAGTTTTTCTGGGTAGTGGTTGGCTGGGCAGAGTTTCTTCGTCCAGTGGTGTTTGGTGGAAGAAACTGCAGGGGAAATTGGTCAATGTCTTTGTGGCTAAGGAAAGGAATGCAGCAGGGAGTTTCATCAAAGTCACATCAAGGGGAGCAGGAAGGTTGGGAATGATTTGTATCCCTGAAAACACAGAAGCTGAAGGTTGGGATTGGGTGGCGGACAAACTTCGTAAGTTTGCCGGTAGCTGGGATACTAGGGTGAAGGGTTCCCCCAAGGTCTGTAAGGTAGCCGCAGTGAAGAATTCAGGAAAACAGAGCAAGCCAACCTTGTCCAAAGCCTCGTCGGAGAGAAGGGGACCTGTTACAACTTATAAAACTTATAAGGAGGCTGCGGAGATACTTCCATGGCCTGATTTAGTCACTTGCAGAGGAAAGGCCAGGGGGAGAAGGGAGTGGATTTTCAGGTGGAGGATAGTTCTTGCCTGGGAGCTTTAGAGTTTTTGGAAAGGTCCTTGGTGGGGAGGTTTGGTGTGACGATTGGTTCTGTTCCAGATAGGTTGGAATTCCAAAGTTGGGTGGATCGTAAATGGAAGATTGCTGGAGGTGTTCGTGTTCTGGAGTTAAGCGAGAAGTCCTTCCTTTTCGATTTCCGTTGGAGGAGGAGGCCAGACGAATCCTTAAGGTGAGGAGTTGGATGGTCAACAACAAGCCCCTGTTTTTGGATTACTGGGATCCAGTATCTTCAAGCCATTGGAAACTATTGCGGAGGTTTTATTCGGGTGGATGAAGATACAGAGTTTAGAACTAATTTGAGGTGGGCGAGAATTCTTATTCGTTTCTTTAAGGAGATTCCGGGGGTCGATCAGTATTGGGGTCAAGGGGAGAATATTCGTAGTGCCTCTGTGGGCAGAGACGACGGCTTTCTGTTATTGGGCGCAGCAGTGGTGGTAGAGGAGAACCGGTGAAAGGTTCTTTGGGGAAGACAGAGTAGGTGTTCATCACGCGCCCACTTCGAGAGTTGGGGGAGCCCAATGGAGGTCAGGAGGCAGGCCCAAGTGGCTGCAAGAGCCAAACCTGTAAGGAGATTGCTGAACAGAGTCTGCCTATTTCGGTTGGACCCGTTACTCAAGTGGGTGGTGTGGGTATTGTGTGTGGGCCTCTACCCTCAGATTTCATTGCAAATTCCGAAGCCCATTGTGTCGAGATAGAAGAAAGAGTCAACTTAAGAGGGGTCGTCTCCTCAGGTTTTCGCAGGGATAGTGTCTGATACCTCGATGGATAAGGTCGGCGAAGACGGGAGCCCTATGCGTGCCGCTGGCTGTGACGATAGCAAGGAGAGCAGCGAGATCGTTTGCGAAGGGGGAATTCCTGGTTCAGGTAGTCAAATCCGTGTCGAGTCGGATGTTGCTCTGCCGGTCTTGAACGGTGATGCAAGTGTTCCAGTTTCGACAGTTTCTCCGATGACCAGTTTGCAGGTTCCAGTCAATTCGAAGGAAATCTTGGTTTTTGAAGGGTTGCAAGAGGAGGGTCAGGATGTACCTATTGCATGTTCTCCGAAATCTGTGGTCAGACCCGAGAATTTTTTAGACGACAAGTTGTTGTTGAGCGATCAAGATAGTTTAGACATTTCTTTGTGGGTTAAAAGAAGAGCAAAGAGTATTGGGAGACTTCTTGGTGTATCGAGCACAGGGTATGAATGAAGAATTATGGATATATTGCAAGACATTGATAAGGGCCGTAAATCAGCAGCAAGTGATTTCATTTCAAGCAAGTCAAGCTGCAATTGGGAACTGAAGAATTTAAGCTGTAGTCTAAATTTTGATGGAGAAATACACAGGAGAGGGGGATTGAGCCCGATTAAAAATTCTCAGTTTTAATTATGCATACACGAATCATATCTTGGAATGTGAGAGGAATTAATGAAGGGTCCAAGCGTTTAGCGATTAGTGCGGCTCTCAGAAGATGGAGCCTCATCTAGTTTGTTTTCAGGAGATGAAAATGGAGAAAATAGACTACAGGGTTGAACTGGAGGTAGGAGGGGGTAGATGGACACAGTGGGACTTTCTAGGCCTGATTTGTAAATTGGATATTGAGAAGACATATGACAATGTTGACTGGGGTTTTCTGGATTACTTGTTGTCCAGAATGGGTTTCGGTAGCCGTTGGAGGGAGTGGATATCCTTCTGTATTTCTACGGTAAAATTCTCGGTGTTGGTAAATGGTGAACCCGGAGGTTTTTCTCTAGCTCGAGAGGGTTACGACAAGGAGATCCCTTATCTCCCTTTCTCTTCATCATAGTTATGGAGACGTTGAGTAGAATGATGGATATCTTGGTAGTTAGGAACCTGATTCAAGGTTTTGATGTGGGAAGAATCAGCGATCAGGAGATGAAAATTTCACATTTGCTTTTTGCGGATGATACTCTAGTGTTTTCTCTACATATTTGCGGTGCCGCTTCTATTTTTGATAGGGCAAACAAAAGACATATCAAAAGCCGCCGGGAAGATGGCTATATGGATAATCCCACAGCTTTTCGCTTACGCAATGAACTTTTCGATCGCCACCTCTGTGTAAATTGATGTTGTGGCTCTGTTTAAATTTAGAAGGGGAGAAGTAATGGTGGAGAGAAAAAGAAAAATATTAATTATAAAGGGTATTTTCAAGTTTCTCTAAATGTTTAAAGATTTCCATCCAATAAAATGAAAAAAAATATTGTAGAGTCACCATATTGCAAAAAGTGGGAAAGTAGGGTGACCAAATTGCGATTTAAGCCTTATTTATACTAAACTTATTTATAAAAAAAAAAGAGTCTTGTGCATTGTGCCTTTCGTTATTATATTTCCATCTATCCTTGAATGCTTATCTTTTTAGGCTGTAGTACAACTGGGAATAATATTGTTTAAGAGGTTTAGGTTTGTAAATGATACCATTTTGTTTGCGTTCTTCAGATTTGGGACACTTTGAAGGGCCAGGTGCAGACTGAGTTTGCAGATATCGTGTCAACTGATGAAACCAATCTTTTGGCAAAACCGGAAGGGGGACACCTTTCAGTTGATTACACTTGTATGAAGTGGCTCTCTTTGGAGAAAAAGGTTCACTGTCCTTCACAAGCTTAAGTGGGAATTTTCTTTGATATTTTAAGATTGTGATTGTTGCACTTACTGACTACTTAGATGATTAATGGTGTTCAGAAGAAAAGGAAGCTCGGAAGTTCACTGCTTGTGTTAGGAACTGGGAGTGGCGATGTTTTAGCAGTGGATGTTTCTGCTGGTCAACTGAAGTGGAGGGTTAGTGACAGCCATCCTGGGTGAGTTCCAGATAACATTATCTTTTGGGCGTCGCAATCCTTCCCAGAAAACGTATTCTTGTTACAAGCAGCTTAGCTTTCTTTTAAGCAGCAATTTTCACGGTGGATCAAGGATAAACTTAAATAAAGAAAACTGCTACAGATTGTGATTATTCTATGCGATGTCTTTGGTTTACATAAGCTTATGATATGTCCTGAAAACACGACATGAAATCCTTCAGTATGCATTGAGCTTTAATTTGATGGAAGCTAATACCGTGAGTTAATGAAGTAGGAACAATGATGTGCTATATTGGCTGTCATCTATCTACAAAAAGTGGTTGGATGTCCCACTGCAGAATCTGCATTTTTGTTGTCAAACCATTCTCGCCATAACTTTTATGAAAATATGCAGGGGCGTCACTGCCATTTCATTTCCTACAACTGGTTCTCGAATTTACACTGCTGGTGCTGATGGGATGATTTGCGAACTCGATTCCATGACAGGGAACCTGTTGAAGAAGTTTAGAGCATCTACAAAGGCGATATCTTCAATGTCTGTTTCGTCAGGTATGTGCTTTAATTTTGATAGAGAATCAAACATAATGTGCTGTCCTTTGTAGTTACACGAAATGTAGTCAGAAGCTTGAGTAGTGTCGGAACTAATTTTTTTTCCAGGTTGTACAAAATAGTAAAGAATAATATTGCAATTGGCCATAATCATTTAAGTTGTAATATAAAAAGTAAAATTGTTCATGCATGTTCAGTTAATTTTTTTGCTAGCTTAATCTATCTTATATAGACTATATTAACATTACCAATACATATAAATTACAATTTGTACAAAGTGCTCCATGAAATAAATTACAATTTTGATTTGGAATTAGTAAAAAAGTCTTTAATAATGTTTTTTCTGTCTTTATTTGAATAAAGTTTGTAAGAGATTTTATTTTGGTAAATGTGGTTTGGCTTAGGCCAAAACCATGAACCGAACTGCACCTATTGGTTAAAAAAATTTCAAACCGAGCCGAACCGAACCGAACCACTCGGTTTGGTTTGGTTTTGTGGTTTATATAAATTCTTTTTAATTAACTTAACCAACATTAAGAATAACATAAAAATAAGATTTTAATTTGGAATTAACATCAAAATTAGAAAATAACCTACTAAAAGGTAAATTATGTTTTAGTATTGATAACTGTGTAGTGGAAAGTGTGTGGGGAAATCGCAGTTTCGACTGGGCTCATCTCGAAGCAGACGGGATGGCGGGAGGAATTCTGCTGGTGTGGGACAGCAGGATGGTCTCCAAAGTAGACATGACTCTAGGCTCTCATTCTATTTCTGTTCTTTTTAAAAATGCAGATGATGGAAAGTTATGGGTTTTCTCAGGGGTTTATGGTCCGTTTTCTGTAGGTCAGCATGAAGTTTTATGGAACGAGTTAAAATTAGTCCGCAAAAATGGTGTGTTCCGTGGTGTGTGTGGGGGGACTTTAACTCCATTCAATTTCCCTATGAACGCTTCGGTACTCAAGGTTTCTCTCAAGCCATGGATAATTTTAATGATTTCATTAATGAGATGAATTTGGTGAATTTGCCTTTAGAAGGGAGTGCTTTCACTTGGTTTAGAGGTGGGGAAAGTCAGCAACGTTCGAGAATTGACAGGTTCCTTCTATCTCCGTAATGGGTAGATCAGATGGGCGACTTTTCCCAAGGTACTCTTCCGAAGTTAGCCTTTGATCATGTCCCTATTCTGCTGGAAAGTGATGGGTTCCATAGGAGGAAATCCTCGTTTAGATTTGAAAATATGTGGCTTGAAGAGCCTGGATTTATGGAGTGGGTGAAACTAAAATGGGACTCGTACGAGGTTGAAGGGAAACCGTATTTCAGAATTGCCAGAAAATTGAAGTTGCTTAAGGCGAATCTCCGAGTGTGGAACAGGGAGATTTTTGGGAAGATTGAATCGAGAATAAAAGTGGTTATGGATGAAGTCAGCAGATTAGATATTTTGGAGAGTGAGGGTAGGTTGGGGGCTGATGAAGACAGAAGCAGAGAAGAGTTAAATCTGGAAATTAAGAGACTTTTGTTAAGCGAAGAAATCAGTTGGAGGCAGAAATCGAGAACCCTATGGCTGCGGGAAGGGGACAAAAATACCAGATATTTCCACCGGATGGCTAAGGTTCACAACAGTTTCAATAAAATAAAAAGATTATGGGTTAATGGTACTGTGACGGAAGACCACAACCTTATAAAAGACATGGGCCGTAGAGTTTTATCAAGATCTTTATTTGAAGAGTGAAGGATGGAAGCCAAAGCTGGATGGAGTTGCTTTTAAATCTCTCCCGACTGAGGATAAAGAGCAGCTGGAGCAGGATTTCAGTGAGGAAGAGGTAGTATCAGCTTTGAGAGGTTTAAAAAGGGACAAAGCCCGCTTCTCATTAGATTTCTTCCAGCGCTGGGAGGTGGTTAAGGGAGACATTATGGAGGTGTTTCATTCCTTTTTCATCGAGGATAGCTTCGAGAAAAGCCTAAATGCCTCTTATATAGCCCTCATCCCGAAGAAGAAAGGAGTGGAAGATCTTAAAGACTTTAGACCGATCAGTCTTATCGGAGGTATTTACAAGCTGATTGTAAAGGTTTTATCGAATCGCCTTAGGAGAGGTGGTTTCAGATTCCCAGCATGCGTTTGTGGGGAACAGACAAATCTTTGATGCTAGATGCTGCCCTGATAGCAAATGAGGTTGTTGATACTAGGAGGAGTGAAGTTCCTGGTGTGCTCTGTAAATTGGACATTGAGAAGGCCTATGACCATGTAGATTGGGACTTCTTACTGTATCTCCTTTCTAGGATGGGTTTTGGGCTTAAATGGGCAAGATGGGTGTATTTTTGCATCTCAATAGTCAGATTTTCAGTTATGGTTAATGGGGAATCAGCTGGTTTCTTCCCAAGCTCTAGAGGTCTCCGTCAAGGGGATCCACTTTCCACCCTTCTGTTCATTGTAGTGATGGAAGCTCTGAGCCGTCTGCTTGACAAGGCAGTGGATGTAGGTTTTATTCAGGGGTTCAAGGCGGGAAGAGTGAGTGTGCCAAATCCTTCAGTGACGTGTTTTGTGAACCGGAAAGATCTCAACTAGGCTACTTGCGTTTGGTTCTTTTATTTTTTCAGGCGGTGTTGGGGCTGAAAATTTACGTTTCGAAGTGTGAAATTATCCTAGTGGGTGCGGTGGACAACTTGGGAGATCTTTCCTCTTTCTTTGGTTTCAAAGCAGGAAGCCTTCCAACCATATACCCGGGATTTCCTCTCGGTGCTTTTAGGAAAGCAGACATGTGGAGTTCAGTCATTGAGCACTTCGAAAAAAGGTTAGCAGGGTGGAAGAGACTATCTGTCAAAGGGTGGCTGGATGACTTTAATTAAAAGCACTCTTTCAAACCTCCCTACCTACTTCATGTCTCTTTTTGTGATTCCTGCTCAGTCGCCAAGAGAATTGAAAAATTGGAAAGGGACTATGGGAGGGAGGCAGCAAGGGGAGAAAATATCACCTTGTTGATTGGACCTCCGTTTGTTCAAGTATTCAGAGCGGAGGTTTGGGCATTAAAGTTTTAAGGAAGTTCAATAGTGCCCTAATGGGTAAATGGTTGTGGAGATACATTACGGAAAGAGAGGCTTTGTGGAGGTTGATAGTGACCGGTAAATTTGGGCAAGGAAGTCAGCTGTGGTTCCCTTCGGTCATTAGATGCTCTTATGGATCCAACGTGTGGATAGGGATCTCTAAAGGTTGGGAGGACTTCCATCGTGTCATTCTCTTCGAAGTAGGGAATGGGGATAATGTTAGGTTCTGGAAGGATAAATGGTGTGGGAATACTTCCCTCTAACAAGAGTTTCCTAGGCTTTATAATCTTGTGACTAACCGAGAGGTTATGGTGAGGGAGATGTTCGAGAATCTTGATGGTAGAGATATATGGGTCCCTACGTTTAGAAGAAATTTACAAGATTGGGAGGTAGGTTTTTTTTTTCTTTAAAAGAGGATTAGTAGTGGTTCCCCACTTACCCTATGGTGACTTGAACCCGCTACCTATTACTATCTATTAGGTATGGGTGAAGCGTCTTACCACTACGCTGCTCTTCGTTGTCAAAGGCTTGAGGGTTTCGAAGCCAAGACCTTCGTCAAATTGGCTTGAGGTAGGTGATGTGGCAAGATTTCTTGACAAGCTCTATGCCATAAAGAGACAAGCTCTATGCCATAGGGTGGTTTGGGTGAGATCGAAGAGCAGGAAGTTCATTGTTAAGTCCTTTTATTTAGCTTTATGTGATCTGGGTAGAATTTTCTTCCCTTGTAAACTCGTTTGGAAATTGAAAGCTCCCAGTAGAGTGGCTTTTTTTGCATGGGAGGCTGCAAAGGAGGCCATCCTTACGGGGGATAATCTGAGAGCTAGAAATAGGGTTTATGTAAACCGGTGCTACATGTGTAAAGAAGATGAGGAGACGACTAATCACCTTTTGCTGCATTGCTTTGTAGCAAGAGAGGTATGGAGTCATTTCTTCCTCTTAGCCGACATTTCTTATTTCTTGGGTTATGCCAACATCAGTAGTAGTTGAGCTCCTCTGTGGTTGGTCGTATAAGAGGAGAAGGAGGAATATGGTCTGGGATACAACCATGTCTGGTGGAGCATTTGGAAGGAGAGGAACCAAATAGCTTTCAATAATGTGGAAGCTTGGTCATAAGCTGAGCTGAAAGAAGAATTCAGCTCCTCCGTTTTTGGTGCTCGGAGACCTCTTTGCATGAGTGGAACCTTTTTGTGGATATGGAGGATATTGCAATCCAATTGTAATTTTGTTTAGTATACTTCCAGTGTACAGGGTTTTGCCTCCCTTTTTGGCATCGTAATTAATACAAACTTTATTTATAAAAAAAGGTAAATTATCATAAAGAAAATAATACAAATTCCAAAATAAACACAAACAATGGAAGTAATAATAGTCCACCAACAATCAAGATTTTGTTTGGTTTAGTTACTTTGGTATATATATATATATATATATATATATATATATATATGACTAAATCAAGGGCTTAAATTATGCATATGAGATTATCCAAAGGTTCATAATAGTTAACAAATGTTATATAATATATATTAGACACCAAAGGGGTGGGAGAAATGGCAAGGGCACTCAGGCAAAGAGCTTGAGGTCCTTGGTTCCAATCCCTATACCAACAAGGGGTCACACTTGCCTATCAAATTGCCCATCAAAAGTCGATACCATAAACCATGAACTAAACCGAACGGAGCGGTTTTCAAATTCCTGAAACCGAAACCGAACCATCTTCGACCAAAACTGCATGGTTTGGTTTGATTCGGTTCGGTTCCGTGGTTCGGTTGTTCCGATGTACACCCCTAGTAAGCATCTTGGTTAAATGAAAATATTTGTTACTCCTTCCGTTCCGAGCAAAGAGTCCCCGTTTGAAAGTCAAACTTTTTAAGAAAATGATACTTTTAGTAGTCCATTAGTAATAAATGATATTTTTATGTCTTAATTTTTGAAAATGGACTCTTTAAGTGAAACATCCCAAAATGGAATAGTGGACTCTTTGTCCGGAACGGAGGGAGTATATGTTAAAGAGAGATATATAGCAAGAATAAGAGGGAAAAAAGGTAATAAGTGGAAAATATTTGACCTCTTTTTCCTAAATGTTCGATCTTCTTTCTTAATATAGTTGCTGAGAACCGGATATTTGTATGTTTTTCAAACTAAATCAATTTAGGAAGCATAACAAACTGGGACAACACAAAAGAAAATCAACAAGGATTTTGTTTTTAAAATACAACCGTCATACAAGTAAGCCCAAGAGAGATGGCAAAAATCAATAAGGAATCCCAAACTGGGAAAAGAAAAGAAAATACGAAAGTCTAGTAAGGGAATTGAACATTCACCCAAAACTTGAACAAATGTCACTATGCCAACTGAGCGAAGAACTTCGGTTCAAAATGGCGTGCATTACATGCTTAGTCTATACCCAGGTATTGCAAATTACATGGTAAAATTTTCCTCAAAGTTGAGACGGCGCAGCTGCACGACCTAGGGATAGCTTGCTCCCCCTGAGCTTGATAGTGTAAGTACCCAATTATGCATGCATTAATCTATGCACCAAATTATATTTATTCATTTTTAATGAATCGTAGTGTTTGTAAAAGAACATTTACTATGTAAATGACTACTCTGGTTGTGGTATTAAGGCTGCATATGCAAGACCCCTCCGTCCCTGAAGTGGCAAGAATCATTGTTTTGAAGCATGTGTTTGTTGATATTCAGATCTAGTTATTTCTAAATTGAGGTTAAGGCTGCTTACACCACCATACCCTCCGACCCTGAAGTGGTGAGAACCGTTGCATTGGAAGTACTTGTTGATATTCAGATCTCGTTATGTCCAAATTGTGGATTTTGGTGGTTGGTGAAGTAATATTGCTTGAATTGCATATATTATAGGTATAAATCTTATAAATTAAGTTGGCTGTTTTGTGATTAAGGTTTGATAGTTTCGTATGAGCCAGCAGAAAGAGGTTTTTGACTTTTGAGTGGAGTTCCAAAGAGCCCTATTGCAACTATACTAGATCAGTATCTTTACAGGCTGGAAGGATGCTTTAGTGGTGCTGACAGGGATCAGAGGTATGAGAGGAACCTAAGCCTACAAATGGGGTTCCATTATAGTTGGTCAACTAATGAAGATTATGCTTTTTTGGTATGGACTGGATGATGCCAAGTTCAGTTAGAGGCGCTTTGCTGCTTGATCTTGAGTTAGAGCCTGCAGAAGCATTATAAAGTGTTGGCTTAATGCCATGTAAAGTGTATGGGGGTAAAGCAACAGGAGGAACTACCAATGTCTAGGTGGTGGCGAAAGCGTAAGGAAAAGTTTAAGAACTAGACATAGAGCAAGAAAGAAATAGAGAAAAGAAGAAGACCACAGACAAATAATTTAAAGTTAGATATCAGCTCAATTATCAACCCTGTAATTAACTTTGAGGCATTTACAGGTTATATATTGCCTAAAACTACTCTCCTGGTAATACTAGGACTGGGGCTAGAATTAAAACTAATTCTATGGAGATTAGGTTCTGATATAACAAATATCCATAATAATAAAACAACTAAATGAAAGTTGCTAGTAATCCTAGACTACCAAGGACACTGCAGTAAACTGAAAGGCTTGTTTGGTGGCACATGACCCTTGGCTTTGGCTTGGGTCGCTATTGTGTCATGCATCAATGGGTTGAATCTTTGATGTTTACTTGTTTATTCTTTTACCTTTTTTTGGGGGGGGGGATTTCCTGGATTTCCCTGGTATTTCGTTTGCTTTTAGGGGAATATTTTGCTGGGAGTTTGATGATATGTGGTTTTGAGTTACTTGTCGTACATGAGAGTGTGTCAGTTGGTGGTTCTTGTATCCTTTTGTAAACCCCTAGTCTACATGGGTCGAGCCCCTTGGTTTGTTTTAGTACAACTTTTGCCTATATAAGAAAAGGAAGAAAGAGGTGTGACATATCTCATTCCTTGTGTTCTGTATTCTTGTACAAGCTCTCTGCTGCTACCTTTGGCATTCACCAGTTAATTATCAATGTGCCAGTCTTTTCTTTAGTCTTAGGATGGTTGGTTGTCAATGCAAAATCTATGTTCTGAGTGGCTGATTCATTTTTAACCTGTTATCATGTGACATAAGAGCAGTATGGAGTCAGTCCACTGTGTTGGTTTGGATGCTTACTGAATCTTAACTGAATGGTCTATCTAAGGATTTGATCTGCGGATTCCTTTACTTATTTCAAAATGATTAGTGCCTTTCTTTGACACCATCTTGTTGCTAGGGGTGGGGAAGATCCTCCCAATCCGCAAAAAACCACCTAATCCAATCCAAATTTTGTGGATTTTGGCGGATTAAATAATGCTTGGGTGGATAATGAATTTGACTACAGGAAATCCGCAACGTGTGCATAGGGTTGTGGGTTTACTAATTAAAAATCTGCTGAATCCGAACTCGATCCACAATATTAATAATTATACATAGAATATTTTATTATCTACCCAATTGTTCTTTTTTTATTTTGGTTTTTGGTTTTAATTTTATATAATGAAATATTCAAAAAATCTTACTAAAAATGTTCCATGGATGGTTAAGCTCTTAGTGTTATTAAGTTAATCTCTTTTTTGTGTTTTCAAATATTGAAGGGATTTTCTTAGATAATTTATAAGCTACTGAGTATTATAAACAATAATTTCTACAAATTTTGACTGGACAATGCTAAAGAAAAATTTAAAAGATTTAATTCAAATTGGTCCAAAAAGTATCAATAAAAAGTGAACCAACAACAGGAGCTTAGTCCGCAATCCAATCTGAACCAATATGCAAATATGTGGATTGGACTGGATTGGTTTTGTCCTATTGTGGGTGGGTTGTGGATGATGAATCATTGATCCGCAATATGTGGATTGGGGGGCAAGGAACCCTCAAATCCGCCCACTCGATCCAATGTGCACCCCTACTTGTAGCTATGGAATTAATTTCTGTATGTATTGATTTCTCTATGTGGATGGTCCCTTCTTATCAGATGGAAAGATTTTAGCAACAGCAGCAGCTCAACTTAAGATATTTACTTGTTCCGACCACAAAAAGCTACAGAAATTTTCTGGCCATCCAGTGAGTTCTTTTGCAGTTCCTGTATTTTCTTGAGACAAGTATATATCTTTTTGGTTTCTTTGTTTGCTCTATATTAACATATCTATTAATTTAAATCACAGGGTGCCGTTCGCTGTTTGAGCTTCTCTGAAGATGGGAAATATGTGATTTCATCTGCTGTTGGTGAACGGTATGTTGCGGTTTGGAAAATTGATGGCACCAAAAAGAAAGCAGCCTGCTGTGTTCTTGCAATGGACCATCCTGCCGTCTTTCTGGATAGCAAGTGCATAGACGCTGAAGATGGAGATAATGCAGGTCTATCCGTACTGGCCATTTCAGAAACGGGTGTTTGCTATTTTTGGTGTGTTAAAGATATCGAGGAATTGCGCAGTTTGAAGGCGACAAAAGTCTTGTTATCTGTAGAGGACAGACTCTCTAAGACCCTCAAGGGTGGAATACCTACTATATTTGCGGCAAAATTACAAGGCATTGCTAAACCTGTTTCTGGACATGTATTTCTCGCATATGGTTTGCCGGTAAAGCCATCATTTGAGAAAATCTTACTCAAGCCTGGCACAGACATAAAGTTAACCAGTTCTTTGGATGGGATACTTTTACCAGTGAGTCAGTCCCGGAAATCCAAAAAAGGGTTAGATACACGGAATCAAAGTAAGGATCTTCTTTTGTAGTTGATTTCCTGATTATACTCTTTTGAAACTTCAATGCATGGAAACCTTTCAAAATGTTATGATAAGTCGACATGTACAATCAAAAGTTGGCAAGTCTGTCCCTCATGAGAATATTATTATCTATGAATTGTCAAAACTTTGGGTGCTTAGAAGTCCAACCCCCTTTGCTATCAGATGATTTTACGCCACATTGATGCGATTCAGATTGTGGTATTCCTATTTCATTGGCCATTCTGTTGGATTGTACTGATATCAATGTTATGCGGACTTGGAATTCTTCAAGTTGAGTGGTTTTGTTTTGAGGGATATATTCCTCTATATTGGAGGATCAAGGAAGTATCCTGTGAGAGTGAAAGAAAATGACAATCCTTTCGTAGGTGTCTGGAAATACCTATCAGTACGTGATTGGCTATTGGAAACATTTAAGAACTCCCATGCCCACTTTTTCCACATCGTCTTCTGTACATAGTATCTTGTCAATTGTCCTTATGGTAGAGATAGTCTATAACCAGACACCCTCCTGGAAGTTTTCGCCTTATAAACCTCGTGTTTTTTCAAAGTTGTACTTATCACACTCAAGTAGGCTAGGGACTAAAGCTGATTCACATAACATTATCAAAATTTGAGTATAAACTTGGTGAGAGTGTAGCCTAGAATTGAATCCTGGTTGTTGCTTAGAGCCGAAATGCCTAATTGCTTGCCCAGCCTATTTAAAGTCAGGCAGCCACCTTACTTAAAATGCACTTATCCAAATGCCATTACTGGCCATTGTACTTCTGCTGTGTTGGATGACTCCTAGGTAATTTACTTTTGTCAGTTGCCTAGTGTGTGAGAATGCGAAGATGTTTACTGTAATCTGACCCCTTAACTACCCGATTTTTATATTTGAAAGTAGACGACTTGCTCCAATTTGGAAACCTATATCAATTTATAGATTCTCCCTTTGCATTATACAACTCTTTGGTTAGTATTATAACTTGTCTGTGTTTCTTGTTATTTCATCATCTGTTCTTATTCTTCGTGTATAAGTAGTGTTCTCTATTTTTTGTTAGGTTATGCACTACTGGCGATGTCTTTTTTGCACTCTAAATCTTGTCTGGGTTACTAACAGACTCTGTAATACTAAACAGTTACCGCATTAGACCGCGCCAATGCAGAAGGTGCCCTGCTTCCGACCCTGAAGATTTTCAGTTTGGTTGACGGTGAAAGTGGAGCTAAGCCTGCAACTGGTGAAGGTATCCCCGGTAGTTTCAGAATATTGTTACTTAATTTAGTTTTTATGCATTGGATCATTGGATGGCTATGATTCGATGAAATTCAGCTACTTGTATGTATCACTTCGATGGTCATGTAGCTATATGACATTGTTTAACTTTACTAGATGTCTTAAAATTGTGTCCCCTTACTCTAGTTGATCTGTCAAGACTTTTATGGATAATTCATGTCTTGCAAAATCAATGCAATTCAGAATTCTTATTCTTTGCCGCCACGTGGGATTTGATGTTTGAATGCCAGTAGTTAATGGAAGTATATTGTTCAAATGTTACGTAAAGGTCAAGAAAGAAGAGATTGTATAGGAGACAGAGATAAAGTTGTACGGTAGATATCAATTGTTGAAGAATGAAATGAAATACGTTATTACTAGGAAGCAGTATCAGAATAATTTGGAAAAGCCAACCACATGAGATTAAATGTCTCGTCTCCGTATTTTATCAGGAAAGGCTGAAGTGGGGTGAGAGTGCATATTATTTTTCCAATCGAAAAAATTAAAATAAGAAGGCATGCATGGTATTTTACACATTGATGCGCTGTGGCATTATTGAATCTCTCTTGGTATATTGGAGGCGTGCTAGAGGCGTCGGGTTTTGGGACGATGGGGAACAGACTATGGGTGGGCTGGGCTTAAGTGGCAATGACTGGCTAGAGGATAACATAATGATGACAATAATAAGAAAAAATGATTTCAAAATATAACAATGACAGACATTCCTCAAGGAAACTTTGATAACTCTTCCGAAGTGATTGGGAGCATAGAATTTTGGCCTTGAAATTGAAATTGAAACTCACATAGTTCAAATCTTTTAAGCTAATTTTTCTTGAGTAACAATTCTGAGGCATGGGTTCCATACTGCCAAAAGTAGCATTAGTTGAGTTGAATATATATCTTCTGTATTGTCTGTTGGGAGCAATTTGGAGTCACACTCTAGCGCTAGTCACAATTGTGAGGAAAATGTTGGTGGGGACTTCTGTATATATCTTCTTATTCAGTTTCATGATTTTTGATTGTTTTTATATGTTTGCAGTTGCCCACATTTCTCTGTAAGAAAGATCATTGGAAAAAGAACCTTCTTTGTGAAGCTTTTTGCTTGGTTTTATTCATTTTCATGTTTGTTTTCACAGATGATATGGCAGTAGATGAAGTTACTATTTGCATGGAGGATAGGCTAAGATCTCAAGGGATTCTCAGCACTAATGATAATCAAAATCTCAATTTGACGCTTGTTTCTAAAATGTTGAAGGGTATTGATCTTGAAGCTAATATACCACAGAAGAAGGTTTCCATCCTACTTTCTTTGTGTGAACTGGAAGATAGCAGCCCTTTAATTTATTTCAGTTTGTATTTGTTCCATGTGTTCTTTCCTTTCTTTTCTACTATTTATTTTCTGACAGCATTCCTATGCATCAGATGAGAGCAGCTGTTTTATCTATGGGACCGAATGATGCATATATGTTGTTGCAAGTTTTGTTGACCTTGTGGCAGTCCAGGTGTGTCCTCTGACCCTTCACGGTTATTTTGATTTTGGTTTTTAGTTTGTTGGGTTAATGTCACCAATAGTCCCTGTACTTTTCGATTTTCTAGCGCTAGTCCCTGATTTGGATAAGTGAAAAGTTGGGTCCAAAGTAAGATTTCTATGCATACCAGTGGTCCCTCGGCTCCGTTAGATGCTGTTAGGATTTCAGCCGTCAACACACCATGTGCTTCTCACGTGAGTTTTTTTGAGGGCAAAAATGTAACTTCCCCTCCTAGGCTGTCTCCCCCTTGTCTCATGAACCCGAAAATGCCAAAATAAAAATAAAAATACTAATATAAAAATCTCTAGTGGACTCATCTTCAACCTCAATGTTTGTAACCCCTTCACCCACCTCCACCATCATTGTAACCCCTCTGCTCACCTCCACCACCACCATCAGAGTTACAACTTCTCATTTTCGTCTCCTTTCTTCTCCTCACCAACATCCAATCCCCTCTCCAACTCCACCTCCTTTCTACGATTTGTTTTTCTCTACTTTCCCTCGTCTTCTGATCCAAGTCCTGAACAGAAATTGGTAGGGAGAAATTAAGAAGAAATTACTTGGGAATTATTTTCAAACTTACTGGTCTTCAAGGGACAGATTTCTCGCCTTTGTGTCGAGCTTGATCTTTCCAAGCCGTTGGTGAGTCAAATTGAGGACTCTCTTGAAAGCAAAGCTCAATCAACCATTACAAATAGAATTCAGGCTCCGTCTTACTATGGAGTTATTCGTATGAACTGAACTTTTGAATGATTTATGAAGGAACCTGGATAAGCTTCCATAAGAAAAGACGGTGGCACCTAAAACGAAATTAAATGAGTATATGGATATTGATTTCACCTTTTCTCTCTATTTTACATTCAGATTTAGGTTTCATTGTTCCTCCTCACTTTGTCCCTCTACTTTCTCTTTCTCTCTCTCGCTCTCTATTTTAGATTTGGATTTGGGTTTTGATTTCTGATCTCATTTTGCTTTTTAATCTGGGTTTGAAGCATCACAAAGAGAAATTTGAAGATACTTAAAGGCTGGATTTGTGGTAAATTTTACCGCAATGTCCCGACAATGTTGATGAACTTGATCGAAATGATTCATGTACGATATAAAAACACCAATAGCTGGTGAATTCTTCCCACTGATTTGATTAACCATTCTGTTCTTGGAGAGAGAGATAGCATCAGATATAAAATGTGATTTAAGGTTATATAAGTAGTTAATAGAAAGAGAAGATAGTGATGTTGGGAGTGTTGCTATCAAATTGGGAATTAATGATTCGGCTAATAGCTTCGAAGGGAAGTGATGAGAACCCAAGATTTCCTAGAATTAAAATGAATGACTCCGCGACCCAACGTCCTCGAGATGACGCGAACCTTGGAATTGTAAATGACGACACAATTGGGATGTATCTCCACCGATAAGCCGAATTCAATTACAAACAACGAATCCATGTTGTTTGCAATCCGAGCTTCCAATTCATGACACTCAATGAAACACACAATTTTCTATCCAGAAAATCAACTCAATTTTTATTCATCAATCAACTCTCTAAAATAAAACAATGTTTAAGGGTGCCTTTATATAGGCTTACAAAACACATCCTAAATGTTGTAGGAAAAGAAATCTAAATAAAAGGAAAACTACCCTAATAGTAAAAACCCAAAATAAAATCAATCAAAAGCACGTTGAAATAGCAAGCCAGACGCGGTCGCATTCCGTCTTGATGCGAGCGCCTCCTTAACAGGGAGTGCGTCCAAATTGTGATCCACTTTACTGAATTGCCACTTTGACCCCTTCAAGTTTCCAAACAACTCCCTAAGCTCCCAAACTTGTCTCCAAGCTCCCAAACTTATCAAATAGACCTCTGAGCTCTTGGAAACACATTTAAGGCGATTGTATCATGCCTCTCTGATTTGTCCTCAAATCCGCACATGGAACCCGATGATCCGCCCATGAAGTGAGATTCATCCAATCAACCCATCGTGTTGAGAAGAAATAATCATTGATAAGCCACTTGACGAACCAAGATACATATTGATTTGGAACTTCAAAATCAAACGGGTCTTCATATGCATGAGATAACTCTTTTCGAACCACCTTCAACTTCCTCTCTTCTTCCTCACTCTCAATTCTTTCTCTTTCTATCCTCTCTATCTCACTCCTTTCTATTTCTATCCTGTCTTTCTCAATCATTTCCTTTTCAATCTTTTCTCTTTCTATTCTTTGTTTTTCAATCTTCCACTCATGCTCTATCTGTTGTACTTCAACTAAATGTTTATAGGCCTCCTCGAGTGTCAAATGTACAAGAGTGATTTTTCTTTGATTGAACACAAAAAAGTATTTGTTGGTGAAGTCATCGTGTATCGTCCGCCTAATATATTGCCAAGGTCGCCCTAGCAATACATGATCCAATTACATTGGTACCACATCACACAACACTTCATCTTTGTACTTTTCGATACTAAATTCTACCAACACTTTTTTATCTACTTCTATCTCATTGTTAGAAGTGAGCCCTTGCAATTTATAATGATGGGGATGTTGAATGATTGGTATCCCCAACTACTCAACCATTGTAGCGCTAGCAATTAGAACAACTACTCCCATCAATAATAAAGCAACATATCCTATCTTGCACACGACATCTAGAACGAAATATATTTTCTCTTTGGATCCCTTCTTCCATAATGATCTCCATAATGCCCTCTAAATTTTGTATAGTATGTTGAAGATAAAATCTTTGTTGCTTGGAATTCAGTGAAAAATAGTAGGAAATCCATGGTGGACGCTGCTACTTTCTTTCAAGCAGGTAGGAAATCCTTCGACGTGATTTATAATCAAGAGAAGAATGGAATTCAGTTTCAATGGCTTGAACGAAGCAGAGGAAGAGTCCACGAAGTCGTTTTATCTCTAGATGAAATCCTGTGGGTGTGTGATTGGATGATAAAGGCTTCTACAGTTAGAGAGGTGTTCTGGAAAAAATTATCAGGCAAGAGGCGCGAGGTAAAGGTGGCAAAGGAATGGAATACGCAAGGATTTTATCTGTGTATATCGGCCAAGGGGATCGGTAGCCCATCGAAGATACTTGTCCCGGCAGTGGTCAACGATGGAGGGTGGGACATGGCGGCAGGAAAGTTTAGAAGGTTTGCACTATCTAAGCTCGGAACAGAGAGGCTGATGAAATCGTTTAGAGAAGTGGCGGAAATCCCACCTAGGCCTGATTTAAACTTGATCGTCTCAAACAGTGTAGTGGGACTTGCAGCTGACTTAGTCGTAGATGAGAACTCTTGTAGGGGTAACCTGGAGTTTTTGGAAAGGTGTCTTGTAGGCTGGGTGGGAGAGTAGCAGAATTCTACTCCGGAGTGCGGCGAAGTTCAAAGGTGGGTAAATTCCAAGTGGAAGTCTCTTGGGGGTGTTAAAGTGAAGGTGTTGAGCGAGACTTACTTCCTCTTCAAATTTCCTTCCAGGGAAGAAGCTTCCCGGATACTGAATGCGCGAGAATGGTCGTTCAATCAAGCACTGTTGTTTCTTTATATGTGGAGTCCGACTGGGTGTTGCCACAGAAAGGAGCGAAAACCGAGCGTAATATGGATTAGGGTTTTGGGTCTCCCTCTTCATCTGTGGGGTAAAGAAGTTTTCAAGAGGATTGGTCAGTTGTGTGGGGGATTCGTGGCAGTGGATGAAGCTACTGAGAAGAAGACAGACCTGAGATGGGCTCGTATTTTAGTGACTTTCAATGAGATTTTACCGGCTTGCATCCGATTAGGGGCGGGGGGTAGTGTATTTTCTGTCCCTATCTGGGCTGAAACAGCGGTGTTCTTCCATCCAAATCAGGTGCATAACGGTGGAGATAGATCTGGGAACAATCCGATGAATTCAAGAAGAGGGTCGAGCAGTGGTGCTCAAGCGCGTAGTTGGGGAGTGAAAAGTTCGAGTGGCCACAATCAATACGCTGGGGAAACACGTGGGGTGCAGGGAATTCAAATTTCAAACCTATTAATCTAAATGGTGGTGTGTGAAGGGGACTTGTATTCATGAAGGAGTAGGCTCAGAATGGGCGCAATACAGGCCCTAGAAATTAAAAAAAAAAGTCAAAAATTTGAATTCAAACACAGCTAAGAGAGACAATGTCGTTAGCAAGTCGACGGTTGAGTTGAAGGATCAGGCTTGTAATGTAAGTGGGCCTTCTTGTGTAAATTTGGGGGTAAGGATAGGCCCATCAGGTAGTAAGAAAGGGTGGGCATGTTCGAAGGGGGATGAGACTGGGCTGGAGGTGGAAAAAATATCTGGTATGGTTGCTGGGCCTTTTCAGTCTGGCTTTGTTGGACAAGGGGGTCTGAGTGGTGAGGGGCCTAGGAGTAAGGAGGGTTGTATCAATAATGTTACAAGACGGGAGAATAGTTTGCTTGAGGAGTCTACGAACCCATTCAATTTGGTCGAACAAGAGGGAGCTGTTGACGCAGAAGCGGAAATGAGTCAGAAAACTTCGTCAAGTGGGGAGACAATTTGCGAAGAGTCAGAAGTTAAGGAGGATGGATCTGGGCAGAATTGCAGCGAAGAGGGAGATCTATCTAGTCCTAGTTTAACCAATTTTTCCAGCGGCACAAGTTTTTCAGCTGAGAAAGATGGAGGTGACAGTGGTGAGGAGGTTTCGGATTCAGGAATAAACCCAGAAGATGAGGGCAAGAATGCTCAGGGAACTACAGTGGAAGACAACGTGATTCAACCGGTTCGGAACAGGGAAAGAGAACTGATAGCGAGTGAGCTGGAGAAATTAGGGGTCTCAGTGGAGGAGGTGGAATGGTTAAGGGATTATCGTTCGACAGGGAAGGGGTACATAGGTACTCCGTTGATTAATCAGAAAGAAGACGGCAGTACTGGGGTTCCAGATATGCAAAGAGTAGACACAGAGGAGGCCTTGGAGTGCACCCCCTATTAATATGATTAGACCAGAGGTTAGGGAAGAAATTGAAATCGAAGTAGACGAAGGTAAGGAGAAAGACGTATCTGCTTGGGTAAGGAATAAAGCTAAAAGTTTCGGTAAAATTTTGGGGGTTTCTTGCAAAGGTTAAGAAGACAAAATAGAGGATTTTTTGATGGATATGGAGAGAATTCGCAATGGCAAATTAAAGGAAAAGAAAGGGGTAAACACGGGTAAGAGTAAGGGGAGACTCAGTAGGGAGCTTAAAAACCTGTGTTGTAATATCAATTTCGAGAGGGCAGCTAGTAGAGGAGGGGAGGGGGGAGTTCGCAATGTTCAGAATACCTGTTAGTTTTTATGGATACAAAAATTTTGAGCTGGAACGTATGGGGGCTGAATGATCATAAGAAAAGACAAGTAGTGAAATAGGCTATAAAAAGGTGGAATCCAAATGTGGTGTGTCTGCAGGAGACCAAAATTGTAAACATGGATGTTTCAAAGGTCTTCAGTTTGGGGGGGGAGTAGATGGTCGGACAGGGTTCATCAGCAGCAGGGGGAGTGTAGGTAATGTGGGATAAAAAGACTCTTTACCAGTATGGGTGCAGTGAAAGCTTCTCACTCAATCTCGTGTCTCTTTAAAGTGGAAAAGGATGGTTTTATGTGCGTTTTTACAGGAGTTTATGGGCTAAATTCTGAGTCGAATCGGTCAAGCTTATGGGTGGAGTTAAAAGCAGTCAAAGAGATGTGGAATTATCCTTGGTGTGTGGGTGGGGATTTTAATGTTGTTCGATTTCCTGAGGAGCGTACATGGGCTCGGTTCGTGTCGCAAGCCATGACTGATTTTAATGACTTCATCAACGAGGAGGAATTAGTGGATCTTCCTTTGGAAGGTAGTATCTATACTTGGTTCAGAGGAGGTGGTAGTCTGGTTGAAGGCAATGCTCTAGACTGGATAGATTTCTGATCACTGCAGGTTGGGAAGATCAGGTTGGTGAGGCCATTCAGAGGAGTTTAACTTCAGACCACTCTCCAATCATTCTTGAGTTTGGTAGTCGAGTGCGATGGAAAACTCCATTCAGATTTGAAAGTATGTGGTTAGAGGAGCCAGGTTTTATGGAGTGGGTGAAAACTAAATGGGATTCTTAGGGAGTGGGAAAACCGTGTTTTCGGTTGGCTAGGAAGCTTAAATTACTTAAGGAGGATCTCAAAGTCTGGAAATAGGGAGACTTTCAGGAAGATTGAAGAGAAAATAAAGAGGGCTATGGAGGAGATTAAGCAGCTGGATGATTTGGAAAGTGTGGGTAGTTTGGGGGAGGCGGATTTCAATCGTTGTAAGGAGGTTAAAATGGAGGTCAGTAAGCTGTTGATTAGTGAGGAGATATACTGGAAACAGAAGGCACGTGTTCAGTGGCTCAAAGTGGGGGACAAAAATACAAGATTTTTTCATCGAATGGCAAAGGCTCACACAAGTTTCAATCAGATCAGGAAATTAAAGATAATTAAAGGTTGATGGCAATCGGACGGAAGATCCGGATTTGATTAAGAAAGGGTGGAGGGGAAGGCGGGGTGGAGATGGGAGGGATCCCGTTTAAAAAAATTTCTAGTGATGAAGCTACGTTGCTTGAGCAGCCTTTTTGTGAGGAGGAAATAATGGCGGCCCTTAAAGAGTTTGAAAGAAGATAAAGCCCCAGGACGGTTTCTCCTTCACTTTTTTAAAAAGATGCTGGGAGATGGTTACGCTAGACATCATGGAGGTCTTTCATTCTTTTTTCGTGGATGGGAATTTTGAAAAAAGTTTAAATGGCTCTTTTATCGCGTTGATCCCTAAACGGAAAGGAGCGGAAGAGTTATAGGATTTCTGACCAATCAGTTTTGTGGGGGGGAGTATATAAATTGTTAGCGAAGGTGCTTTCGGCGAGGTTGAAGAAGGTTATTGACAAGGTAGTTTCCGAGTCCCAGCATGCCTTTGTGGGTAATTGACAAATTCTAGATGCAATGCTTATAGCTAACGAGGTGGTGGATGCCAGGATTAAATATGAGGTTCTGGGAGTTATGTGCAAGCTGGATATTGAGAAAGCATATGACAATATGAATTGGGAGTTTTTGATGTATCTGCTCTCTCGGATGGGTTTCGGGGATAGATGGAGAAAGTGGATTTATTTATGTATCTCGATTGTGAGATTCTCAGCCTTGGTCAATGGCGAACCTGCAGGGTTTTTTCGAGCTCGAGAGGCCTTCGGTAGGGGGATCCTCTTTCCTCGTTCCTGTTCATCATGGTGATGGAGGTGTTTAGTTCCTTGATTGATAAAGCGGTGATTGGGGGTTATCTTAGAGGATTTAAGGTGGATAGGGAAGCAGAGTCTAAGCTTTAAGTTAGTCACCTTTTATTTGCAGTGTTTTTTTGCGGGGCGGATAAATCACAGTTGGGTTATGGCTTATCTCAGGATTGTTCTCCTATTTCAAGTTGCATCGGGGCTGTGGAGAACTTAAGAAACTTGACATATTTCTTTGGTTGTAGGGTAGCGAGTCTTCCTATGAAATATTTGGGTCCCCCCTAGGGGCTCCCTACAAAAATGTGGAAGTGTGTAATTCGGTTAGCGAAAGATTTGAGAGGAGACTAGCGGGCTGGAAAAGACAATATTTGTCTAAGGGTGGTCGACTGATCAAGAGCGTTATGTCCAATTTGCCCACTTATATGCTTTCGCTCTTTGTGATTCCTGCGTTAGTGGTGAAAAGGCTTGAGAAATTGGAGAGGGACTTCCTGTAGACAGGAGGAACGGAGGAGAGAAAGTACCATTTGGTAAATAGGGAGACGGTATGCAGCTGTGAGGAATGGAGGGGGTTAAAAATATTAAGACTTTTAATATTGCTCTTTTGGGTAAGTGAATGTGGAGGTATTTGGTGGATAGAGGATCTTTGTGGAAGAAAGTGGTAGATAGTAAATACGGGTTAGGTGATCATAACTGGTTTCCAAAGGAAGTGTCTTATCCTGGGTATCTTGCAAGGTAGAGTCTTCTTTGAGAATCTGTTGTCTTTTGACATTGGTGGGGGTGAGAGGGTGCGGTTTTGGAAGGATAAATGGTGTGGAGAGTTTACCCTGCAACAAGAATTTCTTAATCTGTTCACTATTGCTGTCAAACAAGATGAGATGGTGAATTCAATTGTGTGGGTAATGGAAGGGAGAGATGTTTGGAGCCCTGTGTAACGTAGAAATTTACATGACTGGGAGATTGGAGACATCTCTAGGCTAATCGAAGTCCTTCTCGGTGAAGTCTATACTCTTGCTTAAGGAAGGAGGACAAAGGTCTATTTCCTTGGAAGGCAATTTGGAGGACAAAAGCTCCTCGAAGGGTGGCTTTTTTTGCTTGGGAAGCGGCTCGGGGAGCAATATTAACGGGGGATAATTTGAAAGCTTGAGGATGGATTTATGTCAACCGGTGCTTCATGTGCAAAGAGGAGGAGGAAACTGTCGATCACTTGCTTCTTCACTGTCAATGTTTAGGGGAGTTGTGGAGTTCCTTCTTCCTCCGTGTAGGTCTGCACTATACCCAGATGAGTTGATTAGCTTCTTAGTGGGTGGGAATCCTTCAACAGAAATAGGAAAGAGAACAAATGGGGATCTATTCCTTTGGCTATTTGGTTGAATGTTTGGAAAGAGAGGAATAGAAGAATTTTTGAAAACGAAGAGACTGTCGTAGCTCGGATTAAGAGGGAGATGAATTGGTCCTTACAATTCTGGAACGAAGACTCTGAGGTAGAAGGGGATCTTTTGGTTAATATTACGGATAGTGTATAGTTTTTTGGTTTTGTATACTCCCTGTGTATATGGCTGCGCCTCCTTTTAGGCATTTTTTCTAATACAATTATTACTTATAAAAAAATGACCAACATAAAAATATTTTCTTTCAACAATTTCAATCCACACAAAAAAAATAACAAATCCTAGAACAAGGATTGATGGCCCAAGTTTAGAACATATATATATATATATAAATTAACTAAGATTGAAAAAGTAAACTAGCGGAATTAGGGTTGACAACTAGAACGAGAATAACACAAAATTAAGATAGAATGGAATTCCATAACTAAGATTGCTCTGATACCAATTGATGAGACCCAAGATCTCTTAGAAAAGTTTTTAGATGAATGACTGCGACCCAACGCCATCGAGATGACGCGAACCTTGGAATTGTAAATGACGTCACAATTGTAAATGATTTCTTGTCTCTAATTGAATTCAACTTATCAGCTGGAGACTCATCTCAATTGTGGCGTTCTGTCGCGGAGTCATTCATCTTCAAACATTTTTGGGAGATCTTGGGTTCTCATCAGGAAGCAAGAAAAAGGGAGAGAGAGAGAAGCAATGGTGGCGGCGGTGGTGGGAGGTGGGTGGAGGGTTATAGATTTGGGTTTTCTTTTTATTTCATTTTTGCATTTACCGGTTAATGAGTTGGAGGGGGAGTTAGCCTATGATGGAAGTTATTTTTTTGCCCTAAAAAAGTCACGTGAGAGACACAAGGTGAGTTAACGCCTCAAATCCTAACGGCATCTAACGGAGGGATCATTAGTGTGCGAAAAAATCTTACTTTGGACCCAACTTTTCACTTTTCCAAATTAGAGACTAGCACTAGAAAGTCGAAAAGTGCATGGACTACCAATGACATCAACCCTTTTACTAAAATTGCCGCCAACCCTACAAGGGAGTAAATAACACTCCCTCCATTCCTAAGAAAGAGTCCTACTATGAAATTCAGACTTTTCAATATTGCATTTTGATTTCCATATATTTCCTTTAAATTGCATTAAAATCACTTCTTTCTTTGTGTGACACATTCAGCAATGTCATGCTTTTAGATAAAATTTGAAAAACAATGGAAATTTTGAAATATGACACTTTTTAATACATAGTATAATTTTTGAAGTGGAATGTAGGTAGTATTTGGTATAATGTCCGGTACCAAAAGAGCTCTAGCTTAACTAGTAGTGCCCACTGTCGAGATGTCGGCGTTCAAGCATCACGAGAGGCATTGTTGCTTGAGCCTCATCAAAATCACCGTCGTTCTAGTCGAATGGCCCTGTTGCTCAAGCCTCACCAGAGGCACCAGACATTAATAATAATATTAAGAGTTGGGGGTTACATCTATGTCCCCTCCAACCTTTAAAAAGAAAAAAAGAAAAAAAGATATCATGTCCAGTTTTGTCTCAGAGATTTTCTTACTTATCTTCCAGATCATCGAGTGCAAAATTTGTCCTTCCTTGGATCTGTAGTATACTGGTGAATCACGGTGATTATGTCAGATCTCAAGAACCAGTGACCCAACTACTGGATTCCTTGTACAAGGTAAGGTATCATGTAATAGTACTTATCTTTCATCTTCTTCACCATATCTATTCTTCACTTTTTATCCATTAAGAACAAGTTTCACCTATGTGATTTGATGGGTATGTGTTTTCTTCCAATTTGAACACTATTACATCATCTTAAGACAGACAAATGTTCATTATTGTTAGACTATCTATACGATTTCTCTCCCTTGAACTCCACTGCAACTGAGTTATTTCATATCTCCATTTCTATGTGTCAAAATATCTGTTTTGGTGGTTTTCCTTACGTATATCATTCTGTCTGATAACTAAGGTATCTAGTGTTCCATTAGTATCTTGATTGTTGAAAATTGTTTCCTTCTTGTTAACATGAGAGTGAATTGACATTTTTGAAGTAAGCACAAGATGTTGTTCATGGGAGCTGAATTGTTAGGCTGATGCATGGTATACTCTTATTGGCGAATGGAGTACATTGAGTTATGGCACATGACTTGGGGATTCCCTGGTTTATAAAGCTGATGTTGCTTACAACTTTATGCTTACATTGAGGGGGAAAATACCAAAAAGTCCTACCAAAAAAATTTCATATCCAAAAAGTCTCAAAAATATTTCTTCTATCTAAAAAGCCCCAAAGTTAAACTCTTAATATCAAAAAGTCCAAAATTTAACGCTTCTACTAACATTGTTAGAGTATAAGGTTTTATTTGAAAGAAAACTTATTTTTAACTTCAATGATTTTAATGATTCCATATTTTAGATATAATAATAATAATATTAATAGTAAAAAAAATATAACAACAACAACAACAAATAACTTACTATTAATTATAACAATAACATCAAATAATTTGCTATTAATATGATTATTGTTATTAATAATAATATTATAATTAATTAATATTAATAATAATAATAATAATATTATTATTATCACTACTACTAATATTACTACCACAATTTTATAAAAGTGTAAGGATTAACTTTTTGAATTTTTAGTATGAAAATATTACTATTAGATTATATGGATTGAATAGTTGTTTTGGGATCATTGGGAAATGAATAATAGACTTTCGGTATTTAATACTAATAATGTTAATGCAGATAATAATATTACTATTATAATAATGGTATTATTGTTATAATAATAATAGTAATACTAATAATAAAATGCAATACAATTCTTATCACCATTGTCATAAATGAAAAGAAAAAATAATTTTTTGTCAAATGAACGCTTTTAATATAACAGTGTTTGTAGCACATTAGGTTTTGGACTTTTTGGTATTAAAACTATGATTTTGGGACTTTTTGGATACAATAATTATTTTTGGGACTTTTTGGATATGAGAATTTTTTGGTATTTTTCCATACATTCAGAGACTGATTCTATAGCAATGTCTGCTTGGGTGTGGTTCAGAATTCACTCTGTACATCAGATGAACCTGCATCAGTGACCAATAAACATAATCTCATGCCTTTACCAGGACCCCGAATGAGACTACTAATTTAATAACTTGATTTATAGTCTAAAACAGGCTTCACACTAATGAGTAGATTATGAAGCTTCTTGTGCACACTTTTCCTTGACCCTTCTGTTGATTGCATCACAGTCCCTACTCAAATCACTGGGTGCGGGCTTAGAATGATAACTGCCAGCGCAAACTAGCTAATTTGGGCCCACTTGTAAAATTAATACTCCCTCCGATTTCAAATTTTATCCTCCTTTCCTTTTTTGTCCAATTTCAAATAATTTTCCTCTTTTAAAATTTTCCTTTTTAGGAAAACACTTTTACCACATTACCCTTACTTTTTCTACCTACTTTAATTATGACCACATGCTTAGGGCATTAAAGGAAACTACACATTAGACCAGTATAATACAATCAATTACTTTTTTTTAAACGGTGTGCCGGGTCAAAGAGGACGATTATTTGAAATAAGAGGAAGTACTTTTTTTTTTGGAGTAAAAAAGAGCAGGGGCTGTGTTGATAATGACACGGCAGCGTCTTTAGAGCTGTCAAAATGAGCTAGGCCCGTTGGGTCATTCCGCCGTGCCTCTTTAAAAAGGTGGGTTAGGTTGATAAAACTTGAGTCTGCTAGAAGGCGGGCCAAACAGGTTTGGCCTGTGCAGATTGCGGGTTAAGGCGGGGTGGTCTGCCATTTCATTAACACTTCTCGAGTCCTAGGCCTTGACAAGTGGCATAGATCTAAACCATCGGCAATTTGATACACATGATACATATGTAAAAGGCAAACCCTAGTTTTCAATTTTTCATTTCAAACGCACACAACACACGAGTAGGCCGTCTCTCTCTCTCTCTTCACTCCTTAGCCGTCGTTGTCTCTTCCCTTGGCCGTTGGCCGTTGTTGTCCTTCTTCAACCGCTGGTCACCCTCTCTCTCTCTCTCTTACCCTAGTTTTCTTGTCTTTACTGTTGTTACTGCTTCTCTGTCCCTTTTCATTTGCTTCGGTGTACTGGGTAGGTAGGTAGCTCCCCTCCTCCTCCCTCTTCCTCTGTTTCTCGTCTTCTCTATAACTCCTTTCCTCCTTTCCTCTCTCTCTCTCTCTCTACTCTCCACCATTTCCGGCGTATTACTTGGAGGCTTGGTGCTAATCTTTTACCTTTTCATACGTGAACAGAAAAAAGCGTACACATAGTATTAATCTCCTTGCGGATGCTGATTTACTTGAAAATTTGAAATGGGAGGTGATTTAAGTACTTTATGTATAATATAATGAGGACGGCACCGACAATTGAACTCTCTCCATCCGAACTTCCGAAGTCTTCTTTCTTCATCTTTCTATGAATTGTCATGTATAAAGTTTTTGGTAGTCTGAATATTTTTCTTCATCTGTTATTCTTATTTTCTTCAAAAATAAAAACTCTCCTAGTGTTCTTGTTTGCTCTGTTTTTGAATGGGTTGGTCCACCCTGCCCCGCAACCCAAGGTGGGTTGGGTTGGGTTGGGCCAAAGTATTTCCAGGCCACTATTTTTTCGTGTTGGGCTGCCCCATTGGTCCGTTTTGACAGCTCTAACCTTCTTGTCTGACTAGTGAAACATGTGTGGATGACTTTTGCTTTTCTGATTTTCGTTCATTGCTAAACGTGTCGTCTACAAGTCTTTGCCCACGTGACCATTTTCTTGACTGAGGGTGCTCATGGACATGGTTAACAAATTTGGTCCTGCCTTATTATTTCAATTGCATTAGTCTGTGCTTCTAGGGCATTTCTGGGTGATATGCTCCCTTCGATATTCTATTAGCATTTACCTGCTGCTATAAGCAGCTTGAAACTGTAGTTTACCAGCTAGTTAAAAAGCAAAACTTGTTAGGGAGAGCCGGAGAGGGTCCAATGCTTTTATATCATATGATTTAACGCTCCACATGTCATGATCAAACTGTGGTCATTTGTGGAGGCAAACAACCAAACTTAGGTCCACTTAATCATTAGATGAGTAGTATGCAAATGATCCCACCATAATGGGGTTCTCGATCCAAAGCTGGAATGCTGAACCTTATATGTTTCAAAACCATACTTAAGAAGCCATCTAACACACACACACACATGTATGGTCTGCCAGATAGTCTTTAATCCTTTATTTATATCTAACAAAGGCAGCCCCAAATGGACCCTTATAATTTTAGAGTCTTTTCTCTCTTCATCTTGGAAAAGGTATCCGAATTACTTTTAGGTAGTCCCAGAAAAAGAGCCCTCTTCCCAATTAATCCATTAATTACCTTGTTGCATTCGTATCCCTCCAACTGGCTGTTTTCAGTCTCTCTTCTTACCGATCATGCCATTAAAATTTATTTTTTCGATTTATTTCATATTATCACTCAGAAGTGGTGCCTGCATTAGCATATAAGTACTACTGACATTGTGCTTTCATTAGGTTGCCATTTGGACTTAAAGTGGGAGTTTTGTTAATTAACAAAAATAAATAAATTAACAATTAACTTTTTTTTTTGCTTGATCAGCTTACCAAATCAAAAGGCGAAGCTATTCACTCTTTACTGCAGTTGTTCGGACGCTTGCAACTTGTGACTGCACAGGTTTACTTTCACAAGTGACTAAAACAATCTTTTGTTTGAACTTTGCTCATATGTTATTGCACACTTTCTTCTCACAGATTGACAAGGCTGCTAACAAAGGTCAAACCTTAGAACATGATCACCAATTGGATGAAAGTGAAGATGAAGATGTTGAAGAAGTTCTTTATGGTGAAGAAAGTGAAGATACTAGTGATGCAGATGAGTAGTAGGTCAGTTTAGCTGCATCGCATGAATACAATTTTGTCAGATAAGATTTATTGTTCTAGTATTAGAAACTACTGACAGATAACAATGCAGAGCTGTACTAATACATTTTTTTTTATGAAGGATGATATAATCTGTATTCATATCTTATTGTAATTTATTTGATGTTGATTGGAAATTTCTTGCTACGTTCAGTAGGTTGACTCATGTTTCGGAGAATTCATGTCTGGTCCTCCAGTATCTACCATAGTCAATATATATTTGCTAAAAAATAGCGCTGGAATGGTATTGCGTTCTGTTTTAATCCTACTTTTGCTGAGCGTTTTTTCTTTTAGACTTGTAACTCAACAGAGTGATTCCAAATTATTATGTTAGGATATCATTTTGTTCACTAATTCCAGTGAACACAGAATCGCACTTTTAACTACAGCAATAGACTGGAGTATGAGGAACAGAAGAACAAATTAAGCCTCTTAAGATCTGGGAATTGCTATTAGCACTCCATTTTCAACTGCCACACTGCACAATACAATATGTGAAGTATATGAAGTATTTAGTACAAGCAGAATAAAGCATCAATCGAGTGCCACATTTGAAATTCAGAGTGCTAATAACTATTCCCAACAAAAGAAGACCAGTAAGAAACAGAGATCTCAAGAGAAGATCCTGGGAGGGCATCACAACACCCGTTAGATTGGTGACCTCTTACTTCTTTCTGCATTCCAAGAGTATCTAGCTGCATTCCAATGTTTAATCATGATCTAGCTATCTCTTGATAAACAGATAGATTGGTGATCCAGATATTTCTATACTTTGTTTGAAACCTGGTATCAGGTGAACTGTGACCGTGTAATGATTAAACATTGCTTTAAGCTTGTACGCTCAACAACTCAATTCCACCTTTATCCTAATTATTTGTGGTCGGCTACGTGAATCTTCTTTTGTCATTCTATATTTTTCTTAACTATCAGAAACGAAAGAACAATTAAGCCATGTGACAGATTTCAGATTCTGCTCCCTGTTATAGCATACACTTGGCCCTTTCCTTTCTGCTTACAGCCATTGACATGTCTTGTTCATCTTCTGTTTGGTGAAGTTGCGAATTGATGCCATCCAGTTCTTTTAGCAGTTTGGGTCAGCCCCGACAACTATCTTAAGACAGCTATTCTGTTATATATGTTGGAAAGGATGGGTTTTGGTGTTAAATGGATCCAATGGATCCGATTCTGTATCTCTACGGTTCGCTTCTCTGTTTTGGTGAATGGGGAACCATCGGGTTTTTTTTCACACTCGAGGGGCTTGCGTCAAGGTGACCCTTTGTCCCCATTTCTGTTTATTGTTGTTATGGAGGCTCTTAGCAGGATGTTAGAGAGGGCAGTGCTGGAAGGTATTATAAGTGGATTTAAGGTGGGGAGGAGAGGGGAGAGGGAGGTGTCGGTTTCCCATCTTCTTTTTGTTGATGACACCTTGGTTTTTTGCGGGGCAGATAAGGCTCAGTTGGGTATCTTCGATTGGTTTTATTATTCTTTCAAGCAGTTTCAGGTCTTCGTATTAACATTTCCAAGAGTGAAATTATTCCTGTAGGGGTTGTGGAAAATGTTGGGGATCTAACTGCATTCTTTGGTTGTAAGTCTACTTTTCTTCCTTCCTACTACCTTGGTCTTCCCATAGGTGCACAATCAAAGAGCAGGGCATTGTGGAATCCAGTGATCGTGCGTTTCGAGCAGAGATTGGCAGGGTGGAAGCGTCAACTCCTTTCCAATGGGGGGAGATTAGTCCTAATCAAGAACACTTTTGCTAATTTACCGACCTATTTCTTATCACTCTGTGATTACAGATGAGCACAAGTTTCATTTAGTGAACTGGGAGAAAGTGTGCTCTAGGGTTCAAGAGGGAGGTCTTAATATCATAAAACTCAAATTCTTTAACGAGGCTTTGCTGGGAAATGGTTGTGGAGGTATCTTATAGACAAGGAGGCTTTTTGGAGACAAGTGGTGGTTTGTAAGTATGGAGCAGGGGATCACTGCTGGTTCCCAAGTGCGGTCAATTCTACTTATGGGGTGGGAGTGTGGCGAGGCATCAGGAAAGGGTGGAGCTCGTTTGAAAGATTCATTGCATTTGAGTTTGGCAACGGGGTTTCGGTGAGATTTTGGGAAGATAGATGGTGTGGGGATATGTGTTTGAGGGTGGTGTTCCAGAACTTATTCGAGGTTTCCATGGATAAGGATTGTAGAGTTAGTTCTGTTTTGTCTACGGTGGAGGGTAAGCCTATTTGGAATCCCATGTTTAGAAGGAATTTTCATGATTGGGAGATTGAGTCAGTTGTGCAGCTCTTAGGGAGGCTTCAAGAGCAGAATACAGACAGGTTGGTGGATAAGATGGTTTGGAAAGGTATAGGGGGCCCTCTTTTTTCAGTGAACTCGTATTATCTCAAAGCTTCTCAACTGTGGCAGAACTTCCTTCCCTTGGAGAGCAGTATGGAACTCTAAAGCTCCTAAGAGAGTGGCTTTTTTCATGTGGGAAGTGACTCACGAAGCTATCCTAACCGGGGACAATTTGCCGAAACGTAACATGGTTTTTGTCAATAGGTGTTATTTGTGCAAGACCAGTGAGGAGAGTGTAAATCATCTGCTCCTACACTGCCAAGTGGCTATAGAGTTATGGAATTTTGTGCTGGGAATGTTCAAGATGACTTGGGTCATGCCGAGGTCGATTATGGATCATGTTAGGGCCTGGTCTATGGGGTATAAGAATAGGAGAAACCGCTTATGGGAGACAGCTCTTTTGGGAGTGTGTTGGACTCTATGGAAGGAATGAAACCATAGGGCATTCGATAACGAGGAAATGTCAGTCCCGGATCTGAAGAATTTGTTGATTCGCTCCCTCCATTTTTGGTGTTCCGAGGCTGATCTCTCCACTTCTAGTCCTAACACTGCTATTGTAGATTTTGTAAATAGTATAGACAATGCTAATCCTTTTGGTAAGATATACTCCTAGTGTACAAAGGACGCATCACCTTTTTTGATTTTTTTTTATCTAATTATTACTTATCAAAAAAAAAGACAGCTATTCTGTTATTTTTGATTCAGACCATTTTTTAACTCCAAACATGCACTGTTTGTCTCCCAACTTGCTGTCTAATTTTTTTGCTTACTGTGTCTAGTAATTTTCATTCATTTTCTTATCAGAGGATAAGGTTTTCCTCCTGTTTTCCTTGCTTATTTATATTGGAAAACATTATTTTTCACATCGATGGAAACTTTCTTAATTCCGTTTCTTCTTGTTATTTATATTCTTGTTATACACATTTATCAGGTAGATTCACATACTTCTGGCAGATTTTTCTGGTTTGCAGTAAGAAACTGGAGCACACCATGTTGTTCCTACTCTTGTTTTTATGGCTTCCATTTATTGACTTATCTTGTTAGATAGATTTCTATATGTAGCAAATCACAGTGCCTGTATTAGACACTTCTTAGCTAAATTATGATCAGAAAGCAGTCGGTGGTGTCCAAATGAAATATCGATGGGAGTGTGGATTTCCATGTAACCTGGATCATTTACTTTTGCGAAAAAACATGTGTCAGGTATGCCATGGATATGGGTATAGGTGTGGTAGTTGGACACTATATTAGTGTAAAAATTTTGGGTGAAAAGACACCTGGATCCGCACCTGTGTCCCATTCTCAATCTGAGTCTGGGTGAAAATATTTTATGTGATCAACAGGTTTATATTTTATTCTTTAACTTTTCGTGTTTCAGTAACTCTGGGATTGTTCTTGGACAATATGACCGGATTGAGGTAGGGCTGTGGGAGTAAATAGCTGTTCTCCCTGCAAGGACTTTCTAGAGCTTTAGTCTTTATCTAAACAGACTGTCAAATGCTTTGAAATGTAAAGCAGAAGGTCATGGTTAACGAACCCTGGTTTTTGGCATTGAACAAAGACCAATTGTCGATCGATCTTTTCAAAGTGAAGATGGAGATATTATTCTTGGCGAAGTTGACAGGTCTAGAGGAGAGAAGAAGCATATTTTTAAGAGAAAACCACATTTCTCCGTTACAAAAGATTCCTCATCCTTTCAAGCTCTGACAAATTTAAGGTAGTATAATAAATCGAGGATTACTGTTCTACCAAAAATAGAATAAATTAAATTCTTTTTCCAGGGAGTGAATTCCTGGTAGTAGGCTCTAGCCTCTAGGCCCATCCTCACACGGAATGTAGGATAAGTTCTTTCTGCACTTACAAGGTAAGAATCTTATTCTTCCGCCAACATCAGCACACGCTTGTATGGAAAATATTATCCCGATTATTCTCCATCGACCGTCTAGCTAAGACTCTCTTTGGGGCAATAGAAAGTGCCACTTTCCGGAATGGAATCTCCATCATCCTTTCTAGACTATTCTACACGCATTTGGATTTTCGTCGCTAAAGATGGACGTGATATTGCCATTCACATTGTTGCTGCTGTGGTAATATTCTTCACTGTATTGCTCCATTCTATTGTGATGCATATACTGGGATGGCTCTGGTCTACTGTAATGTGTGTATTGTGTTGTTGGCTCTGTTCTGCCATAATGCATGTATTGCGGTGTCTCGGGTCTGCTGTAATGCGTGTATTGTGGTGGCTCGGGTCTGCTGAAATGTGTGTATTGTGGCGGCTCGGGTCTGCTGAAATGTGTGTATTGTGGCGGGGGACGTACGTATTCATATTCGGTGACATAAGGTGATGGCTTGTATGTGTTGTAGCTATGGCTGACATGGATGGGTTGGGGTGGCTCATGTTTGAATCCAGGACCATTTGGAGTAGGGTAATTATTCATATGACCGCTGTAGGCTTGAACATATTGTGGGTTTGGACCATAGCCATATCTGTAACCATAGTCGGGTGGGTGATGGTATACAACATGGACCTCTTCTACATCTTTTGCTCTGGACAGTGGTGGTTGGCCTTCTGTGGGTTGAGGTGCCCCTGCTGCATCTGGTGGCGGAGTTTCTGGCGGTGGTGGGTCTTTTGGTGGCTCTGTTGGCAGAGCTGTTTCAGTTGGTGGAGCTTCTGGTGGAGGGTTTGCAGATTCAGGTGGTGGAGCCCCACCTTCAGGTTGCGGCTCTGTTGGTGGAGCTGGTGTTGCTTCTACATGGGAACAAATTGTGGCAATTTTCCTTGTTTTCTTGATTGCTTTGACTATCTTCTCTGGATCCGCCCACCCAATTATTGTTATTTTCTGTTGAGGGAAGTCAATGTAGATATTGTATATACCTGAAGACAATCGAAACTGAATTAGAAAGGAGACTCCTTTCTCCAGATGAATTTCAAAAGCTTCGTGAATTTATAATTGCTTACCATTGATGCCATGTAGAGCCTTCTTGATCTTCTGTACGCACCCATTACAGTCCATCCGGACCTGTATCTCTGTCACTCGAGGTTTCTGCATTATAGATAGAAATTTGATTGGTTAGAAGAACATTTTACGAGGGAGAATTTGATATGGATTTCGAGATACATACCTCTAGCTCTGCCGGAACCATGGCTGAGAAAAAAGAAGGGAAGGGGAGAGGTGAGAAACAGAAAGAGTTGCTTTGTATGGGGAACGGACAGGGTGGAGAGTGGGAATGAAGAATCAAATTATATGGCATTTCATATTTGCATGAAAAAGGAATATTGAAAAGGCAGAAAGTGTGGGACATCCAAAGAATCTCTCTTTTGGAAGGAGAAAGAGAAAGGTCTTAGTGCAATGGACAATGGTTAGCTTTCAGAAGTCAGTGTCATATTGTAAAGGCAGGGAGGTGTGTGTGTGTGTGTGTGTGTTTAGTGTTATTGTGTTTGGACCTTAGAATGTTGAACCAAAGGGAATTATCTTTACTAAGAACGGTTACTACATAATTGTAAGGTTTGGGCACGCAGTTGTCGATATCCAAAGCCGACCATTTTGGAAAGGAACTAAAGCGAAAGAAAGTAGAGATTGATGGGAAAATGGCTTGCTGGTCAACAATAGTAAAGTAGCTTTATGACATTTGTGTGAAGGATATGCACTCTTGGGGAATCCTTTTGCTAGAAGCAAGAGATCACTAGAGCAAATTATGATTTTTGCAAAGATATTGTGTTTGTTTTTTTTTAATTGTTTATATCTTGTTGGATTTTATAGGGAAGGCTGGCTGATGGAGACCAGATTCCCTCTCATTTGGGTTGTTAGCGGTTTGCGAAGTGCTATTGCTAGCTAGCAAGTGGTGACGAGTTTTGATTAAGATATGTATCCCTTTTACTTTCTCATTATTTGAGTACGTTTTGCTGCCGAGTCTCTCTCTCTCTCTCTCTCTCTCTCTCTCTCATATACAACCATCGAATTTTGGATTCCTACGCTGTTATTGGACAGCCGGAACACTGCTGGAACTCGATTTCTACTGTTATATCTTGTCATTTCGTCTGAAAGTCCCCAGCTTAACACGTTTACGTGGGAATTAATCTGGTTAATATCATTGATATTCTGGAAAAGCTTTTTATAGTTGGGAAGCATATTTTGGCAACTTTAAGTTGCCAGTTATTTGTGCTTGTGCTCTTTTGGACATGTGATTTATGCGTGTTTGAGAAGAAGTCGAGTACGTTTTGATGTTTCCAGAGTTGACGTAAACCTACAATTACTTGATACTGTTGGGCTGTAATTCTCCAAGTCTCTTGGTCGATAAAGGACATCCTCTTGCGTAGGGATGAGGGTGTGCCAAGAGGTAGTCTTCCAGCCTTCCACAACTTCAGTTAGGGGTGATAATTGGGTGTTAATGGATAGCTTTAAGTTAGAATATAAAATAAACGTGCAACACCATCTTACGTTTTAGTTCTTTTGACCTTTTCTAGTCGCCCACTACAAGTACTAGACTAGAGACTGAAAACACATAAGTTAGTAGCGACTAGCGAGAATTGTTTGCTATAATATGAGACACATTTGTGCAATTCGTGGTCGATGACAACAGCGTATATAAAATATTTCAAGTCTCTCGCTTTGCAAGGGATGCAAGAAACATGATACCTACTTCTAATAATGGAGACAAACTAGTATGCATCCTAGGAATATGGCTCAATATAGCAATCATGTTGACATTCTAAGTTCGTAAGCCAAGCCGTCTCTCTCTCTAGACTATACGATAGCATTAAGAAAAGTTTCATCAAAAGGCAACCTAAACCCTACCACATCCCAGATATGCCCTATCCTATCCGAGGGTTAACCTTGTTCAAACGAGCACAAGGATCAACCATGATTGACATATTAGCTGAATAATATCATCCCTTCATCATCGATCGACCACTCACGATGCTTGACACCATGTTTGAGCTCAATCAAATGTGGCGTAATCTCATTCCATAGACAAGAACGTTTTCTCTGCAAGCCGTGATCCGTTCTACTAACCCACATTCTAACAAGGAAAGCACAAGAAGCATAGTATGAGGCCAAAAGTATGCCTCCAGCTACTCAACCATCCCTAGAGTTGGCTTCACGAACGGTCTCCCTCGTTGGCTTGATCTCCAAGTCAAGACCTATAAATACCATGCCTTCAATCGTCTCACAAGTTACACTCCCCGTTGCACTCATCAAGGACACACACACCCTCTTATATTATACACCAGGTTGTTGTTGATGGGTTCTCTCACCGGAGGGTTTTAGATGGGTTCACCCCCCAGCTCCCCAATGATGCTCTTTGTTCACATATCTCTGACGGCAACAAGGTAGCTTCGAGCTCACACTAGTTCCCAATGCAATACCAAGTTTGTTCTTGTTAGTCTCAAAGGGCACAATATTAGGTTAGAGGGGGGGGGGGTTTAATATCCTAGTAACACTTTAAATTTTTTTGTGAGAGTTCCTAAAATAAGTACTAACAATCTATTGAATAAGTTGAAGTAACGAAAGACTTGTAAGGAAGACAGACTAAGTCTGCTGGTAGATTTGGCTGTTCAATGAAGTTTGACGCTCAAATGAATAAGTTAAATAACAGATAACAATATAAATCAGAAAGTATAAGAACACAAAGAACACAAAGAACACAAATATTTTGAGATAATTCGTACTATAAAAAGTATTACGTCCACCACCAAAGCAGTCAACCTTGAATTTGAAAGTGCACTATGTTTTCCACTAGTTCTATTATAGAAATCTCTAATGGATTATGTACAAAAGATTTGACTTGTGTTTGGGGGTGGGGAAGTGAATATCTAGGAAAACAAAATATTTATGGTGCAGAAGAATAGTAAATTGATACAACACAAAGATGTAAAATAGTAGCAGTTAATGTGCAGATCTTTGTTGTTGTTGTTGAGGACTTCCTTGATCAGTTTATGATCTCTTGAATGCATTGAGTAAGATGACTTGATGTCGTTGAATAAATTCAGCAGTCTTCAATGACAATATTTATATTGGAGCATTCATGAGACCGTTGGAGAAGATGAAGCGAGTAACAACTCTATTAGGTTGAATGCATTAAATGCAAGGAGCTGCTTTGTTGACTTCATCTTCAACTGGGACTGATCGAGGTATGGAGAAAAGTAGATACTAGTAATTAGCAGGTGAGAGACAAACAAAGTTATATAGTTGCAGACTTGCAGTAGTTGGTACAGTCTGTTTGTGTCAGATTGTATACATGCTCTGCCATGTTCAGGAGGCGAAAGTCTTCATTTTTTGGAAAAGCTGAGAAAAGGCGTGTTCCTTGAATTCAGGAGTCAATCAATTTACGGATTAATTCAAACTGATATAGAGAATCTGAATTAATAATCCTTAAGATATTTGTTGAGTTGGACATCCTGTGACACGTCATACTGCTGTTTCGAAGGCAGACAAGGTCTGCTGGTGAAGGCTGCCGGTGGAACTTTTGTCGAAGTCTTATGGTGAGGATTTGTCGAAACCTGTGAAGTCTAGAAAAAACTATTTTAAAGGTAAAGTTCTATACACAGTTGTCACGCTAACTGGTACGCAACCCATTTAACCACTAAGTATAGAACTTATAGTAATGAATGAGCCAAAAAAAAAAAATAAAAAATATATATATACAAAGTTGGTGAGGAGCACTATGGTTGTGCCACCTCACCACCTTTGGATAAATCTTCATTTTAAAGCATCAATGTGAAAGTTTTAGAAACTTTTGGTTTTCTAGCCATTAGCTAATAATAATACACAATAATAATCAATATGATAAGGGGTATTAGTATTAATATATATAACTTATTTTATTGTCAATAGTAGAAGACTTATATTTAAAAACTTTTACAATTAACATTACTTCTAATCAATGTGGGATACAATTTTTCAAGGTTAGATATTACTTCTAATGACTCACTTTTAACATCATACTTTAAGCTTTGATATCTTATTCATCCAAAACTTGATTTGGACAAATAAATATATCATTTCGATGTTCTTGCCGAGTAGAACACATTTGCACAATTACTTTTGTTAGCAAACAAATGACACGCAAAGAAATTTGTGCCTCAAGTTGCACAATTTCTTTCACTAAAAACACTAATTTTTTAATAAGTATTATATTTTAAGTACTCTTGATATCTTATTCATCCAAAACTCGATTTGGACAAATAAATATATCATTTCGATGCTCTTATCGAGTAGAACACATTTGCGCAATTACCTTCGCCAACAAACTAATGACACGCAAAGAAATTCGTGCCTCAAGTTGCACAATTTCTCTTCCTAAAAACACTAATTTTTTTAAATACGTATTATACTTTAAGTCTTGATATCTTATTATCCAAAACTCGATTTGGACAAATAAATATATTATTTTGATGCCCTCACTGAGTAGAACACATTTGCGCAATTACCTTCACCAACAAACAAATGACACGTAAAGAAATTTGTGCCTCAAGTTGCATAATTTCTTTCACTAAAAACACTAATTTTTTAACAATAGAAGAGATGTATCACACATTGGTTAGAAATTGATGTTGATTTTAAAAATTCTATTATTAAGTACCAATAGAAGTAATGCATCATACATTGGTTGGAAAGTGATGTTGATTTTTAGTCACTAGAAAACCAAAAGTTTTTAAAGCTTCCACATGGATGCTTTAGAATGAAGATTTATCAAAAGATGGTGATGTGACACAACCATAGTGCTCCTCACCAACTTTAAAATATTTTTACCATTATTACCAATAGAAGATGTATATCTCACATTTGTTAGAAAATGATGTTGAATTTAAATTATTTATATTATTACCAATAAAAGAGATTTATAACACATTGTTTAAAAAGAAAATGTTAGATTTTAAAATCTTTAGACTAAAGACTTTCACTTTTACAAGAGATGTATCTCACATGGTTACAAAATATTCTACTATTATTACCAATAGAAGAGATGTATCACACATTGGTTAGAACTTGATGCTTGTATTAAAAATACTATTATTAATCACTAATTGAAAAGATGTATCATACATTGGTTAGAAAGTGATGTTGACTTTCAAAGTTTTTTGATAAAAAACTTCTACCATTATTACCAATAGAAGATGTATATCTCACATTAGTTAAAAATAATGTTGATTTTTAATTATTTTAGATTATATAAAAGACTTACTATTATTAGCAATAGAAAATATATATAACGAATTTGTTATAAATTGATGTTGATTTTAAATTACTATTATTACCAATAAAAGAGATAAATCTTACATTGGTTAAAAAATGATGTTGATTTTAAAACTCTTTAAATAAAAAGACTTCTACTTTTATCATTAATAAAAAAGAAGAGAAGAGATATATCTCATTATATAGAATGACATGTTGGTTTTAGATTTTTTTTTAGATAAAAAAACTTCAATGCCACCTCACCCAACATTTGATATTATTGAATCCTCAAGCATCTACATCATTTGACTTGAGACATTTCATTTTCTAACAATTAGCTAAAAATAATAGTTAATATGATATTGTGATATTAATCATTTACTATTAATTTCTTCTATTGTTAATAATAGTGGCAATCTTATATAGAAATTTTTTTACTACCAACATCATTTTTTAATCAATATGAGATAATATTATTAGATTGACATTAGGTGATTACTTTACTCTAATGACTCACTTCTAACACCATACTTTAAGTCTTGATATCTTATTTATCCAAAACTTGATTTGGACAAATAAATATATCATTTTAATGCTTTCATCGAGTAGAACACATTTGCACAATTACCTTTGTCAATAAACAAATGACACGTATTAGGTGAGTACTTTCACTAAAAACATTAATTTTTCAACAAGTATTAGGTGAGTAGTTTAACGATTTCTAAAATCAACATTAATTTATAACCAATGTAAGATGCATCTCTACTATAATTACCAATAAAAGTGATTTAACAAATATTAGTTGAAAATTGATGTTGGTTTAAAAAGTATTTAGATAAATGACTTTTACTAAACTAATAAAAGAATTATTTTAGTTTAAAAGTTTTTAAATACAATTATTTTACTAACAATAGAAGAGATGTATCTCACATTAGATAGAAAATAATGTTGGTTTCAAAAGTCTTAAGATAAAAGATTTCTACTATTATTATTAATAGAATAAATGTATCCCACATTCGTTAGAAAATGATGTTGGTTTCAAAAGTTTTAAGATATATAAAAGACTTCTAATGACTTTTAAAACTAACATCAATTTATAACAAATATAAGAAATATCCCTTCTAATGGTAATATTAGTAGAGATGTATTTCATATTAATTATAAATTATAAATTGATGCTGGCTTTAATTTTATTTTTATTTTTTTATAAAAGACTTCTACTTATCACCGAAGAAGAGATGTATCTTACATTGTTTAGAAAAAAATGTTAGTTTTGAAAGTTTTATGTAAAAGACTTTTTATTACTAATAAAAGAGATACATATCACATTATTTAAAAAGAAAACTTGGATTTTAAAGTCTTTAGACTAAAGGTTTTCACTCTTACAATAGATGTATCTCACATTGGTTACAAAATATATTACTATTATTAACAATAGAAAAATTGTATCCCACATTGATTAGAAATTGATGTTGGTTTAAAAAATACTATTATTAATTACCAATAAAAGATATGTATCATACATTGGTTAGAAAATGATGTTGTTTTTTAAAGTCTTTTGATACAAGACTTCTACCATTATTACCAATAGAAGATGTATATCTCACATTGGTTAGAAAATGATGTTGATTTAAAATTATTTTAAATTAGATAAAAGACTTTTACTATTATTAGTAATAGAAGAGATATATCACACATTTGCTATAAATTGATGTTGGTTTTAAATTATTATTATTACCAATAAAAGAGATATATTCTACATTGCTTAAAAAGTGATGTTGATTTTAAAAATCTTTAGATAAAAAAAAAACATATACTTTTATCATCAATAGAAAAAAAGAGAAAAGATGTATCTCATTATATAGAAAGAGATGTTGGTTTAAGATTTTTTTAAGATAAAAAACTTCTACTATTATTATTAAAAGATGAGATATATCTCAGTGTTCTAAAACTCCGCCTAGGCCCCTCTCTACCGCTGCGACTTTCTTAGTCGCCGCCTAATCGACCAAGTCGGCGTCTATGCCAAACCTCGTTGACCTTAATTTATTTTTGTAGCTTTGATTTTGTGGCATGCGATGACCAGAGAAGGAAGGGGGGGGGGCAAACTGGAAAAGGAAGGGGGAGTGGTAATGGTGAGGCAGAGAGGGATGTAATGGGGGGCGAACTGGAGTAATATCTTTTTTGTTTTTTGTTCTAAACTTGGTTGGTTTATTGCTTTGGGGTTGTTGAGAATTGAGATTAATGGCAGGTTTGTATATTTTTGTTCATTTTACAAATATAGACAAGTGTTGATAAAATGACAAACATAAAAAAAAATTAAATTTGTATTCAATGTGTTTGATCTTTGATGTAAATTATCAAAAAAAAAAAAAAAAGAAGAAGATAATTATGCCTTAATTCTAGGCTCCGCCTAGGCCCCGATTATGCTAGTCCCCTAGGTGCTAGTGTGACGCCTAGCGGCCGCCTAACGATTTTTAGAACCTTGTGTATTCTACATTGGTTAAAGAATGATGTATGTATTAAAATTATTTTTATAAAAGACTTATTACCAATAAAAAAGATGTATTTCACATTGATTAGGAAAGTGATATTGATTTAAAATATTTATAGATAATGTATCTCACATTGGTTACAAAGAGATATATCCCACATTATTTAGAAATATATATTGATTATAAAAGTCTTTAGATAAAAGAATTTTTATATTATTATCAATAGAAGATGTATCACATCACCCAACTTTTGATATTGTTGAATTCTCAAGCCACTACATCACTTGACTTGAAACTTTTCATTTTCTAGCAATTAGCTAAAAATAATAGTTAATATGATATTGTGATATTAATAATTTACTATTAATCTCTTCTATTGTTAATAATAGTGGAAAATTTATATAGAAAGACTTTTACTACCACATAATTTCTTAACTAATATGAGATAATATTATTATATTGACATTGGGTGGGTACTTTACTCTAATGACCCACCTCTAAGACCATACTTTAAACTTTGATATCTTATTCATCCAAAACTCGATTTATATAAATAAATATATCATTTTGATACTCTTACCGGGTAGAACACATTTACAATTACTTTTGCCAACAAACAAATGATACGTAAAAAAATTCGTGCCCCAATTTACACAATTTCTTTCACTAAAACACTAATTTTTCAACAAGTGTTATGTGAGTACTTTGTTGATTTCTAAAATCAGTATTAATTTATAACCAATGTAAGATGAATCTCTACTATAATTACCAATACAAGATTAAAAGTGATGTAACAAACATTTGTTAAAAAATGGTGTTGGTTTAAAAAGTATTTAGATAAATGACTTTTACTGAACTAACAAAAAAAGATGTATGTTCACATTTGTTAGAAGTTGATGTTGACTTTAAAAGTCCTTAAGTATAATCTTACTAATAAAAATGATTTATTCATCATTGGTTAACAAGAATTATTTTAGTTTAAAACTTGGTAGATAAAATTATTTTACTAACAATAGTGATGTAACAAACATTGGTTAAAAGTGATGTAACGAACATTGATTAAAAATTAGTGTTGGTTTAAAAAGTATTTAGATAAATGACTTTTACTAAACTAAAAAAAAAGAATTTAGATAAATGAATTTTACTAAAATAATTCTTTAACAAAAAAAGAATTTATATTAAAAGTGATGTAACAAACATTGGTTAGAAATTGACATTGGTTTAAAAAATATTTAGATAAATGACTTTTACTAAACTAACAAAAAAAGATGTATGTTCACATTTGTTAGAAGTTGATGTTGACTTTAAAAGTCCTTAAGTATAATCTTACCAATAAAAATGATTTATTCATCATTGGTTAAAAAGAATTATTTTAGTTTAAAACTTGGTAGATAAAATTATTTTACTAACAATAGAAGAGATGTATTACATATTAGATATAAAATAATGTTGGTTTCAAGAGTTTTAAGATAAAAGACTTCTACTATTATTATTAATAGAATAGATGTATCACACATTCGTTAGAAAATGAGTTGGTTTCAAAAGTTTTAAGATAAAAGACTTCTACTATTATTATTAATATAATAGATGTATCTTTCAAAAGTGTTAAAATAAAAAAAACTTTTACTATTATTATTATGCATCTTACATTGGTTAGAAGACTTCCACTATTATTATCAATAATATATATATATATATATATATATATATATATATATATATATATATATATATATATATATATATTCCACATTTATTAGAAAATGATGTTGGTTTTATATTTTAACATTTAAATCATAATGCCTAAAAATTTAAAAATTATACTACTATTATTACTAAAAGAAGAAATGTATGTCACATTTAAAAATTATAGTAGTATTATTACCAAAAGAACCCGTGCGGAGTACGGACTCTATAACTAGTGCAAATTAAGATACAGTGAGAAACAACAGTTCCTAAAGAAATCAAGCCTAGATATCTTATGTATCATTCCCACCTTAGCTCAAGTTCCTAACATGGACTTCTAGCGTGGTCATTGGTCACCCATTTTTGTGGTGTGAATAGGTGGTTATGTTGCTGGGAATCGTGTCTTTATTTTCATCTTTCATCTTTCTCCTTCTGCTATGATCTTGGATTCATGGAGAAACAAGCACCTACTAAGTCTAACCAATGTGACACCCACAAACAAGCCACAATAGTGGACTTGGCTCCTCATGGTTCAAGGGCTCAAAAGGAAGATAATATAAAGCTCAACCACGAGATGCTCGAGTGGGAATGTAAGCGTATGAATGTGCGTAATCTACTCAACCGCGAGATGCTCGAATGAGAGGATAATATATAGCTCAACTGCGAAATGCTCGAGCAAGAAAATAACATAAAGCTCAATCGCGAGTAGGTTGGAACTTGGGATTGGGGCTCTGGTTCAGGAGCAAGCATGACATCAGGAAAGACAATTTTCTTTCCTGTGGGGGTGTTGTAGAGCCTTAGAGATAATTTCCAATTGTTTTCTTGCCTTTCTGCAGGCCAGTTGAGAAGGGCTAAGTAGGGACTCATCCTCATAAGTAGATTTGGAGGAGTCAGAAGAGGAGCCTACAGAAGATTTTTCTACTGATTCCTCAGTAGATTGATGAGCAGAGTCATCAGTTGAAGAATCATCAGCTAGTGTAGGTTTGTGGACATGGAGAGGGTTGACAAACAAAGGGAGAGAGGAGTGAAGGGACAAGTCAGGCATGATGATTAAAGGTGAAGCTTGGTTTGGGTGAGTTGGTTTGTCAGTTTCAGGAAGTGTAGGGGAAGGAGTCACAGTGTCAGCTGAAGAAAGCACAATAGCAGCTGAAGGATCAGCTGGAGTGATAGGAATAGCTGACACAGCTGGGATTGATACTGGTGTGACTGACACTGGAATTTGTGCAGGAAGAGGAGTAGTGACTGGAAGGACTGATGGTGTGGCTGAAACTGTTGGAGTAAAAGAAGGCAGTGAGATAGGTTGCAAAGTACAAGTGAATGTGGGTGCAGGGTCAGCTGAGGTAGTTATAGGCAAAACTTTTGATGAGACAACAAAAGGGACAGAAGAGGGAATCGCATGAGGAACTGTGGGAATGAACTCAGAGATCAAGGGGGCAGGATTACTTGAGAAGGCATCAGGAAAGGCAGTGCTCAAAGAAGCTCCTCCTGACATGGAGGCCATCTGTTTGTGTAACTCAATATAGGCTTGGTTTGCAGTATTGACTGCATCTTGCACATACTTGTTGGCAACCCTTTGAATTCTAGCCAGTTTAGCTGGATCAACAGAAGGTTGTTCCCAATCTTGATTTAGCTCATCATCTTCTAGCACAACAAATCTTCCTACTAGATAAGGATCATTTTGAGGAAGGGGTGGCAGATCATGCACTTTGCTGTAAATAGTCCAGACCAGAAAAACAAGTTCATCCTGTACAAATCTATCATTTGATAGATAGAATCTATTCCAAAGCAAGGGAAGATGATCAAAATACTTGCCATAATTGGCTACCAGGTCTTCTTGGCTCAGATTTGGAGTGATTGGATAAAGTACATAAGGTCTCCTTTTGAGGTTATGGTCAATGTACTTGATGGGGTTGACAAGGGGTTTTTCATTTTTTTTCTCTTCATGGAAAGAGAGAAGAAATTGAACAAAGTAGGGAAGATGATAAATCGGGAATACCCAATTGGGGGGAATGGGAATAGGATTGGCCTGATAGTAGGAATGTCTTGGGTGGAAGGTTGGATTTCTGATAGGAGGGAAAAACTTAATTGGTGCAATGTTTGGTGATCAAGGATTGGAGGGAGGAGAAACTGGAGTAGGATCATTGACAGGAGCATTTGTAGTTGGGGAAAAAGGAACAAAGTTACCTGGATTTAACTCAGTTATTCTTCTCTGCCTTTTGGGAGCAAGATCAACTGCCAAGGTCAGTCGCCTTCTTCTTGTTCTATGGGACACATGGACTTGAGGAATGTCAGCTCCTTGCACATCAGCTGTTTGAACGATGTCAGCTGGCTGACCACCTGCTGGCTGACCAATTTCCGGCTGACCACTAGTTGGATGTCCCCTCACTGGCTGACCAATTTCAGGTTGCTGAACAACTTCAGCTGGTTGGCTAGATGATACAACCGTGAGAGCCTGGGGTCCTTGTTCTTCTAGGTCTTCCGCCTGTTTGGGCCGTGGAGATTTCCTGTCCAAAGCGGCTTGAAACATTTGCCCGCTTGATGCCAGTTGCTAAGTACTTCTTGATTCTAACTGGTTCTAGGTCACCAATTTTAATGAGTTGATGCTGAAGAGCTGGGAGAGATCGAAGAAACTGATTGATAATCAGATGATGAGTAAGTCTTGGGTTCCCTGTAGCCATATTTTCCTTATATTTGGCTATATTCACCTTCACACACTCAACCAGAACTACACCCAAGTTCATCTCACAGTTTTCTATAATAGCTTCCATGAGAAACAGTTGAGACTCCGTAATCTTGTCATGCCCTCCAGATTTGATGATGAGGCACTTTTCCAGAACAGTGACTAGGGCATAGTGCAGAGGGGCAAATCTGTGTTGTGTCTGTCAAATGCAAGCTCGATAGGTACTTCTCCTCGCATGGTGATCCAACCTGCTTGTTGGGTTTCTTCTGGAATAGTGTAGGTGGTTGAACCATCATCGTAGAGATCTGGAAAGGCAGCTGTGATGGATTCTGAGTCGAAGACAATCCGAATGCCTCTAATATTTCCAGAGAGAGAGAGAGAGAATGGATCAGCTAGGTTTTCTTCCATAGCCATGAAGAACTCCTCGGTTAACTGACAACTGCAAGTGCGAATGTTGAAAGATAAGAGAGGCATTAACCCAGAAGCTGTTAGTAGATGAATGAGTTCAAGCCCTATGGGTTCCTCATTAAGTGAAACAACATCCAAAAGACATCCTATTGCAGTATTTGTAGCCATTTTCCGAACGGTGACTATAAGGGTGAGTCACGGTGTGTTGTGATTTATGACGTAATGAAATTTTGTCGGAAGCTTTAAAGGAATAAAAGAAATAAGAGATTTGTCACCGATCATATTTTGTTAGTTAGCTTATGAGATGTCACTGTCGAACAATATCAATCGAGGGATGTCACCGTCGGCTACATGTTGTCACCGCGAATATGTGTCGCCGGTCGACCATTTTGACAATCTTTGCAATGTCACCATTTTCCAAGAATACATTTAGAGGGAAAGTGTCACCGAATGATGTCAGCTGATATAATTTTATCAGCTAGTTGAGTGTCAGCTGACAAATTGAAGAATACTGCTAATCTTCTCTTATAGCTGATCTAATATCCTGTAGAGATTAGTAACTCAAAACATCTTTCTAAGACATTATAAGAATTCCCAATTCACCTCTTAGAAATTCAAACCTATCAGATTTTAGTGCTTTTTAAAAATGTCAGCTAATTGAAATTCAGTAAGAACAAATTATAGCTGAACATTACCTTTTTCAACATGATCTTTTAAGAAGTGATATCTTATGTCTATATGTTTGGTTTTAGAATGCATAACAGGATTTTTAGAAACTAAAATAGCAGAAGTATTATCACAATAAATAGGACATGTTTCCATTTGCATTTCATAATCCAATAGTTGTTGTTTCATCCAAAGGATTTGAGAGCAACAGCCTTCCAAAGAAGAAATATATTCAACTTCAGAGTTGAGGTGGAAACCGAAGCTTGCTTTTTGCATGCCCAAGATATCGCTGTTACCAAGGAACCGACATGTTCCACCGGTGCTTTTTCTCGTTAACTCTACAAGCCGCAAGGTCGCAAGGTCAAGATAATATCCAAATTAAGTTAAAAGATGAATCTCTAGGATACCAAATACCAAACTTTTCAGTATCAATCAGATATCTAATAATTCTTTTAGCAACAATCATGTGAGATTCCTTTGGATTGGCTTGAAAACGAGCACATATACACACAACAAACATAATGTCTAGCCTACTAGCAGTTAAATAAAGAAAAGATCCAACTATACCTCTGTACTCAGTTGTATTAACCGGTTTACATCAGTGACCAAATGACATTCAACTCCCATTGGAGTGTTTGCTGAATTTGCTTCTTGTAGGTTGTATTTCTTGATCAGCTCTCTTGTGTATTTTGATTGATGGATAAAAATTCCTTCTTCAGTTTGCTTAATTTGCAAACCTAGAAAGTAAGTGAGTTCTCCCATCATGCTCATCTCAAATTTTCCTTTCATGAGATTCTCAAATCTTTTACACAGAACTTCATTAGTAGATCCAAAAATAATATCATCAACATAAATTTGAACTAGTAAGATATTACCTTTGTGCTTTAAAGAAAAGAGAGTAGTATCGATTTTACCTCTTTGAAACCCTTTTTCCATGAGGAATTTGGATAGAGTTTCATACCATGCTCTTGGAGCTTGTTTTAGACCATAAAGAGCTTTTCTTAGCTTGTAAACATGGTCCTTCTTTTTGAGGTCAAGAAAACCAGGAGGTTGTTCAACAAACACTTGTTCTTGTAGATCTCCATTTAGAAATGCACTTTTTACATCCATTTGATATACCTTGAAATCCTTGAAGGTTGCATAAGCAAGAAATAGTCTGATGGCTTCCAGTCTGGCCACATGAGCAAATGTTTGATCATAGTCAATACCCTCCTCCTGTCTATAGCCTTGGGCTACTAATCTTGCTTTGTTCCTTGTAACATTTCCATCTTCATCCAACTTGTTTCTGAACACCCATTTAGTTCCAATGACTTGTTGATCTGAGGGTCTTGGCACAAGTTCCCAAACTTTACACCTTTCGAACTGATTTAGTTCTTCTTGCATGGCCTCAATCCATTGAGGGTCTTCTAAAGCTTCATCAATCTTTTTGGGTTCAATGGAGGAGACAAAAGCATGTGAATCAAGAGTTTCATTTCTGGAGCTGCTTCTTGTTCTTAGACCAAAGAAATGGATCTCCAATGATGTTTGAAACTGGATGATGTCTCGCTTCCCTAATTTCTTTAGGAAGATCTGGAAGAGGTTCAGTTTGTAAAGATGGAGAAAGAGGAATGTCAACTGACTGAATAGTTTCAGAACCAAGTATGTCAGCTACTGATCAACTGTGATAGGATTTGGATTGTCACTGGCTGAAAGTTGTCAGCCTGCTGAAGCTCATTCTGAATATCTAAGGTTACAGTTGGAGGAATAGAAGATGAGGGATTATTTTGAGTTGAACCATCATTGTTTCCTGTCTCAAAAATCTCAAAATTGTTAGTAACATCAGGAGCCTTAGTAGACTCAAATAAATTGGATTCATCAAAAGTGATATGCATAGATTCAACAATTACTTGAGTTTTTCTATTATAAACTCTATAAGCTCTACTATGTTTAGCATAACCAACAAAAATACCTTCATCAGCTTTTTCATCAAATTTACCTCTGTAATCACCACCATTGTAGTGAATGAAGCATTTGCACCCAAATATTTTAAAGAAGGCAATGTTAGGTGTTCTTCCTCTCCATAATTCATAGGGAGTCTTACCATGAAACTTGTTTATAAGAGATCTATTTTGAGTGAAACATGCTGTGTTGACAGCTTCTCCCCAAAAATATTTTGGCAATTTTGCTTCAGCTAGCATTGTTTTACCTGCTTCAATCAGTGTCATGTTCTTCCTTTCAGCTATACCATTTTGCTGTGGTGTTCTAACTGCTGAAAAATTATGATCAATGCCATGATCATCACAGTATGTATCCATGCCAAGGTTTTTGAATTCCGTACCATTATCAGATCTTACACTTATGATCTCACATTCTTTTGAGTTTGAAGATTTCTCGAATAGAGAAGTGTGAGAATGCTATAAGTTTCATCCTTGGATTGCATCATTTCAACCCATGTATACCTTGAGTAATCATCCACAACAACCAGAGTATACATGTTTCCTCCCAAACTTGCAGTTGTAATGGGACCAAACAAATCCATGTGAAGAAGTTCAAGAATTCTTTTGGTTGAAAGACATGATTTTGGTTTGAAAGAAGTTTTTGTTATTTTTCCTAAAATACAAGCATCACATTTTTTGTCAGTAGGAAAATTTATGGATGGCAAACCTTTCACCAAATCTCCTTTTGAAAGTTTTGAAAGATATTTAAAGTTCAAATGTGAAAGTCTTTTGTGCCAAAGCCATGAAGTTTTTGAAGTATTATTTGCTACTAAACATATTTGAGTATTGTTATTTAAAGCAAGTAAATCAATAGCAAAAACATTTCTTTTTCTAGAACCAGTGAGTAAAACTTCATTTGTGATTCTGTTTTTGATAAAACAATGTGTAGAAGAGAAAGAGCAGCTCATACCTTTATCACAGAATTGTGAGATACTTAAAAGATTATGTTTCAAACCTTGTACCAATGAGCCATTTTCAATTCTTACAGATCCTCTGATAATGGATCCATAACCTATAGTCTTTCCTTTTGAGTTGTCTCCAAAAATGACAGAAGGTCCTTTGGCTGAAATAATGTCAGTAAGAAGTTCAGCTGACCCAGTCATGTGTCTGGAGCATCCACTGTCTAATATCCATATGTCAGTTGATTGATCATCTGCCATTAAGCATACCTGAAATATGAATATTTAAATCATGGTACCCTTTATACTTTTGGGTCCAAAGGGTTAGTTTTCTTTGGTAGCCAAACTTGCCTAAAATTAGGCATCTTGACTCGTCAAGAGGTTTAAATCTAAACAGCATTCATGAGACCGATGACCAAAAGTAGAACAAATATTGCATTTGTGATAACCAGGTTTATCAGTCATTTGAGGTGAATTCTTTGATTCCTTTTGACTCAGCTTAGAGGTCTTAGCAGCAACAAAATTTATTGGCTTGAACTTGTCAGTTGTCTTTCTTCTGAATCCTCCTCTTTTGTCAGCTGGCTGACATTTGTCAGTTGTTGCATTGGCTGACAGATTTTGAGGCTTGTAACCAGAAGACTGACAACTGTCATTGTTCAGCTTATCCTTTTTGTTAATGGACTTCTTAAGTTGATTCATGTTTTTGGGATATTTGAAAGGTACACTGTTATAAGCTAATCCCTTATCCTTTTTGAGCAGAATCTTAGGTCCACCATTTGACTGTCTGATCTCACAATTTTCATCATCTTTTGAATATCCAAGACCATGTTGGTCTTCATAACTTTCTGTTGACTGATGATGGTCTCAACAGCAGCTTTTGACTTTGAGTAAATATCCACAACATTGGTCAGTCGAAGATTTCTTTCTACAAGGTAAGCAATCTGGGCATCTGAGATTTTTGCTTGAATTTCATGTTTTTCATTGATGCTTTTAAGCTCAGCTTTTTATAAAGCTTTGAAAGCTCATTCTTTTGAAATCACCAGATAGAGAAACATGAATTCTTTTAAGTGTTTCAAACTTGGAATACATTTCTTGCATTTGTTCCAGTAAATCATCAACACTTGAGTCAGTAACCTTCTCCTCCTGCCTTTTTGACATATTGCTTATTTTAATGTCAGCAGTCCTTGGAGAAGTTGACTTGACTTTTCTCTCAGGCTGACTTATGATTCCTTGTCCATAAAAACCATTTCCTATTTTCTTAACCACAAACTGATCAGGTTTGATGACCTTTGTCAGCTTGGGGTTTTTAATAGGTGAGCTTGTCAGCTCATTATCAGACTGATTTGAATATTTTGGACTAGAAATATCATTTTCTGAATCATATATGGCTGATTCTGCAACAAGACACATATTTTCTTCTTGCACAAAATCAACAGATTCATCTTCAGAATCTGTCTCAATCCATGTTGCAAGATTTTGATCTTCAGCAACCAAACCCTTTTGTTTTTCAAAATTTCGGGGTAGCTCTTTTGTAATATTCATTTTTGTTAAAAGGACAGTTTGAAGCAAAGTGACCAGGTTTTCTACAATTAAAGCACAACAATTTTTCTTTCTCATCCTTGTCTTCATTTGTTTTGAAGTAAGGCTTTTGAAAGTTTGAAGTAGAAGGTCTTTGAAAACTTGAGGAAGGTTTTTGAGGATTTGAGGAAGATTTTTGAAAATTTGCAGAAGGTTTTTGAAAGTTCCTTTTAAAAGATTTAAACTTTCTAAACTGTCTAGCAAAAGCAGCAAATTCATCTTCATCAAAGTCATCATCTGATAGAGATGTAGAAGTTTTAGGTGTCTCTTCTTCAGCTTGAAGAGAAATACCTTTAAAATTTTTCTCAATTTCTTGAGTTTTGAGAACTTCCTTTTCATAAATTTTTAGACTTGCAACAAGACTACGTATATGAGTTTTGTTCAAGTCTCTTGCTTCCTTTATGGCAGTGACCTTAACATGCCATCTACTTCCCAAGCTACTAAGAAATCGCATATTCAAATCTTTCATACTATAGACTTTACCAAGAGAAGAACATCTATTACTTACCTCGAAAAATCTATCGTAGGCACTTTTTAATGATTCATTTGGGTCCTTCTTGAAATGTATACAGTCATAGAGTTTGTTGTCCTTGGTGTTTTGGTCTTCTTCAACATATTCAACAAGAGCATCCCAAATTTCTTTGGCAGTGACACAGTCATATATTTGCTTATAGTTTTCATCAGGAACAACACTAGATAGAATGTGTACAGCTCTAGCATCTAGTCCATCAGTAATTTTATCTTCCTCAGTCCATTCTGATTGGGGCTTGAGGACATATTCTTCAACATCGAGAGCAAGAGGGTTTATGGTGTCATCATCTGCAGTAGAAGATTTACCTACTTTAGTATTAATTTTCATTGGTTGCATAGGACCACCTCTTACACATTCCATTAATCGTTTATCTATATTGTTCATATATCTTGTAATTCTTTCCTTCCAAATATCAAAGTGATCTTCATCAAAAATAGGTACTTGAGTAACATTGTTTGATTGAAAAGCTTTTAAGGTTGCCATGATCGAGCTTTCAAGTTGTTAAACTTGGAAAAATAATTTTTCAAAAGTAGACTATGATACCAATTGTAAGTCCAGTTGGCAACTTGACAAGGCTAGAGGGGGGTGAATAGCCTTTTAAAAACTTTGAGGGTTGACTTGCAAGACTTTTGAAAGTTGGCAACGGAAATTTAATTTTTGTCAGTCAGCTAAAGTTGGTCAGCTAGCTAATATTTTTATAGAAACTCAAGCTGATAAATATTGGTGAGCTAGCTGACACAATTGTTTTTAAGAAATTACTTTTGGAGATAGATCACTAGATATAAAGAATGAATTGAAAAACAATTTATCAAAACAGTTAAATAAACAGATTATGAAAGTGACTGACTGACACTTAAGTAGATTAAGACTTTTTAAGTGTTAGGTCAGTTTGCAAGAGCTAATAAAAATAACTGACAAGAGAATTGAAGTGGTTCACAGTAAAACTGCTACGTCCACTACCAAGTTGGTCAGACTTGGATTTTTGAAGTGCACTAATTTTATTAAAAATCTAATTGATCTCTAATGGATCAGTGTACAACAAAAGACCAGTGTTTATGGAGTAAGATTGAATAACAATCAAACTCGTGAGACAAACTGACTGATTTCTAAAAAGTATGAAATGAATCACTCAGTGTTTGCCTAAACAATAACTAGAAAGAAATAATCAAAGTAGAGTATCTAGCTAAAGTTTTTCAAGAAGACTAAGGCACAGAGAGAATTTCTTTTGAGAGTATATAGCTTCAGACTTCTATCTGTTCAAAGTGCTTCCTGTGGGTATTTATAGGAGTTCTTGAAGAGTAACCCATTAGGAACACATTTGAATTTGAAAATGTGTTTTGGCAATGTATACGTATCTTCACAAGATTACAGAGATCCTGTTGGAAAGATTATCTTACAGAATATCTACCAAAAACACAAAATGAGAAAGTGTCAGTATAAGTAAATGTTCAAGTAAATGAGGTAAACAAGTTGACACTAAAACATTATGGTCAGCTGAAACAAGTAACTGACAAAGAGTTTTAAAACACAAACTGACCAAAAAGAAATAACTTAAAGCTTTTGACTGACAACAAGTGAAATAATTTTAAGCAAATTTTATTTTAATGCAAGATTCAACACTATTGCATATTTAGATTATCAAAGTGAGTTGAACAAAAGAAAATTCATAAGAGTATCCCAATTGTATACAAAAAGACACTTCTTAAGCATTTTTCTATTAAGAAGAGAAAAGTATACATTGTGAGAGATATTCTTATACTTGCCATGCTGGAGAGAAAATATTTGATCTTTCCATTTAAGAAGAAACAACTGAGAAAAGAAGAATGGGGGAGAGAGGGAGCGGTTTGGTGCACCATTGTCGCCTACACCACACGCACAGGGGAGGGGCATGGGAAGTGGTTTAGTGTGGGCCCATTGCCTAAATTCTTGGTTTTGATTTGAATTTATTTTTTTCTTTTTTTAAAATCAAGTCTTTGTACCATTCCTTTGTACCTATGTGGGCCAAATTGAAATTTGTTTTTATTTATAAATTCAACTTTATTTGTGTTTTAATCTTTATTTATTATTTAAATTATAAATTATATAATTTATGAGTAATTTATTATTTATTAATTCATTAACTTCTTTATTTAGAAATTAATTTATATATACAGAATATTTAAATATGAAATATATTAAATAAATTTATTTGTTTGAAAAATATAAAAAAGATTGAAATGTAAAGTTAATGATGTGATGAGGCGTCAGGACTAATGCGAGATCCGAGTCGTGCCGTCAAATAATCAATAACACAAGCATGCATAGTAGGATCATAAAATTCATGTGGCGCAACATCGCATACAAGCAACAACTTCGGCTACACTTGGCGGAAAAACAACCTAAAATAAACAAGTCATCGTTACAGTAGGAACAACAACTACTCCTACAATTATTAACACATGCTTATAATAACCTCAACGGCCACAACATGCCGGAGACAACAACAACAACAATTAAACGAGCTTTAGCGGAAGAAAACCGTAGTGAACCATACACATATAAACAGGCTCGACATACAAGTCGGCAAACCAAAAGATTACAAGTGTTAAGTTACAACAACATCAAAAACCCCAAGCCAAGTCTACATGACTTGCTTCCCAACGTCCTTACCAAAATAAAAGATTAACTAATAGATGTCCAAAAGAGCAACCTCGCTAACCTGACAACCAAGCAGTACAAGCGAGTCTATCTGGACCGTCTCCTCGGCTCGGATCTAAGGAAAGACAAAGCAAACAAATAGGGTAAGTCGAAAGACTTAGTAAGTTACTACAATGCATGTTCATGTTATAGCATGACATTTATCTCAATTATAATACATGACCATCATATAGCACGTAGCACATTGTTCATATAAGTGCGGGAAAGTAAATCATACAAGTAGGATATGATATAGTCACGGCCGCTTCGTAGCTCCTGCAATAAAACTTTATTATACTTTATCGTGCAACATTGATGCTCTGTGAATGCATCAACTTTTATCAAGTACCACTCGATCTAGATAGCAAGCCAATGCGGCACTTAGCGTCTGGCAAGGGGCTACTTCCCCATTGCGGCCAACAATGGAGGTGTGTGTGAAGTCCAGTGCGGCGATCCATAACGAGCACGAATCCCATAATTCGTGAAGGCGTGCATCGTCCCACCTTGACCCGATAAACAAACCAAATAATGCCAGCTGGACTCAATGTGATGCACAAGTAGATATTTACTTGACTAAACCAATCAAGGACCGAATTCGACAAGAGCGAACTCGACCAACCAAGTAGGGTATTAATCTCTACTATAAAATCATATCAAGGCAATTAAATTGCACAAAACCAACCTTTCATAAAAACTTGTTATAAACAATCAAACCAAGCTCATACTTGAGTAAACCAATCAAACGGTGTCCAAACTTCGTAGGGATTGAAACTAGAGTTCAACACGTTCAAATATTCCCTAGAGTCGACTCCGTTGAGTCTTTGCTCTAAATTCCCAAATTTGGAGAAATTGAAGCTATATGCTTCATAACTTGACCTAGGTCAATTCTAGGTTCAACAAGGTTATAAACTCACCAAGGCAATGCAAAGTGATTCAAGTTCATCATAGAGTCCAAAATTTAGGATAGAACACATAACACTTTCACAACATTTTAAGAAGGCATAACTAGGGCATTCTCATAAATCAACACTTCCAACACAAATACAATACATGGCTTTAACATGTTCAAAACCTTAAATAGACAAGATGGAAGAGTATTATAAACATTCATAGGTAGGAAATCATCCTAATCATGCTCCTAGCAAGCTCATAATTTCAACATACAAGATTATAGCATGGAAAGCATACAAGTGCCCTCATTGACCTCAACCAACATAGACTTTGCTTCCTTAGGGTCAATGAGAACTAAAAGAAGAAGAAGATAAAGAAGGTAACTTACAAGTTATACACCAAAGGAAGAAATGAAGAAACCAATCGGATGGAAACGCTCCTCTTCTTGAGCTCTACAACTTTAATGAAGGACTCTTGGGCAAAGGAGGAATGGATGAGGGAGGATGGAGATGAGAACCTCAAGAAACCATGGAAGAGTCTTGGAGAAGATGAAAATTCGTTTTTGGAAGAGTGAGGGTGAGAATGAGAGTCAAAAATCTGAAATGTGGTTTATATTGGTCTAATTCTTGAGTGGGACAAGTGTCAACAACTTGTGGTCCCTTTTTAAATCTGATTTGTGGCTTAATTGGTCACTAATGGACTATTAACTCATCATTAAAAACTAGTTAGGGATGTTAGGACTTAAGTTGGAAGGGTTAGGGAGGTTTAGGATAGGTTTAAGTAGGGGTTGGAAGTGAACAAATCGTCAAATTCAAACAGAGAAATCACCAGCAAGCAGTGAGGCGGGCGCTCACCAGTCTCCATGCACCGAACGAGCGCCTCTCCCAAAGTTCAGACCATTCAGCAATTACTCCTCGATTTGAGGCGGGCGCCTCACCAGTGCCATGCGCCGCCGGCCTCCGTAACCTCTAAAACTTGATCTAAACTTGATCTAAATGGTCCCAAACTTTTGGGCAACCATTCTAAGGTCTAACCTTACTCCAAGTCGGAAACACACCGAACAACCCCGGAACAAGCTAGACAAGGCGCCGAACCACGCGATTTAATGAACAACTGATTAAACTCAAATCAAACGCCAATCAAACTAGATGTCTGGGCATGAAAAGGTTTGTTTCAACATGATTAAGACTTGAATATAAAGCTAAGAACTCAACGAACACTTCTGACGCCGAAATAGAAGCAAATACGAGCAACGAGAGGAATCGCTAAGGTCAAATTCAACGCGATTAAACCGGCGATTCAACAAACAAGTTTATATGATTCTAAACATGTTACGACTTCTAAAATGATCTATGAATGATTATAAAACATTTATATAACAAGTAAACATGCTCACAATCAACCAAGAAAGTAAGACGTGCATAGAATGCACATGCAAGAATACGCGGGCGTTACACTCTCCCTCCTTTAGGAATTTAGTCCCTAAATTCTTACCAAGTTCGTAAACAACGTGGATGCTTCTCGCCGATCTCCGCTTCCTTCCGCCTCGCTTCTTCAATGTTGTGGTTCCTCCAAAGAACTTTGACTAAGGGAATTCTTTGTTCAGAGAACTTGCTCTTGGTATCCAATATCTTCACGGGTTTTCAACGATTGACATATCCACGCTCAAACGTGATCTCCTCATACTCGAGTACATGAGACTCGTCCTTCAAATACTTTCGCAACATGGAAACATGGAATACGTTATGAGTCTCCGAAAGTGAAGGTGGCAATGCAATACGATACGCCAAAGACCCAACTCTCCATCTCGAATGGACCAATGTACCTCGTGTAAGCTTCCTTTCTTGCCGAACCTCTTAGTACCTCTCCTCGGTGTTACCTTCAAGAACACGTAATCACCCACTTGGAACTCAAGATCCCGTCTTCGATTGTCCGCTGATAACTCTTTTGTCGACTTTGAGCGGTGCGCAATCGATCTCTAATCAACTTCACGCCTCAACCGACCAGCGCACTAACTCGAACCCCAAAGTTTCGCCTCTCCAACTTCATCCCAACAAATTGGCGATCTACACTTACTAATACTGCAAGCCTCATACGGCGCCATCTTGATACTCGTAGGCTGTTATTATCATAAACTTCGGCTAAGGTAAATGAGAATCCAGGCTTCTTGAAATCCCGGCCTGGCTCGCGGCATATCCTCCAAAATCTGAATCAATGCGCTCGGTGACCATCCGTTTGCGGATGAAAAGCTGTCTTGAAGTCAATCTAGTCCCCAGCTTCCTGCAACGACTTCCAAAATCTTGGCGTGAACCTCGGATCTCTATCGGACACAATACTAACCGTGCGCCATGAAGTCTCGTCTCTGGATATACAAAGGCCTAACGAGTAACAATTAGGTGATAGCTATCGGAATAAAGTGTCTTGAACTTAGTCAATCTGTCAACATAACCCAAACCGCATTAAACCTGGCGTGCTTGCGGTAACCACATCACAAAATCCATAGTAATGAATTCCCATTTCCACTCGAGGAATCTCCAGTGGTTGTAGAAATCTCAGGCCTCGATGCTCACTTGACTGTGACAAGTCAAACATTTGGGCATACTCCGCAATTCTCTCTTGTACCTCTCCACGAGCCTGTCTTTTCAAATCTAAGTACATCTTCGTGCTCCTAGGTGAATGGTATACTTCGATTTATGAGCCTCGTCAAGAACCAACCTCTTGATTCCATTACAGGACCGAGCTACAC
>CM028377.1:162855547-162915187 GCA_013146195.2 Codonopsis lanceolata
GAATATGTTTGGTTGATATAATTTATAACCCGTGATTTTAGAAACTAAAATAGTAAGTATTATCACAATAAATAGGACATGTTTCCATTTGCATTTCATAATCCAATAGTTGTTGTTTCATTCAAAGGATTTGAGAGCAGCAGCTTCCAGCAGCGATATATTCAACTTCTGTAGTTGAGGTGGAAACCGGCTTGCTTTTGCATGCCCAAGATATCGTTGCCATGAACTCGACATGTTCCACCGTGCTTTTCCCTAACTGCAATCGCAAGGTCGATATCAATTAAGTTAAAAGATGAATCTCTAGGATACCAAATACCAAACTTTTCAGTATCAATCAGATATCTAATAATTCTTTTAGCAACAATCATGTGAGATTCCTTTGGATTGGCTTGAAAACGAGCACATATACACACAACAAACATAATGTCTAGCCTACAGCGCTTAAATAAAGAAAAGATCCAACTATACTCTCACAGACTTTTTTGTATTAAACGCTACATCAAGGACCAAATGACATTCAACTCCCATTGGAGTGTTTGCTGAATTTGCTTCTTGTAGGTTGTATTTCTTGATCAACTCTCTTGTGTATTTTGATTGATGGATAAAAATTCCTCCTTCAGTTTGCTTAATTTGTAAACCTAGAAAATAAGTGAGTTCTCCCATCATGCTCATCTCAAATTTTCTTTTCATGAGATTCTCAAATCTTTTACACAGAACTTCATTAGTAGATCCAAAAATAATATCATCAACATAAATTTGAACTAGTAAAATATTACCTTTGTGCTTTAAAGAAAAGAGAGTAGTGTCGATTTTACCTCTTTGAAATCCTTTTTCCATGAGGAATTTGGATAGAGTTTCATACCATGCTCTTGGAGCTTGTTTTAGACCATAAAGAGCTTTTCTTAGCTTGTAAACATGATCCTTCTTTTTGAGGTCAAGAAAACCAGGAGGTTGTTCAACAAACACTTGTTCTTGTAGATCTCCATTTAGAAATGCACTTTTTACATCCATTTGATATACCTTGAAATCCTTGAAGGTTGCATAAGCAAGAAATAGTCTGATGGCTTCGCCTCCTGCCCACAGAGCAAATGTTTGATCATAGTCAATACACTCCTCCTGTCTATAGCCTTGGGCTACTAATCTTGCTTTGTTCCTTGTAACATTTCCATCTTTATCCAACTTGTTTCTTAACACCCTTTAGTTCCAATGACTTGTTGATATGAGGGTCTTGGCACAAGTTCCCAAACTTTACACCTTTCAAACTGATTTAGTTCTTCTTGCATGGCCTCAATCCATTGAGGGTCTTCTAAAACTTCATCAATCTTTTTAGGTTCAATGGATGAGACAAAAGCATGTGAATCAAGAGTTTCATTTCTGGAGCTGCTTCTTGTTCTTAGACCAGCAAATGGATCTCCAATGATGTTTGAAACTGGATGATGTCTAGCTTCCCTAATTTCTTTAGGAAGATCTGGAAGAGGTTCAGTTTGCAAAGGTGGAGAAAGAGGAATATCAGCTGACTGAATAGTTTCAGAACCAAGTATGTCGGCCGAATTTCCGATCAACTCGTGAACATGATTTGGATTGTCAACCGGCCGAAGTCATTTGAAAGTTGTCACCGGCAAGCTCATTCTGAATATCTAATGTTACAGTTGGAGGAATAGAAGGTGATGGATTATTTTGAGTTGAACCATCATTGTTTCCTGGCTCAAAAATCTCAAAATTGTTAGTAACATCAGGAGCCTTAGTAGACTCAAATAAATTGGATTCATCAAAAGTGATATGCATAGATTCAACAATTACTTGAGTTTTTCTATTATACACTCTATAAGCTCTACTATGTTTTGCATAGCCAACAAAAATACATTCATCAGCTTTTTCATCAAATTTACCTCTGTAATCACCACCATTGTAGTGAATGAAGCATTTGCATCCAAATTTTTTAAAGAAGGCAATGTTAGGTGTTCTTCCTCTTCATAATTCATAGGGAGTCTTACCATGAAACTTGTTTATGAGAGATCTGTTTTGAGTGAAACATGTGTTGACGCCTTTCCTTGAAATATTTTGGCAATTTTGCTTCAGCTAGCATTGTTTTACCTGCTTCAATCAGTGTCCCGTTCTTCCTTTTAGCTATACCATTTTGATGTGGTGTTCTAACTGCTGAAAAATTATGATCAATGCCATGATCATCACAGTATGTATCCATGCCAAGGTTCTTGAATTCTGTACCATTATCAGATCTAACACTTATGATCTTACATTCTTTTTGAGTTTGAAGATTTCTGAATAGGGAAGTGAGAATGCTATAAGTCTCATCATTGGATTGCATCATTTCAACCCATGTATACCTTTAGTAATCATCCACAACAACCAGAGTATACCTGTTTCCTCCCAAACTTGCAGTTGTAATGGGACCAAACAAATCCATATGAAGAAGTTCAAGAATTCTTTTGGTTGAAAGACATGGTTTGGGTTTGAAAGAAGCTTTTGTTATTTTTCCTAAAATGCAAGCATCACATATTTTGTCAGTAGGAAAATTTATGGATGACAAACCTTTCACCAAATCTATTTTTGAAAGTTTTGAAAGATATTTAAAGTTCAAATGTGAAAGTCTTTTGTGCCAAAGCCATGAAGTTTTTGAAGTATTATTTGCTACTAAACATATTTGAATATTGTTATTTAAAGCAAGTAAGTCAATAGCAAAAATATTTCTTTTTCTAGAACCAGTGAGTAAAACTTCATTTGTGATGCTGTTTTTGATAAAACAGTGAGTAGAAGAGAAAGAGCAGCTCATACCTTTATCACAGAATTGTGAGATACTTAAAAGATTATGTTTCAAACCTTGTACCAATGAGACATTTTCAATTTTGATAGATCCCCTGATAATGGATCCATAACATATAGTCTTTCCTTTTGAATTGTCTCCAAAAATGACAGAAGGTCCTTTGGCTGCAATAATGTCAGTAAGAAACTTAGTTGACCCAGTCATGTGCCTGGAGCATCCACTGTCTAATATCCATATGTCAGTTGATTGATCATCTGCCATTAAGCATACCTGAAATATGAATATTTAAATCATGGTACCCTTTATACTTTTGGGTCCAAAGGATTAGTTTTCTTTGGTAGCCAAACCTGCTTAAAATTAGGCATCTTGACTCTTTCAGTAGGTTTAAATCTAAACAGGCATTCATGAGACTGATGACCAAAAGTAGAACAAATATTGCATTTGTGATAACCAGGTTTATCAGTCATTTGAGGTGAATTCTTTGATTCCTTTTGACTAAGCTTAGAGGTCTTAGCAGCAACAAAATTTATTGGCTTGAACTTGTCAGTTGTCTTTCTTCTGAATCCTCCTCTTTTGTCAGTTGGCTGACATTTGTTAGTTGTTGCATTGGCTGATAGATTTTGAGGCTTGTAACCAGAAGACTGACAATTGTCATTGTTCAGCTTATCCTTTTTATTAATTGACTTCTTAAGCTGATTCATGTTTTTGGGATATTTGAAAGGTATACTGTTATAAGCTAATCCCTTATCCTTTTTGAGCAGAATCTTAGGTCCACCGTGTAACTGTCTGATCTCACAATTTTCATCATCTTTTGAATATCCAAGACCATGTTGGTCTTCATGACTTTTCTGTTGACTGATGATGGTCTCAACAACAGCTTTTGACTTTGAGTAAGTATCAACAACATTGGTCAGTCGAAGATTTCTTTCTATAAGGTCAGCAATCTGGGCATCTGAGATTTTTGCTTGAATCTCATGTTTTTCATTGATGCTTTTAAGTTGCAGCAATTCTTTTTGCTGTACTTTATAAAGCTCATTGATCTTTTGAAGCTCACAGTTTTCTTCAGAAATTCTTTTGAAATCACCAGATAGAGAAACATGAATTCTTTTAAGTGTTTCAAACTTGGAATACATTTCTTACATTTGTTCCAGTAAATCATCAACACTTGAGTCAGTAACCTTCTCCTCCTGCTTTTTTGACATATTGCTCATTTTGATGTCAGCAGTCCTTGGAGAAGTTGATTTGACTTTTCTTTCAGGCTGACTTATAAATCCTTGTCCATAAAAACCATTTCCTATTTTCTTAACCACAAATTGATCAGGTTTGATGACCTTTGTCAGCTTGGGGTTTTTAATAGGTGAGCTTGTCAGCTCATTATCAGACTTATTTGAATATTTTGGACTAGGAACATCATTTCTGAATCATATATGGCTGATTCTGCAACAAGACACATATTTGCTTCTTGCACAAAATCAGCAGATTCATCTTTAGAATCTGTCTCAATCCATGTTGCAAGATTTTGATCTTTAGCAACCAAACCCTTTTGTTTTTCAAAATTTCGGGGAGCTCTTTTATAATATTCATTTTTGGTAAAAGGTCAGTTTGAAGCGAAGTGACCAGGTTTTCTACAATTAAAGCACAACAATTTTTCTTTCTCGTCCTTGTCTTCATTTGTTTTAAAGTAAGGCTTTTGAAAGTTTGAAGTAGAAGGTCTTTGAAAGCTTGAGGAAGGTTTTTGAGGATTTGAGGAAGATTTTTGAAAATTTGTAGAAGGTTTTTGGAAGTTCCTTTTAAAAGATTTAAACTTTCTAAACTGTCTAGCAAAAGCAGCAAATTCATCTTCATCAAAGTCATCATCTAACAAAGATGTAGAAGTTTTAGGTGTCTCTTCTTCAGCTTGAAGAGAAATACCTTTTAAATTTTTCTCAATTTCTTGAGTTTTGAGAACTTCCTTTTCATAAATTTTTAGACTTGCAACAAGACTACGTATATGAGTTTTGTTCAAGTCTCTTGCTTCCTTTATGGCAGTGACCTTAACATGCCATCTACTTTCTAAGCTATTAAGGAATCGCATATTCAAATCTTTTATACTATAGACTTTACCACGAGAAGAACATCTATTACTTACCTCGAGAAATCTATCGTAGGCATTTTTTAATGATTCTTTGGGGTCCTTCTTGAAGGCATCAAACTCTTGTATACAGTCATAGAGTTTGTTGTCCTTTGTGTTTTGGTCTCCTTCGACATATTCAACAAGAGCATCCCAAATTTCTTTGGCAGTCACACACTCATATATTTGCTTATAGTTTTCATCAGGAACAACACTTGATAGAATGTGTACAACTCTAGCATCCAGTCCATCGGTAATTTTATCTTCCTCAGTCCATTCTGATTGGGGCTTGAGGACATATTCTTCAACATCAGGAGCAAGAGGATTTATGGTGTCATCATCTGCAGTAGAAGATTTACCAACTTTAGTATTAATTTTCATTGGTTGCATAGGACCACCTCTTACACATTCCATTAATCGTTTATCTATATTGTTCATATATCTTGTAATTCTTTTCTTCCAAATATCAAAGTGTTCTTCATCAAAAATAGGTACTTGAGTAACATTGTTTGATTGAAAAGCTTTTAGGGTTGCCATGATCGAGCTTTCAAGCTGTTAGGCTTGGAAAAATAATTTTTTAAAAAGTAGGCTATGATAACAATTGTAAGTCCAGTTGGCAACTTGACAAGGCTTAGAGGGGGGGAGGTGAATAGCCTTTTAAAAACTTTGAGGATTGATTGTAAAACTTCTGAAAGTTGGCAGCGGAAATTAAATTTTTGCCAGTTAGCTAAAGTTGGTCAGCTGGCTGAAGTTTTTATAGAAACTCAAGCTGATAAATATTTGTCAGGTGGCTAACACAATTGTTTTTAAGAAATTGCTTTTGGAGATAGATCACTTAATATAAATAATGAACTGAAAAACAATTTATCAAAACAGTTAAATAAACAAATTATGAAAGTGACTGACTGACACTTAAGTAGATTAAGACTTCTTAAGTGTTAGGTTTTGCAAGAGCTAATAAAAATAACTGACAAGAGAATTGAAGTGGTTCACAGTATAACTGCTATGTCCACTACCAAGTTGGTCAGACTTGGATTTTTGAAGTGCACTAATTTTATTAAAAATCTAAGTGATCTCTAATGGATTAGTGTACAACAAAAAGAACAGTGTTTATGGAGAATGATTGAGTAACAATCAAACTCGTGAGACAAACTGACTGACTTCTAAAGAATATGAAATGGATCACTCAATGTTTGCCTAAACAGTAACTAGAAAGAAATAATCAAAGAAGAGTATCTAGCTAAAGTTTTTCAAGAAGACTAAGGCACAGAGAGAATTTCTCTTGAGAGTATATGGCTTCAGACTTCTGTTCAGTTGTAAAGTTCAAATGATTCCTTAGGGTATATATAGAAGAACTTGAAGAACAACCCGTTAGGAACACTTTTTGAATTTGAAAATGTGTTTGACAGAGTATACGTATCTTCACAAGATCATAGAGATCCTGTTGGAAAGATTATCTTACAGAATATCTACCAAAAGTACAAAATGAGAAAGTGTCAGTACAAGGAAATGTTCAAGCAAATGAAGTAAACAAGCTGACACTAAAATATTATGGTCAGCTGAAATAAGTAACTGACAAAGAATTTTAAAACACAAGCTGACCAAAAAGAAATAACTGAAAGTTTTTGGCTGACAACAAGTGGAATGATTTTAAGCAAATTTTATTTGAAGGCAAGATTCAACAGAGAGCATAATATGATAAGGAGCACATACAAGCACATTGTCTGCTTGTTGAGAGTAGAACATGAAGCACATGCATGCACGTAACCTACTCGTCACGAGTAGTGCTTGAGGAGTAATAACATGCTCTGGTGTGAGCGATGCTTAGGATGGAGCAATATGGGCTCGGATGCGAGCATGATTTCAAGCCCAAGTAGAACATGAAAAACATTTTTCCTCAATTTAACTCGACAAGATTGACCTCGAAATCACTGAAGTGAGGGATCCTGGTATGGGCCTCATGTAAATACATGCCTTTGGCCTTGAACCACTACTCATTCTCGATCTTGGACGACGAAAGCATCAATCACCTTCCTTAGCTTTAGCTCTCTTGTCTCTGATACCTAAGGAATAGATTATGCTTCTGTGAAGGTTCCATATTAAATATTTTAAACATTTCTCTTCTCATTATAGGATTTCTTTCCTACTAATGCGAGCTCTAGATGATAACGCAGTAGATAATTGATGGGATAAGAATGAAGCTCTCTCAAATTCATCGGATATTGTGATGCAAACATTAGATTTTGCGATGCACCGTGTGCCTGATACACTAGTGTTTTCCTTTCATTAATGGCATAATCGTCCTTTTGCCATAAAAATATCTTTTTCTGGTTAAAATAAAGAGAGTACTGTAAAGGTTGAAAATGATTGAAAGTGGACCGGCCTGCTCTTCACCCTAAATCTTACTCCGTCTTTAAATTATCGTCTTCCTTTCTTTTTTCGTCCGTCCGAAAATAATTGTCTAGTTTGGAACTTACTTTTTTTGAAAATCACTTTTACCACTTTACCCTTATTTTTTACTTTCTTTAATTATAGACCACATACATATTGACTTTAAAAGAAACTATACATTAAACTAATATAAATAATCAAATTAATTATTATTTTTTAATTCGTACATCAGATCGACTAGAACAATAATTTAGAGACGTAGGAAGTAATGTTTACAATGGTCTTGGAATGTGACTTGGTAGTTTTATCAACCCTCAGGCCTTATGATCTAGCCCAATTCAAGCTACGTTTGTTAAGTACAAGGCTCTTTAACTTGTCGGCCAAGCTCATCATATTTAGATTTACTTAATGAGCCTAATTTTAAGTTTGGTTATAGTTATATATTCAAACGAACTCAAGTAGACCTGGTGCAGGGTTGGTCCTGAGGCATGTCTAGTTGGGTAACGGACACGGATCCCTAATTTTGGGGCCCCCAAATTTATAGAAACTACCCCCCCCCCCACACATACACACACATAGAGATGTTAAATTGGGTTGGCCCTAACCCTATAGGGTCAGCCCTATAGGGTTGTGACCCTATAGGGCGCGGAGTTAAGCGGGTCATTTAAGCGGCCACTCAAATCACAACCTAACCCTAACCAGGAAGTGCGGTTTAACGAGGTCCCCTATTAAAACATGATGTCTTATTTAAATAAAAAAAAATCGAAATTAAGTAACAAACATATTGACGGACAAGTGACAACGATTAACAATACGAATTAAAAACATGAAATCGAGTTTTCTTTTGAGAAAGTATCTTCTTCAACATCATTATCATCTTCATCTACAATAATAAAATAACATAAAATAAATGTTGGTAAGAAGTTAATACAATAAAATATTTTGATCAAATAATAAAATATAATACTAAGGTCAACCCGTTTAGCACGGAATTTAAACGGGTTGCATTTTTCCGACGCTAACCCTTTCCGATTCCTGATTAGCAGGGTCAACCATGCGGTTCTCGACCATTTTAACATATCTAATTATGTATCCAAAAATATCATTTTGACCAATTTTGAAAACTTATATGTCTTAGAATTGTACTTACGACCATGTTTGGGTTTAACTTTCATCAAATGCACATACATCATCACAAAGCTAACATGGCATAGATATTGGTTTACCAAATGAGATGATAATATATATTATGCATTTGAATTTAGAACAAACAATTTAGGATGGTTGAATGGTATAAAGGGTCATCCATAAGCTTCCAGCCCGCGGGCCAACCCTAGAACCCGCGGGCTCAACCCAGTTTAACCATGACCCTACAGGGCCAGCCCGTTTAGCCCGTTTATTAACAGGGTTGAATTTTCCCAACCCTAACCCTTTAATGTTTCCGGTTAATAGGGTCGACCCTACGGTTTCCGGCCTTTTTAACATCTCTACACACACACACACATATATATATATATATAATATAATTTTGGGTTTGGGTTTGATTCTTAGTAGTTTGTTTAATTTTTTTTAAAATTTTGGTACGGGAATTTATTTCTCAAAGATATACTCCCTCCGTCCTTAAATAATCGTCCCAATTGACTCGATGCATAGTTTAAGAAAAAACAATTGACTTGATTATTTATATTGGTTTAATGTGTAGTTTTTTTTAAAGCCCTTGTATATGTGACCCATAATTAAAGTAGAGTAAAAAAGTAAGGGTAAAATAGTAAAAGTGATGTTTTTAAAAAAATAAGTTTTAAAGTGAATAATTATTTTGGAACAGATGAAAAAAAGAAAAAAAAGACGATAATTTAGGGACGGATAGAATATAATATATAATGTAACATAACTATGTGTTCCAATGGATATCTATTGTTGACTATGAGATTCTACCTTCAATTCTTGTTCTAGACATTTAATCCTTTTTGTGAAAATTTATTTTTGTTAAATTCTTTATTTTTATCTCTATTAGAGGGCCTTTTTTTTTTTTTTTATACAGTGGGGCTTTTAAAGTTTAGGGATGGTGTTTATTATGGAGAAACTAGATTTTGTGTCCGTGCTTATGGTATGGTATTAGTATAGGACGATAGTAGTATGTGATGATGTTAGTATTCAAATAAATCAATATAATAAATAATTTAAAATTAACATATCTTGGTAACTAATCAAAACAATATGATCATCTACAGTGGAATAAAAATCTAAAGTTACAAACTTGAGGGAGACAAATACTAATAACTAATAAAAACTAAGAAATTTGAATTGGAGGTAAACCTTGAGCATCCATAATTATATCACTACTTATCTGGAGGCTCTTGTTCACAACAATGTTTGGTTTTGAAACGCAAGATGCAATAACTCTGTCCAGTATTTCCATTTACACATGAGACAAAGAAGATTCAGACATATTAGTTTAATTATATTTTATACATAAAAGTGATTAATTAATTAAAATATCAAAAAGAAAAGAGACGTGAGTTTTGTGGAGAAAGGATTAGCGGCCACCAACCGTGAATAGTGGGGGGAGTTGAAGAGAAAGAGAGGGTAGTTGCTCAACCGCCGTTCACACATGTGAACTCGGCGAGTGATAATGACCGTAGGATCTCGGTAAATGAATCAATCTCAACCCCTAAATAGCTTTAGTCAATTTCACATGTGCAACTATGAGTTATATTGTATTATAGATTGCGGGCCGGTCCTCTTTTCCAAATATTTAACCTCTTCAGACCAGTGTTTTTTTTCATCAACCGCTGAAGTCCCTTTTCAAAAAATTGTTCCTAAAATACCCAAATTATCTTCTTTCACAATTCCGGTGCGTTCGAAAATCACGATTGTGCGCAACGAAACATGGATTGACCTACCCGGTCAGGTTGTGGGGGTTCGGGGTAATGCCCCTGAAAGGTTAACAATTTTTTTGATTCATGAAATACGAAACTATAATAGATTTGTGTTGAGTTGAAGGGTTTTTTAGTTGGGACAAAAGCGGAGGAAGAAAAAAGCTTATGATGGAGGTGATAGAAGAAAAAAGTGGATGACATGGTTTGATTATTTATGATTTTGTATCGTGGTGCAAAATTGGAAACTTATGAATCGCGGTGCAAAAATTATTTTATCGCGGTGTAAAAATTAATTCATCACGATACAAAATTTGATTAGGTAATTAAAACCTATGTATCACGGTGTAAAAATTGTTTTATCGCGGTGCAAAATTGGATTATGTAATTAAATTGATGAATCGTGATGTAAAAATTGATGTATCGCAGTGGAAAAGTTGATGCAACGCGATGCACTGAGTAAGTGACCTCCGTAGCGCGCTTTCGGTTCATTAAGGGTATCGTAGTCATTTTACCCGCAAAAATGACTTTTTATAATTGAAAATAAAAACATAAAACTGAAACGATTGAAAACTTGAGAAAAGGGATTGGTCCGAATTTCAACGGTTTATTATCGAGTTTTACAACCCTAGCCATCGCTCACTTAACAAACACATCAAAATCTTTTCCTTGTTCTCTATTTTGAGCAATCTGTGTTATGTAAATATCACTAGTTTAATATCGCATCGGTCATTTGTACTCTTGTTTTAATGATATAATCATTTTTATGTTCTTTCCATCCTAAAATAAGAATCTCATAGGTTAACTTGAATTCATCCGATGTGAGTTTTAGAGTAACAATTTTGTTTTCTCAAACTAAATATAGATATAGATATACCGAATGTCAACCTCAAAATTGGACAATTAAGTGATTAAAATCAAAATGCACATATAGTAGAACCTTAAACCTTTTAAAACCAACCTCCACATATATAATATTTAGTCAACATATTTAATACATGCCAATTGCCAAAGAGAGAAAAAAGAAGACACACAAACACAAACACAAACACCAGTTTTGTGGTAAAGCTTCAGAAACACACTCACCAAACAAAATATGTCGCCTGATAATATATTTAAGGATTGGCCAAGATATAGGCCTCAACAGCCTTGCACAATCCGAAAATTCTCTCTTTGCCAAGCTTAATTTCCTCCTCTGGGATCGTAGCATCGCCGTTAATGGTAAACGTGGTCTTGTTCTTGACAATGCATCCTCCGTCATCAGACGGTACAATCTCCATAAGATAAGAAATCGTCTCAATCCCGCCTATTATAAATTCACCCTCGGTTATGGTGTAACCGTAGGTTAATTTTTCCTTGTCAAGTGCATAAATGTTATGTTTCACGCTCTTGGCCAACTGGTTTTCTGTTAATTTCGCCAACAGAAAAAAATTAAAACATATAAGTCGTTAGAATTTCCATATATCATTAACTCGACAGAATGCAGACTACTTAAACTTGCCTTCCACGAAAGTGATCAACTTGACCGATCCAACACCGCCGTCCCCTTGAAGGATGTCGACACTCTTGATAGCCTGTGGCAAGGCCTTGGGGATGAGGGTGTCACCATCGACGATGAACGATTGATACATTTTGGCGGCCGACACCGGGGAAGGAACATCCACATCATAAGTGATGACACCCATTATGTGTTCTTGGGGAAGGATAGTATAGGATAGGAGACTTTTTGTTAGGAGGTAGCTAGGTTATTGGTGTGAGAAATGGAAGGGGGGAGTTGTTATTTATATAGTGAGGTTACAGTTATTTACAGTTATTTGAAACGGTCCACATATTTTTATTTTTTTTGGAAAGCATTGACATTTTGTACGTAGTTGGTAATACAAGGAATCAGTATACATTATTATGCCTCCTCTCCGTCCGCATTATATTTATATACTACCAGTACTCTACCACTATTTTTTTTAAAACTCCATTTTTAAATAACGATATTTTATTAACTATGTAAATAAAAAATAGAGTCCTGATATATATAATTATATATTGATGTTTTGAGATATTTTACATAAAAAATTTACTTTAATCGTTGTAACATTTTAACCTTACACTCATCCGAGTGGGATATAAGCATATTAGTTAAGCATTTTAATAATTATACGACCAACTCCAATATAAATAAATAAATAATAAAAATATATATATATATATATATTTATTTATATTGATAATTAGACTTTTCTAATATATATGAACTCGTAATATCAAACTAACAAATTTGTGGATTCACAAACAAGTATGTTTGGTATTCCAAATTTTACATCGGTTAGGTGAGGAGAGGCTTTGAATAATATTTAAATACTTTTTTTCTAATTTGACATAATATATTAAGTTAGTGGGCTAGTACTAATTAATAGCCAATTGGGATTAGGGATATCCTTTCGTTTACTTTGATTTATGTACATCTTCTAATTAGTTATTTTTTATACCTGATTTCTCGCATTATATTAATTGGGTTGTCTATCTATTTGTGTTTGGGTAAAAACTTGAGTAAGACAATTTTATGCATATTTTTTATAAGACGGATCATTTTTATTCGATCCTTGGTGTGCTGGTGAGTGAAGATGTGAGAGAAGGAAATTCCATTTTACAAATAAAGATCCGTAAAGGGTTTTATATGAGACTTACCCTTGTGTTTTTATAGGTTTATTTCTTGCTCACATATATACTAGTCATTTTATATGCAAGTGGAGCCAGTTTAATTAAGCAATTAATGAATTTGAAGAAGACTAATGTGTATAGGTTTGGAACCAATTTGATGAGGCGAACCAAAAGAAATGACAAAGAAATAAAGATAATCAAATTTACGAGTAATAAGGAAGTGGGAAAGAGGTTATATTAGTTAATAATCAACTTGAGCATCGACTTTGGTTGTGTTAACATGGGAAGAGGTTGACTCACTCAAGCATTCCCATCAGACATGTCCATCACTTTTGTGACGGGTTACCTTCAATCATGGACTCATGGAGAACGTACAGATGCCAAGAGGAAGTTTTTGTTTTTTGAAGTATCAAATTTGTAGGCGTAGTAGGCACCATCTCGAACATCCCCGTAGTCTCTCTTTGCCGGTCGTGAATCCGTCATCTGTGATCTGACCATGAGCACCTCTCATGGCATCTTGATATAGTAAGAGATTGATTGACTCTGTTAGTAATTGGGCTTGTGACCCGATTATTTACTTCCGCTCACATGAATTCTAATTATATTATTATAGTAAGTAAGTTTCTTAACTCGAAGGAGTTCGGGATTGACTACAAGAAATAAGGTTTCTTGTACAATAATATAAATATGACAACTAAAGTGATAAAACCTAATGTTGGTATTACACGCCTAACCAGAAGAATTCGTCTTCTAGCTTTGGCCACCCTCTCTCATATATTCTATCTCACCAAATACTTCCTCTAAGTCTAACCATCGAGGGCTTGGATTTGCGGTATGAATTAGAAATTGATATTCGTACTACGTGATATCAATCCGATAATAGAGACTTGCAAGATTATTGATCGTGACATACGAAGATCATAACTTAAATAGAAAGTCTTCCGCTTCGCTCGCGGATCGAATTCGCACGAGGTAACTCATGATTCCTTTTAAATAACGAATTCGTAATATATATCCTTCATTCGGATCACAACCTATATGCTTGATTGCTCGTTTCGTTATGTCATGTATTGCATGCTTTTGTTTTTGAGTTTGTTTAAATTTTTTACCCATTACGAACCAAGTGGGTTTTATTATTTCATACTCTCTCCGTCCCTAAATTATCGTCCTCCTTTCCTTTATCGTCCGTCCCAAAATAATTGTCAGTTTGAAACCTACCTTTTTAGAACATCACTTTTACCACTCTACCCTTACTTTTTCACCCTACTTTAATTATGGGCCACATACACATGAGCTTTAAAGGAAACTACACATTAAACCAATATAAATAATCAAGTCAATTGTTTTTTCTTAAGCTGTGCGTCGGGTCAACTAGGACGATAATTTAGGGATGAAGGGAGTATTTAAAACGAATATTGTTTTGGTAAAATTTTATATGTATGAGTTCCCTATGACGAGGCGTACAACATACTAAATTTTCGTTGAAATTCGTTAGATATTTTTCAAAATATCGCAAACCCTAGTTTTGTTGTAAATCATTTTTTCCAAAATTTTGTATGCATTTTTGACCTGTTTATATTATGTGAAATCGTGGTTTTATAGTCTATAAATGTTGTACTCAGTGAGGATTTCCAAAGACATATTATATGCTTAATTTGGACTTAAAATGAACGTTCTACTACCTCAAGAAGTTGGCTCGCAGATCACGTTCGCGAAACTGATTTTTTGAGTTATGAATAGAGGCGTCCCACGATCCCCACTCTCGACCTCGAAATACGTTCCTTTTATGACACTCCTTTGCGAACAACTAGTATGCGATGGAAAATACTCGAAGAGACGAGCCCGTGACCTCATTAGAGTTCGGGAAAGCGTGCGTGAAGCCCACGCTCCGATTGGCTCGTGAAGCGTCACATCCGTTAACCAGTGACTGGTCAATTGTTTAACGATCAACGCTAACGTGGCTGCCACATCAGCATAATGGGACCCACTTTCGGTGACACATAATGATGATGTCATTAGTGACATCAGCCTTGCCACGTTAGTAGTAACATCAGCCCTAGCGTCCAGTCAACCCTCCCATGAAGCCCACACGCGCAGGTGACGAGTGTGAGCGCGTGCGGCGCTTCTCTGGAGCTCCGTTTTGAAAACGGCCAGCGTATCTTTGAGTCCAATGGTGCCCTTTGTTTTGATCAATTAAGCCTGGAGGTATTTGTTTTTGATTTTTTAATGTATAAAAACGTGTTTTTCGATTTATTAAAAATTCAAAAATAATTTTCAAGGGTTGTTTTGTCATTCTGTGACTGTTTAACATTGTTTGGGACTGTTCTGTAATTTTTTTAAAATTCTTTGTGAATATTAAACTATTATAAGTCAGTTTTTTTTTGTATAATTAATTGTCGTTCTGGGCTCTAAAATTGCGATTAGGACTATACGAGACTCAATATTATTATTTTCAGTGGTGAAAATATTTTTGTACATGTTATGTGCTTGGATGGATTTGTTCTATCTTATTTCTTTTGTTCACATTATCAATTTATGAATATTTTTACGTTATGCATGTATTTGGTTGTGATTACGAGCCTTACGGATTTTCTTTCCTTACGTGTATGATGTGATTGTATTTAGTGATTGATTTTTTGGAACGAAAGTGAATCGAAGTATATGATTATGTCATTTTTTCTTGCGACAAATTATGGTGAAATGACTTCTAAGAATGTAATCGTTGACCTTAACAAGGATAAGAAATTGTGTTGCTCAAACTATAGTTTCTGGCAAAGAAAAATCACATGCTTGTTACACGAGCAAGAGGTTCTTGAGAACGTAGATACCGTGATGACTAAACCAGAAATGTGTAATTCTACCCTAGCTCAAAATCGCAAAGATAAGCTTGTGGCTAAGTGCTATGATGTGAGTCGCACAATGAGTGTTGCAACTTGTGACCTTTCTCTTGTTTCTCTTGAGGGTCTACGCAAGCATACGAGCAATGTAAGAAACAAGTTAAAGGAATGCAAGCTAACAATCTACCAAAACTAGGTAACATCGCTAAACGCCTTAGGGGAAAAAAGAATATGGCCAAACATAGATGCTACAAATGTGATGATACCTTGGGTCATTTAGCTCGGACTTGTGATCCTGAGCCCAAAAAGGTATTTCTAAATCCTAACTCTCTGCAAGTTTGTGTTTGCTCTCATGTTTTATTAGCCGAATCTCTCCCTGTGTGAATTGTAGACTCGGGCTCCACAAAGCATGTGACTAGGGATCAAGAAGGATTTGTATATCGAAAAGTTCCTGCGGGTACAAGAAGAATTTTCATGGGAAACAGTTCGTCTGTAGAAGTCAAATGAGTTGGCTCATACCAACTTCATTTGCGAAATGGAAGTACATTGACTCTTTATGAAGTTCTTTATGCACCTCAAATTTGACATAATCAATTATCAGTAATACAATTGCTAGGACATGAATATTCTTTTAATGTTAGATTCTCATAATTCTTTTGTTAATTCCTCTTATTGTATGGTTTATGATGATTCTAATTCGAGATATGACATGCTAGACTTGGACATATAGGAAAAGATATGATGACTAGATTTGGTAGATAAGGCTTAATGAGGTCTCTCACCAAAGTCAACCTACCCTTGTGTGAATCTTGTTTGACAGGAAAAGCTTACCGAAAGCCTTTTGGTAAGGCAAAAAAGGGTCACACATCCATTAGAGTTAGTTTATTATGATATTTGCGGACCAATGAATGTAAAGGCACGTCACGGAGTTTCCTATTTTCTTACTTTCATAGATGACTATACACGTTATGGCTATGTTTACCTTATTTCTCACCGTGATGCAGCTCTTCAATGTTTTGAGCATTTTCTCGCAGAGGTTGAGAATCAGAAGGATAAAAGCTTAAAAAAATTAGGACTGACCAGGGCCGTGAATATTTATTTGGTCAACTTAAAGAATTGTGTGAGAAAAAGGGAATACGTCGACAATTGACAATTCCTAGAACTAAAATGGTGTTGCAAAAAGAATGAATCGAACATTGTTGAAAATGGTTAGATCGATGATGGCACAGGCCAACCTCCCAATTTCGTTTTAGGGGAAACGCTAATGACTGCTACCTACATAATTAACCGAGTGCCTTCTAAGTCAGTTTCCACAACCCCTTATGAACTTTGGATAGGTGAGAAGCCTAAATTGGGGCATCTTCATCCTTGGGGATGTCCATAGTACCTCCAATAAGTTTGGAAAACTAGGCCCTAGAGGAAACAAGTGTGTTTTCATAATGTATTCAGATACCTCAAAGGGTTATGTTATGTACGGTGGAAACTTGATGTAGGAATGACTAAAACATAGTCGCACAATATTGATTTCATTGAAAATGATTTCCCTCAGATAGGTGAAGTTAGGAAAAACTTTGAACTTTTTGAAATGGTAGAAGAACATATGACGCATTTTGGCGAAGGTGGGGAATTGCTTCAATCTAATCCTACAGTACAACATGAGGTTGATCCTATGGAAGTCGCCAATGAGAGTCAAGGTGATCTTCATCCAAGTGGGAGTATGGATCCTAGTGGGAGTCCGATACTAAAGTGAAGAAGTAAACGTGGAAATATATCTCATTGTCAATTCGTGATCGAAGAAGAATCTTTCTTAACTACTTCTTACAATTCTAGTGAGCCTATATCGTTCAAAGAAGCTCTTTCTTTACCTACAAACAATGAATGGATGATTGCAATGGAAGATGAAATTTCCTTTATGAAAAAGAATCAGGTTTGAGAGTTAGTTGATCTTCCGTAAGGTCGCAAGAGTATTGGAAACAAAAGGGGTTTCAAAGTCAAGTGAAAGGCAGATAGATCAATTGAAAAATATAAGGCTCGTCTTGTGGCAAAAGGCTTTACCCAAAGAGAGGGTTTAGACTATGATGAGACATTCTCCCTAGTGGTGAGGTTTTCCTTCTAGTGATAGTAGCGCACATGGATCTATAACTTTATCAGATGGATGTTAAAACTTTTTTTTCTTAATGGAGAACTAGATGAGGAGATCTATATGACTCAACCAGAGGGTTTTGAAGTCAAGGGACAAGTGCGCAAAGTGTGCCGGCTCAAACGTTCCATCTATGGTCTCAAACAGTCATCTAGACAGTGGTATATTAGCTTTCATCAAATGATGACCTCAATTGACTTTGTGATGATTGAGGAAGACCATTGTGTGTGTTAAATGATCCATGAAAAAAGATCTTTATTCTATCATTAATGTTGATGATATCCTACTAGCTGAGAATGATATAGAGATGATAAATGCCACTAAAGAGGGGTTGTATGTGCTTTTCGATATGACAGACTTAGGTGAAGCAAGCTATGTGCTTGAAGTAAAAGTCATTAGGGATCGTTCGAAGAGATTTCTCGGTTTGTCTCAAGAGACTTACATTAAGAAATTCATAGAACGATTTGGCATGACTAACTCAAAACTTGTTGTCACTCTAATGGAAAAAGGATGTGTCCTTAGTACACATCAATGCCTTAAGAATGAAGAAGAAAAGAAGATAATGTCTACGACTCCATATGAGAATGCGGTAGGGAGCTTGATGTATGTTATGGTGTGTACTTGGCCTAACCTATTCTTTGCAATTGAGATGTTGAGTTGATTCCAATGTAATCCTGGACCTGAACACTGGATGGCAGTGAAAAGGGTTCTGCGTTACTTGGTGGGAATCATAAATTTAACCCTATGTTATCAAGGTGCGGATTTGAGCTTGAAAGGTTTCACTAACGCAGATTAGGCTGAAGATTTAGATGGTTGTAAATCTACTTCGGGCTATGTTTTTCTCCTTAGTGGTGGAGCTATCTCTTGGAGTAACTAGTGACAGATTAACGCTGCCCTATCTACGATGAAGTCAGAGTACATTGCTTGCTCGACTGCGGTTCAAGAAGCTATGTGGTTGATGAGTTTTCTTCAACATCTTGATGTTACGACACATGTGGATCGTCATGTGGTCATTGCTTGTGATAGCATGACATCTTTAGGTTACACTAAAGATCCCAAGTATCATGGGAAGATGAAACACATCAATATCAAGTATCATTTCACTAGAGAAATGATTGCAGAAATAAAAGTTCTTCTAGAACATATTCATACTAAAAGCATGTTGTCTAACCCCATGACTAAGGCTCTAGCTAGAGAGATCTTTTAGGATCATATGTTGGGTCTAGGGCTTCGTAGGATTTGATATTTTATCTCAGAACACTTTTGTTGACATCGATTATTATTTTCATTATCGTTTGAATATTTTGCAGTTTTATATAGTTCCTTTTATATGTTAATTGGATGTTTTAAAATAAAATTGCGTAGCATATATATTTTGATATAAAAGATGTCGTGGATATTGAATTGGCCTTCTCACACGGGTAATTCACCTTGTCGCAAGGTGTGCGAGCAAGTTGAGAGAGTAAAAGTCTTTGGCACCTATGAAGGGGGGTGTACAAATGACATTACATTTATCACCTTGGCATACAGTTAAGATGAGACCTTTTATGAAGGTCGACTTTATGTCCCAAGAAAAAGTCCGAATGTGAGATCTTAAAAGAGACACTAGAAGAGTGACTGCTTTTGAGTACTCAGGTTAGACGCCAGAAGGGCGGCTAGACTAAGGTTCGTACGACGTTTGAGCATGACATGCCTACTTCGTGTGGCAGTTCCACCATAGCATACACATCATACTGTATGTGACTATAATGTGACCAAAGAAAGCGATTGAATGATCCATGCTTCATCACTGTGTGAGTTCTAGTGATCAAATCCATATCACGATTATACCCTATGTGACTTAGAACATCATGAACTTGGATGTTGATGATTCTACTTTGGCATGTCGGCCAACGGGCTATGCATATACATCCCACGAGCATTGCTAGGAAAAAAGTTAATTAAGAGTGATTGGTATAAGTGTCTAAGGAAGATGGTATGACATACATCTTTATTTTCGTGTCTCAATGCCATGGCGATCATATTGAACATACGGTTCAAGAGATTGATCTTGGTCCACAAACATGTTGAGGTTTAAGCATCGCTCTCGAGGGATTGAGGATACTTAAATTGATGTATATATACGGTCTGAGGTATAGACGAGGTTTATTTTCTAACGAGGACATTTTATGCTGGTCAGATGGTGATTTGGTATATCGCTCCACCCTTTATCTTTCGCGTCAGGTCGTACACTTCACTCCCAGTATGAAGAGACAATGTTTAACGGATTTTGATGATACAACGTGGTAAGAGAGTTGAGCCCATATGTGCGAGTGAGAGATGTTAGTAATTGGGCTCGCAGCCCGATTATTTACTTCCGCTGACATGGACTCTAATTCTATTATTATGGTAAGTAAGTTTTTTAATCGAAGGGGTTCGAGATTGACTTAACTTGACCTATAAGAAATAGAGTTTCTTGTATAATACTATAAATAAGACTACTAAAGGGATAAAACCATAATGTTGGTATTACACGCCTAACCAGAAGAATACGTCTTCTAGCTTTGGCCGCCCTCTCTCTATTCTATCTCACCAAATACTTCCTCTAAGCCTAACCATCGAGAGGCTTGGATTTACGGTGTGAATTAGAGGTTGATATTCATGCTACATGATATCAATTCGACGAGAGAGACTTGCAAGATTATTGATCGTGACATACGAAGATCGTAACTCAAGAAAAAAGTCTTCCGCTTCGCCCGAGGATCGAATTCGCATGAGGTAACTCATGATTCCTCTTAGATAACGAATTCATAGTATACATCCTTCAGAGTCAATACCTTCAAGCCTATCAATGTAGCTAGAATTGGCAAGTTCTCCAAATAACTTAATCTACATACAATATTTACATTCGTTGCCTGCCCAAGCATGTTTTGAGAATTCTAATGGAACAAATACAAAGTTCACTTCTACATTTTAAAGAAAAAAATGGATAAAAAATGTGCATGTGTTTGCCTATTTAGCTTCAAATGTTTCACTTAGGGCATCTCTAACCGTGCCTTTTTCTGATTTACCTCACCTTAATACTTCAAAATCTTGTCCAACCATTGCTTCAAAATTGCAAAATTTTGAAACAACCCAAAAACATGCGTCATATATGGTGCAAGGATAAACCATGCATTATCCATATCTTTCCTTCTTCCCTTTTTTTTTCAATAAACATATGCTTTAAATGGAATAATAAGAAGACGACACAAGATATTTGGTGCAGAAATTGTACCATTTAACTAAAACAGTGTAATTTCTGCATAAATGGTTGGAGATGACCTTAATGAATAGCTTAGCGCACATAAAAACTGGGGTTTCAACTTCTGGCTCATATTTGCAGTTGTAACTTGTTAAACAAAACTGGTACCGTGGACAATGGTCATGAAGAATGTTTCATGGGCTTGGAAAGCAAATGGCTTAGTCTTTTAGTTATAATGGGCATCGGGCTTCAATGAATGTTGATCATTAAATGCACGAAATTTAGCAGGGTAAATTGAATATTTTGAAGGAAAAGGCACTATACTTTACAAAATTTTCAACCGGTAAACTCCACTTCTTATTTTTTTTAAATCGAGAAAAGACATTTTGTTTATATTCTTCTTGAAATGTCGAGATCTATCTCCTTAACTCCTTCTACAACTCCAACATATTCTTTGTAAGCCCACACAACACATCCTCATAGTCTTTGGAATCTCACTTGTTGAGGCAATGAAATGGGGATCAACTTGCCCAGTCAAGTCGCAGGGGAAGAGAGGGCAGTGCCCCAAAGTGGGGGTACCGGGGCAACGCCCCTAAAAGGTAAACATTTTTTAAGAAGGGAAAGAAGAGTTGTGTCTTTTCCAAACAAACAAATGAAAGGAAGAAGGAAGCCGAAGCTCCACCCTAAGTCCAAGGCTTACGACTGAGGAGGAAGAAGAAGGCGGAAGAGACGCAAATGAAACCAGTTTGAAGCGTGAAGCTAAATTCTTTCGTTTTCTTAAAATTGTGGGGGTTGGTTTCAAAGGCGAAATCGAAGGGCGGCTATTGTACCTCAAGTTGGGATACAGCCATGAGGTTGAACCGGCGGTCCCTCCAAATTGCTCGTGTCTTTTGCTTCAAGCCTAACATAGTTTGCTGCACCGAATAGACAAGCAAAGAGTTCATCGCTTGTACCGTCCGTAGTTGTAAGCCTCCCGAAGTTTATAAAGGCAAGGGTATTATGTATATTGATGAAGTTATTAAGAAGAAACAGGCAAAAATCCAAATGACGACCTGCAGATCGGCAGCTTCAAAATATGGTGGCATTGCTTGGATTACTAACTTCACTTATCATAATACTGATAAGAGCTTTCGTTTAAAAAAAAAAAAAAAAAAAAAAAAAAAAGAAGCGTGATGCATCAATTTTTAATCACGATGCATCGCTATGAAATGGAAATGAGAGTTACACAATTTGGAATCATACGTTGCGATTGAAAATGATGCATGATTTTGTGAATGACATGCACGAATTGATGCTTTGCGCGCGCTTGTTCGGTTCATTAACGACATAGTCATCATTTCTTACCAAAAGTATCTTTTTCTGGTTTTTAAAAAATAAACGTAAGGGACTAAAGCAGTTAGAAAGTGATGAAAGGGGACCACAACGAATTTCACCCTAGTTTCAATTACAAATAAAAATAAAAAATCTTTAATATAAATGGTGGACTATTATTGTTAGGAGATTTTGAATCGGTAATAGCTGGAGTTATGCTATGTTATTTACACTAAGGCCGAATGAGGTACCTTTTCATTTTTGAAAATGCTTATTGACCTTTCTTCTAAAAAGGATTGAAGAAAAAATGTACTAGGAAATAGGAAGGGTATTTTATTTAGGGTTAATCCCACCATTGGTCCCTTGAATTTGAGTCATTCTCACCATTCGTCCCTTAAGAAATTTTCGTAACACTTGGGGTCATAAAAGTTTAAAATTTCACAGGCTCAGTCATTTTGATGGATGCATTAGACAAAAACCATTAAGTTGTCCATGTGCCTCACATGTGCATTTCATAAAGGCTAAAATGAAATTATCTAAAACCTAAATTATATCACAATTTACAATTGAATCTTTAGGGTTTGAAAAAAGACCACAACGGGCACAATGCCTTTTTCCCTAAAGTATTTAAAAATTTGGTCCCTAGGGTTTTGGAAAAAGACCCTAAAGTCTTCTTCCCAAAACGTGGAAATGTGGAATATGCCCACACTGCCGCGACTGTGAATCCACTATCGCCAGGCCAGGAAAGACACCCCCAAGCATCCTTCGGTTGCGTGTGTTGCTACAATGGCGACCTCTAACGAGTTTGTCGAAGGTCCAAAAACCAACCCAAATATGTCCATAACTGAAGAATCCACAAAAAAAAAAAAAAAAAACTAGCAAGAATCATTCAACTTCATCCAAGAATCAAGGTATGAACAAGGCACAAAGGGAAGTGTTCTTGGCAAACACCGACGAGTTCCCCGGACCAAAAAAACCCTTGATTTGTCCTAAATAATCTATTTCCAAATAAAAGCTAGACAAGATTTGTTTGATTCAATGGTGATTTGACAGTTGCGAGGTCCAATAACGCATCATGCTTGCATGCTGGGTTTTGGGCAGCATCCTTAACAACAAAGATGGAAATAAAAAGTTTCAATCTTAGAAATTTTAAACCGGGGTACTTTTTGTTTGCTAATCTTGTTAGATTTTGTTTAATTTCAATGGGATGTAAATTAATTTAGGGAAAAGGCCTTGTGGTTTGTTTTGAAACCCTATGGACTCAATTGTAAATTGTTATATAAGTTAAGTTTGAGAAAATTTCGTTTTAGCCTTTGCTAAATGTATGTGGGAGGCACATGGGGCACATGAGAAACTTAACGGTATTTCTGTAACGACATCCATCAAAAGGACTGAGCCTATGAAATTTTAAACTTTTAGGGCCGAATTGTTACGAAAATTTCTTAAGGGATTAATGATGAGAATGGCCTAAAGTTAAGGGACCAATGGTGCGATTAACCTTTTATTTATATGGACTACTAAAGAAAACCTTGATTCCTTGTTGGAGTGATTTGGGAAAAATAATGTCGGTGAATATATATATTTATTCTACATGGTATGAGAGCAAAGGTTATAAAATCTTTCCACCACTGCCGCACCAACAAGTTTCCATGGCCGCCATCAATCAAACTCTCACCATTGAAAATCCAGATGACTCAACACAAACCTTTCAACTCATAAACATCTTCCATTACAACATCACCAAACTTACCCATCTTGATCATAAGGATCTTATTAAGATCATCTTAGGGGGGTTTAGATGATGAGTATCACCATATTGTTGACATGGTTGAAGGAAGGGACATTCATATCTTTTTTTTCTTTTGGGACTGATCGATGTTTTATTTAATCTTTTTCCTTGCAAGTGGACAAGACTATTATAGAATAGTATTGGAAGCAAGAGTCGAACCCACATAGACAAGTGATCGCGACGAACAAATTCAAATTTTTATATTTAATTCTACTCTAAACTACTATTTATAGATGTTTAACTAATTAGACACCAACCGTGAACCACTAAAGATCTTCAATCCTAAGAAATATCAATCCTATATCAACCCTATGACAACTTATCACTCGATCGATAGAATTTATTGTGATGGCACGACGCCACACGTCACATCTCCTTGTCAACAATAATAGAGGGATTGATAAACAACACAATCAACAAGCATTGAATAAACATATATAAGAATCAAAACATAAATTTGATACAAGTTACCTCCCACCTCCTAGATTATGGATGATTTAGTTCATCAAGACAATAAACCTGGAGATGATCGAAATGATTTGATCTTCAATTCTTGAAATTACACAATCTAACTATGTTATACAATCTAAAAACTACCTAAAATCTATCTAAGAGAGCTTCTTACCGACATCTATATATACTCGGAGTTGTAATTCAATGAATGACCCGAAAATCAAACATTTCGGTTGCCGCGTCCGCACAACAGGTCACATTGCTCCCCAATGTCCCAACTATAAAATTGTTGCCATCTCATCAAAACACTCACCTCGCTCCTCATCCAATGGTTCTAAGTGGCAGCCGAGAGCGCACCTTGTGACGACATAAAAAGCAAGGACTCCGAGTTGGATTCTTTACAATGGTGTTTCTCACCATGTCACTGTCGATCATGGCAACCTCTCTATTGACTCTTCATATGATGGCTCTAACAGCATGTCATTAGTGATGGTACATGGTTAACTATTTCCAAAACTGGTTCCTCCTCCCTTAACATACCATCACACATATTTCAATTACATAATGTCTTATTTGTTCCTGACATGAAAAGAAACCTATTTCCATATCTCATTTTGCACTTCTAATAAAACCTCTATTGAGTTCTTACCTTCTTATTTTCGTGTGAATGATCTACTAACAGAGAGCATACTGTTGATCCGACAATCTAAAGATGGTGTGTACGAATGGTTGACGGCTACCCAGTTCCTCGTCCCTTAACCTTTACAAGTTCTAGCGTGTCTCTACATGACTGACATCATCATCTTGGTCATCATTCTAAAATCGTCCAGCGTCATATCATGTTCACTTTTGGTTTAGCATTAAGCACTACTCATGTTTTAAAAAATCATTGTAATGATTGTTTATGCAATAAAAATCATTAAAAAAATCTTTTTCTCAATCTACTATTGTGTCTACTTTCCCGCTTCAAACCATTTATTCTGATGTATGGACCTCGCCCCTTCATTTTGTTGATGGCTTCAAATACTATGTGATCTTTTTGATAACTACACTCACTAACTATGGTTTTATCATTTCTAACGTAAATCCAAGGTTGCAACTATCTTTCCTCGCTTCAAATCCCTAGTTAAAAAATTTTTCAAAACAAAAATAGTGACCTTTTACTCGGACAATGGTGGTGAGTACATTGGTCTCGCCAAAGATACCAGCCTCGCCACTTACCTGTCCACGAATGGCATCTCACATCTCACCTCGCCAGGCACACACTCTGAAACACAACAGGTCTCTCCCTCTTGTCCAAAGCGTTTTGGCCTCTGACCTTTTGGTCATATGCTTTCCAAACAGCTACTTATCTTATAAATCGTCTTCCAACACCTACTCTCCAGTTACTATTCCCCTTATCATAAACTATTTAGGACTCTCACCGACTACTCCAAACTTCGCGTATTTGATTGTCTCTGCCACCTTTGGCTCCAACCATACTACGATCACAAACTTGCCAATCACTCCACTCTGTGTGTCTTTCTCGGTTACTCATTCACGCAAAGTGTCTATCTCTGTTATAATCCGACCACAGCTAAATTGTTTATCTTGTGTCATAATCGGTTCGTTGGGTATGAGTTTCCTATGTCTAAGGACGAACTGTATCTTGTTCACCCTGATGTGCCCACCCATGAAACCGGTTACCCCCACCCCCACATGAACTTCTCACTACTTCATACACACCATCTGTAACATGTTCCAGCAATGCCTCACTAGTTGACTCTTACATGAACGAGGATTGAGTTGATCCTAGTGCCCTTATACACGTTTTACAACCAAACAGAACTTGCTTAAAATCTCCCGATCCTTCATTACCCACACCCTCAGAAACATGTGCCTTGCTGAGTGCTCTCTCAGTTTTGGTACCACCAACATCCAGCCCCGCACCTGGTGCTCCCTCAGTTTTGGCACCGCCAGAACCCACCATACACATACCCTTGGCGGCTGCTCGTAGCTCACCTATAGTTATCCACTCTAGGAACAATATCCAAAACTCCTAACTAAACTTAGTCACTCGACTCAACTAGCTATTAATGTTGAACCCACCTGTGTTACTTAAGCCTTCAAGGACATCAAGTGGCGACATGCCATGTTTGAAGAGAATGATGCTCTTGCTCGAAATGGTACTTAGGAGTTAATTTTGTCTGACGGGGTTCGTAACATTGTTGGGTGCAAATGGATATTTCACGTCAAACACGTTGTCGATGGCACCATTGACAGGTACAAGGCTCATCCCATCCCCAATGGGTTTCATCAATGACCGAGCGTTGACTACCATAAGACATTCAACCTGGTGGTTAAACGTACCACAGTTCGGCTCGTCCTCTACCTAGTTGTTTGTTGAGGTTGGGCTCTTCGATAACTTGATGTCAATAATGCCTTTCTCTAGAGTACTCTTACTGAAGAAGTCTTCAAGTCTCAACCTCCAGGATTTATTGACAAGGATAATTCACACCATGTGTGTCATCTCTAAAAGGCAATATCTAAAGCAAGCTTCGCACGCTTGGTATAATGAACTATGTAAGTTTCTCATTACCTCTCGCTTCACGAACTTCGTTGCTAACACCTCGTTGTTGTTTTTTATCAATGGGGATATCACTATATTACTCCTTGTGTATGTGGACGACATCATCATCATCGGGAGCAACTTTGCTGCAATTCAAGCCTTCATCAATGTTCTTGCAGCTCGCTTCTCGCTTAAAGACCTCGGTAACCTTCACTAGTTTTTTTCGGGTCGAGGTTGTTCCGCGCCCAGATGGTCTTCTCCTCTCCCAACGAGGATACATCGCCGACCTTTTGGCTCAGACAGGCATGACTGATGCTCGATCTATAGCTACTCCCCTTGTCACCTCGCCCACTCTCACACTTCAGTCTGGTATTGCTCTCACTGATCCGACTAAGTTTCGAGTTGTGGTTGGAAGTCTTCAGTATCTATCCCTTACTCGTCCTGATATTTCCTATGTGGTAAACAAACTCTCTCAATATATGCATTGGCCGACTACCGAGTGTTGGAATGCTGTCAAATGCCTTATTTGTTATCTCTTTGACGCTATTGACATCGACATCTTTCTCCATTGTTAGTCTCCTCTTGATCTCTATGCTTTCACTAATGTCAACTGGGCAAACAATAAAGATGATTTTAGTTCAACCAGTGCCTACATCGTCTACCTTGGCCAAAATTTGATTTGTTGGAGCTCCAAGAAGCAATGCACTGTTGCTTGCTCCTCAACTGAAGCTGAGTACCGAGTTGTTGCCTCAACAACTATCGAGGTCCACTGGATTACATCCCTCCTTGGTGAGCTCGACAGTTCCTCCTCGTCGCAACCTGTCATTTACTATGACCGTGTGGGCGCCACAAATCTCTACTCTGATCCTGTTTTTTATTCTCACATGAATTATGTGGCCCTTGACGTTCATTTCATTCGTCAGCAAGTCCAAGATGGTATTTTACGGGTCTCACATATCTCCTCGGCCAATGCTCTCACCAAACCACTACCTCGTCAGCACTTCCAACTTCTCAAGATTGGTGTCTCCTCACGAGCATCCAACTTGTGGGGGGGGGGGATATTAGAGATTAATATCTATGTACATATCTTTGTATTTTAGTAATTATCTTTTCGGATTCCTTCCTTATGAAGGTCTTCTGTTTGTATTTGTTTATATTTCTGTCAGGGTAAATTAGTCTTTGTATGTTATTTTTTAACCTTACTTGTAACCCTATATATGCATATATATAATTAAAATCAATGAAAAGCAATGTCATTATTCATAACAGTATATTTATTCTAAAAGTTAATTACCCACGGTCACATAGGATCAAATCCATGGTTACATTGGTAATGCTCTAACAATGTCAATTTTTCACATTCTACTTTAGGTGTGAATACATCCTAGTCAACATTTTTCTTTTTAAAAACTCTTTTTATTAGTTGTTCTAAAAACATTTTTATCATGTCTTCAGAGAACGTAGTAGAGTTGCAGATAGTCTAGCGGCGGAAGCTCATTCCCATCAGATGCATTTTCTTTTTGTCCATCTCCCTTTTTGGTTCGTCAATTCGTCAGACTTGATAGGCATTTATGATTATAGGAAATTTTAATTCCCTTTGATTGTATCTGTTTTAGAGGTCAGGCTCCTTTGTCCCCCCTTATTTGGGTAAGGCTGGTTGTCACCCTCATGTCTGTATCCTGTTTTTATTCTAATAAAATGCTGCAGGGTGCCGTCCCTGCTTCCCTAAAAAAAAAAAAAAAAAATAGTTGTTCTATTTTCTTTTATTTTTTATTTTTTGTCAAATTTCATTTTGGTAATGAAATGCATTTTATATAAGATCAAATCCACATTTTCACTGAAGAGTTCCATTTTAATTGAATGTGAATGAAGAAAGAAAAATTGTCACATATGATCAAATTCATGGTTGCATTGATGATGCTCTTACTTTGGCACGTGATTTTTATTTTTTAGCATCGTTAGCTAGGTAACTGATTGAGGATAAAAAAAAATGATAAATTGATTTGGATTTTGAAAAATATTAAGTATTAAGAAATTGTGTAATTCATAAAAAACATGAGGATATTAGGGTTTTCGGGGTAGACAACGCCAAAGAAAATCCAACGAAGGAATCATTTATTTATTTTTCACCTCAACTCGTTAACTAACAGTCATTAAAATCCATTGTCAAAATAAGTCACGTGTCCAAGACTGATTAATGGTATATGTAGGACACAAAAGATAAATAAAATTTATACTCGTATCTACATTCAACTAAAATGTTACAACTTGTATAATAAAATGTAAAATTGAAAAGTCAACTATCCATTTCTCAAGGTAAGTTGTAACACTAGTGGTAAGGTTAGCATTACTCATAGATTTATAAGCAACTTTTACTAATAAAAAAACTTTTGACTGTCACATGTCAACCTTCTGTAAAATGAGAAAATATTTTGTTTTTTTAGTCAAATGTACCTTATTATTATTATTATTATTATTATTATTATTATTAAACTAGATTTTATCCTATATAATTTATACAAGTTTAACTTCACTGAAAATTTTCAATTCTCATCCCTTTCCTTTTCCATACTATTTAATTTGTACAAGTTATTTACGGAACAATTTTATGTTATTTTTTCTTCAATTAATATATATCTATTAATTATTAATTATTACTAATTACTAATTACTAAAATAATAACGACTACTGCCACGTAACATCTTTTTGTGAAATGAGAAAACCTAAAAAAGAAACTTGTGATGCCATGTAACAACTTTATGTTTTTCCTCTTCATATTTTTATTAAAACTATATTTTATCCCTTTTGAGATTTATGAGAAAGTTTTACTAATAAAAACTTATAGATAAAAAATCCTAAAACTAATCTTAAAATTCTAGATAAAAGACTAGATTTAGAATATAGTATTACAAGCAAATTTATGATACAGATTTCAGATAAAAATGGTTGTCATGTGTCAAGTTTTTGTAAAATGAGAAATGATTTTGTTTTTGTTAAATATATCTGAATATAAAACTAGATTTTAACCTATTCAATTTAAACAAATTTAACTAAACTGAAAATTTTCAATTCTCATCCTTTTCATTTTCCTAATATTTAATTTATACAGTACAAGTTATTCAAGGGACAATTTTATGTTATTTTTTCTTCTGTTAATATATGTCTATTACTTATTAATTACTTTTAACAAAAGCCACTGCTGTCATCTAGTGACTTTGTGTTAAAATTGTCAATTTAAATAAAAAATTACTAAATAATTTATAACTATTCATTATTAATTACTTTTATTTTGTAAGTTCTATTATCTGTACACAAAAAATTCAATTACCCATTCATATGATCAATTTAAATATTTATCTTATTTTAGTTTTGTTCAAAGTAATCTAATTAAAAAAATTAGTTAATTATAACAAGTTTAGAAAATCAATTAATTATAAACAACTTTTGCGTACTAAATAGTTAAAAAAATAAAAATAGAAATCTTTGCTAGCATGTGTCAACTTTTTGTAAAATTTCTGTCATGTGTTAACTTTCTATAAAATGAGAAAAAAATTATTTTTGCTTTTGTCAAATATAGTTAAATTTGAAATTAGATTTTATCCTATTTAATTTATACAAGTTTAACTTGACTGAAAATTATCAAATCTCATCTCTTTTCATTTCCTTACTATTTGATTTATAGAAATTATTCATGGGACAGTTTTATGTTAATTTTTTCTTCTATTAATCTATATCTATTATTTATTAATTACTATCAATAGAAATCATTGCCGTCACATGGAGACTTAATATTAAAATGATCAATCAAGAGAAAAAATTACTAATTAATCTATATCTATTAATTATTAATTACCTAACTTTTAAGCTCTTATTTCTATAGAAAATTCCAACGCAAATCTTTCAATTACCCATTCATATGATCAATTTCAATATCTAGCTTATTTTATTTTGCTTAAAATTTTAAAAAAAAGTTAATTAATTACAACAAGTTTAGAAAATCATCTTATTAAAAACAATTTTTGTAATTTTTTTATCAAAACAATTCATCGTCCGAGCACTAACTAGTTAAAGATGAAAATATAAATCGTTCTACTTCATTAGTCGAAAAGAGGAATATATTTGGACATTCAAAATTTTCTATGGCCTAACTTTCGAAAGTTGACTCTAAGAGGTTGTTAGTAGATGTCATCATCTTTTCTTTTGGCAAGGACGATGGGTTTTGGAAGCAAGTCATTTAGGCTTGACTTTGGGAATATGTTGTTTAGTATTTAAACTAGTAGTTCAAATACTTGTACTTGTCTGTATTTCCTTTTGAATGTCGGCGCTTGTACGTCGTGCCTTGCATAGTTTTATAGTTGGTTCACTTGTTTTAGTCTTCCGCCGAGCATCCCTTTAGCTCTTATTTACAATTGTTGTTTCTTCGGCAAGTTTAGCCGTCGAGGTATTATAGCATGAACTGTTTAGTTATTGGGTTCCAGTTGTAAAGTCACCGATGATTTGGTTTAATTACTTTAACTATTTTATCAGGTTTTAAAGTTTTTAAAATTCGACTTTTTGGTGTCGAGTCGTGTTACGTCCAGCTGATATATTTGGTTAAGTCGTTGGTGGGACGAAATATTGTCGTCATGAGTTATGGGACTCGTGGTAACAATGGATCATTGTACTGGGTTATTTTATCACACACCCCTCCACTGGTGGCCATAGTGGAGAAGTAGCCCCTTTGTTGTAATCAATAGATCGCATTGGTAAGTCTAGTTACTAAGTAGAGAACTTGGTGATGAGCCCAAGATTTCCACGAATTTTCCCAGGAATTTTCTTTTATTTTGTGCTATTTTTGTGTTAATTATCAGTTGGAAATATTATTATTTGTGTTTTTGTGCTTAATGTAGGTTTCCACGCATAATTGAGCTTTTATATGGTGTTTAGCACAAAGTTCGAGGCAATTCCGGGCTTAAAAGTTGAATTGGAATTTATTTGGTCAAAGTCCATTAAGTCCGTCAAGAGTTTCAAGGCAAACAGAGAGTAACGGAGGCTAACAGCTTTAACAAAGGACCAAACTGAAGAGCTGGTAGAGGGCTGGAATGCGGTGCTAATTCCAGAAACTTCAGGGGCACCGGAGCAATTTCCCAAAGCTCCCTTATGTGTTTTCGTGTAGCTGGTGGCGCCAAGTGTCACCATTTGCCACATCCCTCACAAGGCCTGACCTGCGTCCCCTTTTTGCTGGATCCGGGTAGCCCACTCCAATCCTACTCAACTAGCCCACCATCCAGCCCACTCCACCTCACATGCCTCACCCATTTGACCATGGGTGACCTGCGAATTCCCCCACCTGGGTTGCCCCTTTCCAACCCGTGACCCAGCCAGCCATTCCTTTCCCTTTTTGCCCCCAATCCTCCTTTGTGCTTCCTAATTTGCCCCAGGCAGCCCTACCCCCTTTGTGCCTTCCCCCATTTAATCCCAACAGCTTCATTTGTTTCAAAAAAAAAAAAGTCCCCATTTACGGGTGTGAGCCCTAAATGGGGCACTAGCCCTATTTTCCACCATTTTCACACCAAATCCTTGAAGCTTGATCACCTTTAAAGGTTTGGAGCTTCAAATCAAGAGCCAACGAAGCATGTATAATTGATTTCAACCCCAGAAATGCGATTTGCTCGGTTTAATTCTTCCTATCTCTATTTTTGATAGTTGTATAATTTCGTGGGTTGATTAATTTTGTAAATATGGAATTGGTTTATGCTTAATTTATTTATGGAATGCAGTTATTTTTCTATGTTAAATGTAGTGTTTTAATTTAACTTATCTCTTTATTTAGTACACATTAATGTTGGTTATTATTTTCTAAAATTAATGCTTTTAATTATTTGGCCAATAATTAAATGATTTTAGAAATATTTAGGATCCGCGAGAGCTACCTTTATATTTCGGACCAATCAATTTAATAGTTGGTGTTTGTGATACACACCGATAGCCATTATGAGACTAGGTTTGACACGCGATCGAACCACCTTAGCCATTCGTGAGGTCGGGGAGGTTAGGGTTGATTATAAGATGCGAAAGCCCGTAGTTAATCACTTTTAGTTGTCTCAGCTACCAACATGACTTGTAGAAAAATATAGAGAGTTTCTTTTTGCGAAGTATTACTCATGTGCTTGATTGTTATTGTGTGTTCTTCATGCTTTTAATGGCGTAGCGAACCATTAGATGACCCCTAGAATGATAGGATACGAAGCGAAAGCCCTTCCTATTATTCTGAAAACCACAATAGTAGTTTGCGTGGCGTGAGACCGAAAGGAGATCGTGCGTAGATAGTTATTGGATGCTTGTTTAGACATGCAGTTATTTTCTCCCCTATGTTATGTGTTGCGATGATATGAGCCCGTAGCAAGGTTTAGTGATAACTAGATTTGCTATACGTAGCGAAAGCCCGTAATGAATAAAATAGTGTGTCAGACTACCAAGACTTGAGTTAAAGAAAAGTAAAAAGAGGATTAAATTAAACACCGGTTAGACTAGAAATATTGCACTCCTATATTTTTATCTTGATTTGTTGTTGCCAAACCACCTCCGCAGTAGTGTAGATTTAATTGCTTTCTAGGTTGTTTTTATTTTTAGATTTTAATTCATTTTCTTTTCGCTCAAATATAATTAGTTAGCTTAATGTTGATACTTAGTTGGAGTGAGAATTACGCACATTTCCTGTGGGATCGATAACTCGTATTTAGGTACACTTTATTACTTGATACGACCGGATAATTTTGCCCGTGTTGCGTTTTGCGCACATCAAGTTTTTGGCGACGTTGCCGGGGAATGCTTTAATTTTTGCTCTTATTTGCTAATATCGATACCAAGTTTTTGGCGAGGTTGTATTTTGAGCATGCTTTTTTAAAAAAAATTAGTTTACTTGCTTTTGTATTTATTAGTTTTGTATTTTGAGTCGGTTTTGGAAGCCCTCCCGAGTTTGTGGGTTTGTAGGGAGGTGTAAATAGTGTCCCCACACAAAAATATTTTCTTTTCTTTTTTATTCCATAATTGCGCTCCTACTTTTTTTTTTCTTTTGAGCTTGATTTGATGCATGAGTTTAGTGCTTTATTTTAGAGGTTGCTTGTGGAGACTCTTGGAGTAGATCTTTTCGGCCCGGACTTCATAAGAAATCAACTTTGAGGGAGTTTTCTTTCCTTTCCTTCTCCTTTTATTTTAAGTTTAGGAGTATGGTTTGGTTAGTGAACTTTGAAAATTCTGAAAATCTTGTGCTTTATACGCCCCAAATTATTTATGCTTTGATCACTCGTCTTTCCATTTTGGCGCTCTTTGAGTTTTGCTTGCATTATTTTCTTGGAGTCAATTTTGAGATTATTATATGTATAGTTGAGGATATGTTTGTGATTCATGTGGTAGCATCACCTGTAGGAACAATAGTAGTTAGGATTCTCCAAACTACCAATGCAGTTTCCAATGTAGCTTGTGAAGAAGCTACAATGGAAGACACATTGGTCACAAAAATAGTAAACAGCGGAAGACTAAATTATAAAGCAGGAATTTAAACACAAAAGTTTACCAAACAATCTACAAGCCTGTGCTTCTAGAGCTAGCCTCATGGCAAAAAAGATTGCACTAAATAATATGATTTGTTTTTACAAAAACTATGTGAAATCACAAAACAAAACACTCTCACAAGACAACAAGTCTTGGAGAGAAAAATCCCACAGAAAAACAGATATAGAAAACGTGGGAAGAAACAAACAGCTTCCTAAAAACAGCCAGAGTAGAGTTAGACATATCAAGAAGCCTATCATAATAAGACATGATATCCTCAGATTCATTCATTCTTGTGTTTTCAAATTGTGTGGTAAGCAATCTTAATTTAGAAGCACGAACACTAGCAGGTCCTTCACACAGGATTTGAAGGGCCTCCCATACATCTTTAGCAGACTCATAATTAGCTATTACCCTAAAGGTGTTGGCATCTAAGGCTTTGTATATGGCAGACAAGGCTTTAGAATTGAAAGAGCCAGTATTTCTATCTTCATTAGACCAATCAGCCTCTTTAGTGATCTTAACATCACCATCATTATCAGTCGTTTTGGAGGAGTCCAACCATTTAGAACAGCAAGACACGTTCTTTCATCAATTGATTTGATGAAGATACGCATCCTCACTTTCCAAATAGAATAATTTGCATTAGTCAGAGTTGGAGGACGAACAATATTCTCATACTGAGAATCCATCACGGCTACAACAAGAATCAACTTTTAGTGGCGTCAAGAGAAGGCTCTGATACCAATTGTAGGAACAATAGTAGCTAGGATTCTCCAAACTACCAATGCAGTTTCCAATGTAGCTTGTGAAGAAACTACAATGGAAGACACATTGGTCACAAAAACAGTAAACATCGGAAGACTAAATTATAAAGCAGGATTTTAAACACAAAAGTTTACCAAACAATCTACAGGCCTATGCTTATAGATCCTCATGGCCAAAAAGATTTCACTAAATAATATGATTTGTTTTTACAAAAACTATGTGAAATCATAAAACAAAACACTCTCACAAGAAAACAAGTCTTGGAGAGCAAAATCCTACAGAAAAACGGATATAGAAAACGTGGGAAGAAACAAACAGCTTCCTAAAAACAGTCAGGAAGACAAAACAGCACCATCACTCAATGTAGTTCCGAATGTTATAACATTCGAAGCTACAATCAAAATCTGCACCACGTGCCGAAACAACTTCAGAAATCGATTTCTCTGCTCGAATTTTTCTCGCACTCTCTTAATGCGTGTGTCCAGTCGTTGCCCAAGCCCTCTATTTATATTGTGAAGGAGACCTACACATAAAGAAAGAAACAAGCTCCAATATGGAAAAGGATTAGAGTTAGAAATAAATCAACTTCCTTATTTACTAGATTCTCTTATCATATTGACAAGGACTTTAAGGCACGACATTAGGAAAGATTTTTGCAAAGATTTTGTTTCCAAAAATTACTCCTAAGTTTTAGGACCAAGAAACCCAAAATATAATGAATATTTTGTTTCCAAAAATTGCATCTAAACTTTAGGACCAAGAAATAAAAAATCTTAGGAATATTTTGTTACCAAAAATGCCTAAACTTAATGACCAAGAAAGGAGAAACAAAACCAAAATAGGCCATGCCTATTTTACCCTTACATCACCTCATTCATGATGGATATTGCCCAAGTATTTGTTGGAAATATTTTTAATGATTTGATCTAGTGATGGTTGTGCATGTCTAAGAGTACCATATTGTGAGTCTAAATACCAAGAGTTAAATTTTGATGATTAAAAGCTTGATTTGGGCATGTGTGTATGACAAGAGTATGATATAGACCATCTTTGGACCGTTTGTGCCTTTCTCTATCCTACCCTTTTATCTCACAAAAATCTCTAGTGTCCCAGTTGAGCTCATTTAAAGAATGGCGTGTGCCTAGAGCACACAATGACCCCCATTTGACTTCATTTCTTTTGCCCGCATTATTTTATCCCGTTAACCTATACACTTTTGACGTCACCCTTCAAGAGAGCTTGATTTGGAATGATTTATCTTTTTTTTGTATTCTTGTTGGGAAGTGTATGCTTCATGAAGGTGTTGATCCTATTAATGTTGATGTTGGGAATCTGATAATTGTTGTAGAATGGTGGTGGAAGAAAAGAAATGAAAATGAAAAGAAAAGAAAATAGCCCCCTTCGAAAGCATTGAAAAGAGAAAAAAATATCAAAAAAAAAAAAAGAAAAAGAGTAAAGGGTGACCACAAAATAAAAGGAAAAAAAAAGCCATTATTCATAATTTTCTCAAGGAGATATAAGGGTGGTGCTTAATTGTTGTGGTAGATGAGATACTTTCTTCGACCCAAAGTTTAACGTTTAAAGGGTTGTTGAAGTGAGGCTATGATATTGAAGAGTTGTGCTTTCAAGAAGTCAGTCATTATGTGAAGACTTCAAATTTCTTTGCTCTCTTGAATTGCTATCCTATCCTTCAATTGCAGCCCAAACCTTGGCCGAACATTACAAGCTTGTAAAGTCCTATTGATGTTGTCATACCATGTGTTCTTGCCTTGTCTTGTGAGAAAATATTAGTTGATGACTCTTTCAGTTTGACTTGCATTTGGTATCTCAGTTGGCCGTTCAATCTAAGCTAGAGCATTGCTGCTTTTGGGTAAAGAAAGAAAATGTTTTATGGTATGAATGACTGTTTGAGGATTGTTTTCTAGCATATGAACAATGCATACCTCTATTATTCATATTTATAATCTTTTGGTTGATCTCTTAAATGATAATGCTTGTGGGATATTAATTGAACGCCGCCTTCATTTCATATTGTTCTTGAGCATTTCCATAATTCATTTTCTTTGCTCGGGACGATCAAATTTTAAGTTTGGGGGTGTGATGGGCCCAAGATTTCCACGAATTTTCCTAGGAATTTTCTTCTATTTTGTGTTAATTATGCGTTGGAAATATTATTATTTGTGTTTTTGTGCTTAATATAGGTTTCCACGCATAATCAAGCTTTTATATGGTGTTTAGCACAAAGTTTGAGGCAATTCCAGGCTTCAAAGTTGAATTGGAATTTATTTGGTCAAAGTCTGTTAAGTCCGTTAAGAGTTCTAAGGCAAACAGAGAGTAACGGAGGCTAACAGCTTTAACAAAGGACCAAACTGAAGAGCTGGCAGAGGACTGGAATGCGGCGCTAATTCCAGAAACTTCAGGGGCACCGGAGCAATTTCCCAAACCTCACTTGTGTGTTGTCGTGTAGCTGCTGGCGTCAAGTGTCACCATCTGCCGCATCCCTTACAAGGCCTGACCCGCGTCCCCCATTTCTTGCTGGATCCGGGTAGCCCGCTTCAATCTTGCTCCACTAGCCCACCATCCAGCTCCCTCCACCTCACATGCCTCACCCATTTGACAATGGGTGACCCGCGAATTCCTCCACCTGGGTTTCCCCTTTCCAACCCACGACCCAACCAGCCTTTCCTTTCCCTTTTTTGCCCTTAATCCTCCTTTGTGCTTCCTAATTTGCCCCTGGCAGCCCTGCCCCCTTTGTTCCTTCTCCATTTAATCCCAGCAGATTCATTTGTTTCAAAAAAAAGTTCCCATTTACGGGTGTGAGCCCTAAGTGGGGCACTAGCCCCATTTTCCACCATTTTCACACCAAATCCTTGAAGATTGATCACCTTTGAAGGTTTGGAGCTTCAAATCAAGAGCCAACGAAACATCTACAATTGATTTCAACCCCGGAAACGCGATTTGCTCGGTTTAATTCTTCCTATCTCTATTTTTGATAGTTGCATAATTTCTTGGGTTGATTAATTTTGTAAATGTGGAATTGGTTTATGCGTAAATTATTTATGAAATGCAATTATTTTTATATGTTAAATGTAGTGTTTTAATTTAATTTATCTCTTTATTTAATACACATTCATGTTGGTTATTATTTGGTTAATAATTAAATGAATTTAGAAATATTTAGGATCTGCGAGAGCTACCTTTATATTTCAGACCAATCAATTTAATAGTTGGTGTTTTGTGACACACACCGATAGCCATTATGAGACTAGGTTTGACACGCGATCGAACCACCTTAGCCATTCGCGAGGTCGGGGAGGTTACAGTTGACTATAAGATGCAAGAACCCGTAGTTAACCAATTTTAGTTGTCTCGGCTACCAACATGACTTGTAGAAAAATATAGAGAGTTTCTTTTTGCGAAGTATTACCCATGTGCTTGGTTATTATTGTGTGTTCTTCATGCTTTTACTGACGTAGCGAACCATTAGATGACCCCTAGAATGATAGGATACGAAGCGAAAGCCCTTCTTATTATTCCGAAAACCACAATAGTAGTTTTCGTGGCGTGAGACTGAAAGGAGATCGTGCGTAGATAGTCATTGGATGCTTGTTTAGACATGCGGTTATTTTCTCCCCTATGTTATGTGTTGCAATGATATGAGCCCGTAGCAAGGTTGAGTGATAACTAGATTTGCTATACGTAGCGAAAGACCATAGTGAATAAAATAGCGCGTCTGACTACCAAGACTTGAGTTAAAGAAAAGTAAAAAGAGGATTAAATTAAACACCGGTTAGATTAGAAATATTGCACTCCTGTATTTTTATCTAGATTTGTTGTTGCCAAACCACCTCCGCAGTGGTATAGATTTAATTGCTTTCTAGGTTGTTTATATTTTTAGATTTTAATTCATTTTCTTTTCGCTCAAATATAATTAGTTAGCTTAATTTTGGTACTTAGTTGGAAGGAGAATTACGCACATTCCCTATGGGATCGATAACTCGTACTTAGGTACATTTTATTACTTGATACGGCCGGGTAATCTTGCCCGTGTTGCGTTTTGCGCACATCACTTGGTAACCGAGTAGAGAGCTCGATACTTTGATACATCCATCACGGGTATCTCAGGCATGTTGAGAATTAACGCTGTGAATTGCAGGAGCTACGCAGTGGCACCGTTTCTATACCATATCCTCCTTATATGTGGTTTACTTTCTAGCACTATGTGAAATCAATGTGCTACCATGGATATGTGAAATAAGTGTTTATATGGGTTTAAGTCTTGATCGTCTTGATATTAATTATGATATCTTGTTATGTATGTTGCATAATGCCATGACATGCATGTTAATAGCTTATAAAGTCTCTTTGACTTACCCCCTCCATTTACTGCTTTAGATCCAGGTAGATCATGTTCTTCATCGTTGAGAAGTTGCGAGGTTCACACATGGTCAGATTTATTTTTCCTTTGAAGAGGTTGTTGGTAGATGTCCTTTTCCTCTCTTTTGGCAAGGACAATGGGTTTGAAAGCAAGTCATTTAGACTTGACTTTGGGAATGTGTTGTTTAGTATTTAAACTAGTGGTTTGAATATTTGTACTCGTCTGTATTTCCTTTTGAATGTCGGCGCTTGTACGTCGTGCCTTGTATAGTTTTATAGTTGGTTCACTTGTTTTAGTCTTCTGCTGAGCATCCCTTTAGCTCTTATTTACTTTTGTTGTTTCTCCGATAAGTTTAGCCATCAAGGTATTATAGCATGAACTGTTTAGTTGTTGGGTTCCGATTGTAAAGTCTCCGATGATTTGGTTTAATTGCTTTAACTGTTTTTTCAGGTTTAAAAGTTTTTAAAATTTTGGCCTTTTGGTGCCGAGTCGTGTTACATTTACAATTGTTTTTATAATTGAGTCCTTGCATGTGTTGTTGCCCTATTTAGACGATCCGACTCGCGATTCCTCTTCAGGGTAAGGGTCGGGGTGCCACAATGTTTATTTCAATATTATGACTTATAAAGCGTAATTATATCAAGTTTTGACAATATGAATACCTATGTCTAATTTACATTGTGACACGAGAAAGCATGATAATAATTCTTGTTAATGATTGAGTTCTTCTTACTTGCTTTACGAATATGATTTAATAAGCATATTTCGTATCTTGTCTTAAAGCATGATTTACTCTTGAATGTCTTAATGTCCTATTGAAAGTTGATTCGTGTACATGTATTAAACTTGGATTCCACTAATAGGTGGATTGGTGAACTTGTTGAATTAGGGCTTCATAATGAAATAAGGACCTAGATATATGTGAACTATGAACATAGAGAAGGGATAGAAATTCATATAACATTTATATCCTATTTGGGATGAATTGCAGCAAAGACTCAACGAAATCGAGTTTAAGGAACGATTGAGCCTTTCTAGGATCGTGGTGAGATCCTTTGACATTTAGAAATCCACTTGACTAGATTACTAGCCTTTGGAACTTGAATTGAATTGAGTGGACAACTTGACACTTGTACTTTCGAGAATCAATTGAGCTCCTTACATGGTTTCCTTGATTATAGCAATGATAGTCATAATTTCATGATTTTAGTAGAGTAATAAACCTACATGACATTGGACGAGTTTGTTCGATCCATATTTGATTTCATGACAAGTAAACATTTACTTGAGCCTTTCATATAAGTCTAGTTGGCATTACTTAAATTTATGCGTTGATGGCAGGACGATGTATCGTCTTCACGAAGTATGAGATACATGATTTCTATGTATCGTTGTATCGGATTCGATTCACACACCACACCCTCCGCTGTTGATCACAGTGGGGAAGTAGTCCCCATTGACGTAACCAATAGGGCGTATTGGCTAGTGCTATTCACTCGAGTATCCCTCGGTAGGTCGATGTATCAATCACGTGCATCCAACACATGTTCATAATTAACGATTGTGATTGCAGGAGCAAACACAACGGCACTACTTCGGTAACTTCTCGAACCCTTATGTGGCTTACTATGGCCACTTATGTGATAGAAAAGTGTTAGTTGAATATGAGATCTAAGTGACCATGTTTGTATTGATTGTCCATTATTGAAAGACTTGATATGTATATATATAGATATACATACATTTGCACGAAAACTCCTTGAGTAACTTAATGTGTATATATATAGATATACATACTTTTACATGACGATTCTCTGAGACACTTGATATATATATATATATATATATATACAACACACACACACACACACTTCTACTTGATGATGTTTTTGTAAATCCCATTCATATTCTAACTCACTTGATTTGCGTGTGAACATGGGAATACACCCTCGTTCAAGTTATTGCATTTGTAAAGGAAAGAAAAGGTTTCGCGTGGAGTATATAATTATATGATACGTCTTCATGGGTGTCCTCGTCGTAGTAACACGGTGACTTGACTATTTATAACAATATTTCATATTATGTTATGTTGTTTCATAGTAGTGTACCGAGTCTTTATGACTCATTATGTGCTTTGCTTTCTAGTAGCAGTTATCTGTTAGCCACATCGAGGCCGAGTAGATCTTGATCGTAGCAGTGCACAGAGGATTGATTGCTCGAGTTATTGTCGTGTAGTTCGTGCTGATAGAAGTTGTTCCTTCCGAGCTGTAGCTCGCGGAGTTCCCTTGTCTCCTCGTACCATTATTTTTATATTTATCGTTTATTCAGTCGAGAACGATGTTGTGTGTAAAGTTATATAAACTTTACGGTCGGGTAGATTGTGATTTGGTCTTGTTGGTTTACTTCTTGTAGACGACATTGTAGTCGAGCTTGTATTATTAAGTTATAGTACATTTATTTAGTTGTCTCATGGACAAGCAGTGGCCTCGTGGTATTTATTATTCATGTTGTTCTTATTCTTGTTGTTATTGTTGTTGTTACCCTAGCATGATTTAGCCATTGGGTTATTATTGTTTATCAGGTTGGTCCTTTGTTGAAATGCCGGCCTGAAGTGCCGAGGGTTTGTTTTGCGTCTAAAAAGTTGGGCACGAGAGTTTTGTATTTCCACCTTTTGAGACATTCATCTTTTGGTTTCATTTGGTTTTGGTTTCGAGCTTAATAGCTCGAGACTTCATTTCATTATTTCTTCCGTAGATTCGATTTTTGTAAACCCGTATTTTAGTACGGCTTATGTTCGTGTTGAGAGCTTGTTAGCTCGACTATTCGACTTGCACAATTGTTTAGCAAGTTCTTGTCCTCTTCTTATGTTGTTCTAGTGGCATGACCATGGGATTTTGTGTTGGAATCGGGTCGGGTCGTGACATTTCCCTATTCCAGCAGTCCCTCCCCCTTCTCCAGATCTAGAAGTTCATCTCATCGCAGTTCACCCCATCACTCTTCGATAAGGGTTTTAGTCTTTTTCTTTCCTTGTCCCTCCTTTCTTAATTTTCCTTTTGTTTCTTCTTTCCCCACTCCCTGTTCCAGCTTCTTCTTCTTTTTTTCTCTTTTCAATTTCATCTCCTCCGGCGAAAGCTAGTCAAGGGTAGCGATTTATCCTCAGCTTCACGCACAACTTAAGAGCCAAAAATAATGTCATCATCACACCAGTGTCCAGCTTGTCCATTTCCACAAATTTTTAGAGATTCAGTTCAGTAGAGCTAGGCGTAGTCAGTGCCCAGAGCGACTAGCTGGCGCCTAGGGAGACTAATTGACGATTTTTCCCCTAAGCAATTTTTCTTGCCAATTTGAAGGAAGTCGCGGCGGTTGAGTGCCGCCTAGGCTGATTTTTAGAACCATGCTCTTAGTATTCAATATAGTCTGATTATATAGCAGAAGTGTGATTAATTATGTTATACAAATTATTCCACTCACCAAACACTTGGTCAAAGTATTTTTGTACACGATCCATTAGTAATCATATTATTGGTATCACTTTAGTGGATAAAATAGTGCACATTTAAAAATCCAAAATTGATCATCTTAATAGTGGACATAGCACATTTCAATGTGAACACTTTGAATACTTGCATTGATTTATTTGTGATTGTGTATCTTCATATCAATTAAAGTCTTGTTGCTTAGCATCACTCTTTAAACACTTAGTATTTTTCCGCTGCCAAACATAGTAGATTTATTAAAATTTGCTATATTTTCAAAGAAAGTTTCTTAAACTTTAAATAGTCTATTCAACCCCCCCTTTCTAGCCTATTTATGAGTCGCTGGGACTATCAAAATGACTACAAAATAATCGAATGAAGTGTGTTAGTTTGGCTCATTGTAGATTGTTGAGAATGTAAGTATGTAATTGTTGTGGGTAACAATTATCTGAAAGCTTGCCGAAACTGACAGATTGTTGATGGAGTGATCTTTGATCATTAGGAGATGCAAAGTAATTGCATATATATATATATATATATATATATATATATATATATATATATATATATATATATATATATATATATATATATATATATATTAATGACAATGGTAGATTTCTCCCTCCAAAATTTCACTTTTGAATTATTAACTTTTCAGTAACCATTTCAATCTTTCTCTCTCCTATCTTTTCTGGTTATATTTCTCTTTCTCTCTCCGTCTTCTCCTTATTTTCTCTCTCATCACCACCATCTCATCTCTTTTAATTATGCTTAAACATTTTTCTCTCTTTAAACATAAAAAATAGTAACTAAAACAAAAATAATAGTTTCGGAGTTAAGAAAACAAAAATATAAGAGGTTAGTAAAATAAAAATAATTTATAGAACAAGCCACTATAAATAAAAGTTACAGAATCAACAAAACAAAAATAATTTAATGCGAAGGTTAGTAAAATAAAATAATTTATGGAACAAAAGTTTAAAACAAATTCTTAAAAATATATATGTAAAAAAAAATACGTTAGTAAAATAAAAATATTTGATGGAACAAAAATAATAGTTACATAGTTAATAAAAACAAAAACAATTTAAACTGAGGTTACTAAAATAATAAAAATAATTTACGGAACAAAATTTTAAAACAAATTCTTGAAAATAGCTATGTAAAACAAAAATACATTAGTTAAATAAAACAATTTGATGGAACAAAAATAATAGCTATGGAGTCAATAAAACAAAAATAATTTAAACTGATGTTAGTAAAATTAAAAAAATTATTTACTGAACAAAAGTTTAAAACAAATTCTTAAAAATAGTTATGTAAAACAAAAATATGTTAGTAAAATAAAAATATTTGATGGAACAAAAATAGCAGTTACAAAGTCAATAAAACAAAATAATTTAAATTGAGGTTAGCAAAATAATAATAAAAAATTACGGAACAAAATTTTTCAGTAAAACTAATTCTTAAAAATAAAACAAAAATAATAGTTACGAAGTCAATAAAACAAAAATATATATATAATGGAAGTTATTAAAATCAAAATAATTTACAAAACAAAAATAATAGTTAACGGTAAAAATAATTTCGTTATTTTGATTTTAGCTTATTTTTCGTCTCAGAAATTTCTTTATTTATAAAATATAAATATAACTTAATAAAAGTAATCATTCAAAATGAAGAACTTATTTGAGTTCATATTCTATTTGAAGGGCGGAAAAAATTCAAGTTTGTTCGAAAACATTTATTATACAGAGTTTTTGAAATAATATAAAGTATTTGAGGTTGTCAAGTCATGAATTGACACTTAAAATTAGTGTTCCAGTAATGCTATTGAGAAACATTGACCATGCTGCAGGGTTGTGCAATGAAACAAGACTAATCATCATAAATCTTGGGATCATATTGTTGAAACAATTTTTTTGAAAGAAGCAATGTTGGAGAAAATATTTTTATCTCAAGATTGTCATTAACTCTATCCGATGTAAGACTGTGTTTCAAGTTCCAGAGAAGACAATTTACATTGTTGGTATTATATACAATGACAATTAACAAGTGTCAAACTCAATAATTGCACGTATGTCTCTATTTGAAAAAAAAAACAGTATTTAGCCATCGACAGTCATATGTCGTAGTTTCTAGAGTAACAAATTAATATGGTTTGAAGATATTGATATGCGGTGTAGATGGAAAACCAACTAATAAGACAACAAATGTTGTGTATAATGAATTTTTTAAAAATCTATAATGATTAGTGATATATTTATGTGTAATTGTTAATAAACTGATTCTCCTTATTTTGTGTTTATGTATGATTTAGTTGACGTGCGTTTAACGTACATGTTAAAAAAAAACTAGTTTGAGATAAAGAATATTATCTAGTTATTTTCTAACTGAACAATGATAGTTGTTTTACTGGCAGTGTTCTTGACACAAAATATATGTCTTTATGTCTCTCTATGACCATCCATTGTCTTATCTATGAGATATCTTCCCTTTATATAGGCAATGGCTTTGGAAATTAGTACCTGTTGCAATGTAGACGTTGGACAACAACTAGATGTTGTACAACTATTGTGTTCAGTTTCAGCTATCATACAACTTGCAACCATCTTGTAATTATATTCTTTTAGGGTTTTGGACACTCCTTCCGGTTTTATCTAAATATGAATATGTCCAATGATAGTTTAATATGTAGCCTGCTTCTGAGTGTTGTCTAGTGCTGAGTTGTAATTGTTTGATCTTGGCCGTTTGAACTTAGCTGTTTGTTATTCGTCATAGTTGTTTAATGTTTTTTTTACAATAACTCTAGTACATTTCAACCTATCAATCAATTTAATGAGAAATTATACTATCATTGTTTTGAAACATCAAAATTGGCTTTAAATCATTTATCTCAACCCTTGTCATATTTCTTGTTTCATTAAATCTCAGCCTTGCATGTCTTTTTATAAAAAGAAAACTGGTTAAAATAAACTATTGAAATTCAATGGGAAAGGAAATGTGACAGATGTTGCGATATATAATTTGGAGCCATCAAAACCTACTAATAAAATGTTCTAACTCGCATGTACATTAATGCATTAAATCTTCATTTACTCCATTCATCTTTAAAAAAACTGTCTTATTTGTAACTTTTTTTTATAGGATAATACTTTTATCATTATATCCTTATTTTTTATTCTTACTTTAATTATGAGTCATATACACACGTGATTTAAAGAAAAATTACATATTATACTAATATTAATAATCAATTCAATTGATATGCCTTAATATATGCATCAGATCAAACAATACTATAATTTTGGGATGAAGGCAGTATAACATTAGAAGTCCATGGTAAGACATAATATGTGCCAAAGGTAAAATTATAATAAACTAATGCAACAATTGACACTCAATTTGAGACAAAACAAATATGTAATTAAAACTTATTCAGTTATTTGTAATATTGTTTGTCATCTAATTATTAAATAATAGAGTAAATATTTGGTGCACGACCCGTGTAAAAAAAAAGTTTAGGGAAAATACCATAAACTCCTACTAAAAAATTATCATATCCAAAAAATCTCCAAAATAATTCTCCTATCTAAAAAGTCTCAAAGTTAGATTTTTAATACAAAACAGTTCAAAAGTTAATGTTTCTACTAATGTCATTAGAATAAAAGCTTTCATTTTGGTTGAAATCTTATTTTATTTTCAATAATGACAATAGTGATAAGATATGTATAGTGTATAATAATAATAGTTAATGGTAATAATAATAATAATAATAATAATAATAATAATAATAATAATAATAATAATATAGTGTAAGTATTATTATTATTAATCTAAACTCCCTCTATTTAAAAATTAATATGTCCTAGTTTTTTAATCGAATTTGATATTTTTCAAATTAAAAATTTAACATGTATTTTTTTAAAGTCATAGAATACGTAATTTTTATGACAATAATTTAGGAAATACGGGAATAATTTATGTCAATATTATTATTACCGAAAACTAATACCAAAGTCTCTTTTAAAAAATCAAGTCGAAAAGAAAAAAAAAATCTATTCACACAATCTAATTTAGATCTTTTCATTTAAAAAATTCAAAAAACTTACCTTTTTATACCTTTATGAAATTGTAGTAGTAGTGATTTTCAAAATAATAATAATAATAATAATAATAATAATAATAATAATAATAATAATAATAATAATAATAATAATAAAAGTATTGACGATACTGCTATTATTGTTGTTGTTGTTGTTATTGTTTTTGTTGTTGTTGTTGTTGTTGTTGTTATTATATAAAATACAATTTTTTCACCATTACATTCATTGAAAAAAAAATCTAAACTTTTATTCTAACGACGTTAGTGTAAATGTTAAGTTTTGGATTGTTTGTATTAAAAGTCTAACTTTGAAACTTTTTAGATAGAAGAATTAATTTTGAGATTTTTTTGATATGAAATTTTTTAATAGGACTTTTTGGTATTTTTCCCAAAATTCTACTCAAGTGTCATAAAATCATGAGCAATTTAATATCAAACGCAAAGGAAGGCTTACCCATTGTTTCCTTATTACATACAATATTAAATAAATAAATATATATATATATATATATATATATATATATATATATATATATATATATATATAAAGTTGGTGAGGGGCATGCACTATGGTTGTGTCACCTCATCACCTTTTGATAAATTTTCATTGTAAAGCATCCATGTAGAGGTTTTAAAAACTTTTGGTTTTCTAGCCATTAACTAATAATAATACATAATAATAATCAATATGATAAGGGGTATTAATGTTAGTATATAAAATATTTTCTATTGTCAATAGTAGAAGTCTTATATTTAAGAACTTTTACAACTAGCATTACTTCTAACATATATGGGATAAACTCTTCTATTAATAATAAAATGAGAGAGTGAGATATAACTCTTCTATTGGTAATAAAATGTGAGGTTTTTAATCTAATGACTTTTAAAACTAACATCAATTTATAGCCAATGTACGAAACATCTCTTCTAATGGTAATATTAGTAGAGATGTATTTCATATTGATTATAAATTGATGTTGGTTTAAAATTCTTTTGATAAAAGACTTCTACTTATCGCCATAGAAGAAATATATCTTATATTGTTTAAAAAAAATGTTAGTTTTAAAAGTCTTATATAAAATACTTTTACTCTTATTACCAATAAAAGAGATGTATCTCACATTTTTAAAAAAGAAAATTGGATTTTAAAGTCTTTAAACTAAAGACTTTCACTCTTACAAAAGATGTATCTCACGTTTGTTACAAAATATTCTACTGTTATTACCAATAAAAGAGATATATCTCACATTGGTTAGAAATTGATGTTGGTTTTAAAAATATTACCATTAATTACCAATAGAAGAGATGTATCATACATTGGTTAGAAAATGATGTTAGTTCTCAAAGACTTTTGATATAAGACTTCTACAATTATCACCAATAGAAGATGTATATCTCACATTGGTTAGAAAATGATGTTGATTTTAAATTATTTTATAATATTACCAATAAAAGAGATGTATAACACATTGTTTAAAAATAAAAATTAGATTTTAAAGTATTTAGACTAAAAGCTTTCATTCTTACAAGAGATGTATCTCATATTGGTTAGAAAATATTCTACTATTATCACCAATAGAAGAGATGTATTCCACATTGGTTAGAAATTGATGTTGGTTTTAAAAATTATATTATTAATTACCAATAGAAGAGATGTATCATACATTGGTTATGTAACGACCCAACCCGGATTCCAACACGAAATCCCAAGGTCATGCCGCTGGAACTAACATAAGAAGAGAACAATCACTTGCTAAACAATTATGCAAGTCGAACAGTCGAGCTAACAGGCTCTAAACGCGAACATAAAGTCGTATTAAAATACAAGTTTACAAAAATTGAATCTGCAGAAATAATAATAGAGTGAATCCCCGAGCTAGGAAGCTCAAAACCAAAACCAAATAGAACAAGAGACTATTATTTCACAAAGGGGAAAACAAAATTCATGTGCTGCAACATTGCAGACACTGAACAAACCATCGGCACTCCAAGCCGGCGTTTCAACAAGGAACCAACCTGATATAACAATGATAACCTCTACAAGAAAACAGGGCAACAGCAACGGAAAATTCTGTTGCAAAAAATGAAATTCCGTTACAATTAGACGATTGAAACGGAAAAAATTCGTTGCAAATTCCGTTTGGAAAACCCTCGTTGCAAATTTTATGCAACCGAATGTATTCCGTTGCATGATATTGCAACTAAAAATCGAGCGCTGTAATTTCAAATTTTTCATTTGCAAAAGTGTTTCTAAGGGTAGTTGACGTCATGCTGCAAATAGCAACTAATTTTTTCATTGCATTCTTGCAACAAACTTTTTCTGTTGCATTCTTGCAGCAGACTTTTTGTTGCATTCGTGCAGCAATTTTTATCGTTGCATTTTTTGTTTCATTCTTGTATGACTTTTTCGTTGCATTTTTTATTACATTTTTGCAACGGATTTTTTCGTTGCATTTTTGCAACAAACTTTTCCATTATATATATATATATATATATATATATATATATATAATCGTACCTGATTGAACATTTCATATTTCACATTTTACAAAAAAAATTAAATCTAAAATCAAACATTTAAAACAACTCAAGTTTAAGCATTTCATTCAAAAGTCATTGTCGATGTGTCTGATTACATGAAAGTGTAGAGAATGTTAAGAGTCTCCAAGTGATTAACAAAAGACATTGTCTAACCGTCAAACTACACGACATTGGTGGAGGTTGTTGGGCTCTAAGTGGCCGATTTCCTCTTGCATTAGCTTGAAATCAGCTTTGATTTTCTCCATTTCCGTAGCATTGTCATCTTGTATTTGTTTTTGAATATCTTCCCTCACTTGTTCTACACAAGGAAACTTGACACCATCGTCCTGCGGCGGAACTACTAACCTGAAAGGAAATTAGATCATCTTACTATGATAGAGAAGGAAGGAAGAGTCACAGAGATGAGAAACATATCAAGAATATTATTATTCCAATTGTTTCATTACAGATGCATCAGCATTACTACAAATGAATTATTGAGTTTTGTATTTAACTTGAGTTTTGTATTCAGCATTGACTAAACAATAATAGCCTACACATTATTGAGTGAGTTCCAAGCTAGTAAGTAATAAATTAAGAGAAATCTTAGAATTTGTAAACCGTGGGCTGCCCAGACACGCATAGTCATGTACTAATGGTCTAATAAAGAGAATGGGCAACAACAGCGATGACAACATGAAGTGATCCGATAGTCACCGCATAAATGTTTAACATGAAGATCTAGAAATGTAATCTTATACTGACCATTGACCACAACTCTGTCCAACGTCTACCAAATTCGCCGACAACCGTCATGATCATTACACCATGTATATATACTACCATCAAACACAGCATCAGCCAAACCAACTTGTACTAGGATATTATTAAAATCAGACATGCTACCTAAATCACAAGGTCCACCCCCTAATTTTTTCGCAGAGTTAGAGATGACATTAAAATCCCTACCTACTAACCACGGCTAAGTAAGTTGCGCTGAAAAGTCTACTAGATCTGCCCATAAATTCTGACGGTTTTCCCTATGACACTTAGCATCAACAAAAGAAATAACAACTAATAACTACTCTCCCGTCTTCAAACGAACGGAGATGAGTTGATCCAAAATGCCCAGAACATCCGCATCAACACTCTCATCCCAAAACAGTCAGATATGTGTATTTAATGAATTTTGATGCAAACAATGCTAATACTTTAATATACGAGCTATACTACTAATTCTGAAGTCGGACAATGCTAATACTTTAATATACGAGCTATACTACAACTGTCTATTCTTGATTGTATCCTACCAATACATGTGTGCTTATGCAGATGCAAGGAAAGCTTCTAAAGATTTCCTCAAGTCTTTCCATTCTCCGCATGTTGTTTTTGTTACAAGTGTGTCTCTAAATTCAGTTTTGGGTCTCGACTCTGTACCTCTGTATATATTTACTTCCAGATCAGCTGTTCATTGGTCGTGCTCAGAACATGTGATTTTTTAGTCCTTGTTGTTACTTTTTGGTTATGGTACCAAACAAACTTTTCCATAAGCTGGGAACCACACAATCAATTCCCCCGTTATGGAACAGTAGGTGTTTCCAAGTACTTACGTTCATTATTGTCACTTCATGGTTAGGATACAATTAAACTCTTTAACGCCATATTGAATGCCATGGAGCAAAACAATACAAATTCCCTTGTTAGAGATCAGTAGGTTCTTCCAGGCACAATGTTGCTCTCTCTAGAAAGTTCATGTTTCTTCAGGTGACCTGACACCAAAGTTCATGTTTCTTCTTATTGCAACTGTCCTCCTCTCCTCTCTTCTTTAATCTATTACTCTATCTCCATCATTAACATAGTTACCTACATAAATCACCTTAGCAGCCATAACATTTGTGCTGGTCACTCTTTTAGTCAGCAGCACATCCACAACCTCAAACCTAGCTAAGAGATTGAAAAGGCCAATTTATGCATAGCTGAAGAAAAGATCCAGCGTATTGAATAAAACTCATTTCTTTTTCTTTTTTAATTGGGATGTTAATGATAAATCTCAGACGTTAACAACCAACTTTTTCTTTCTTTCCAATACCATCCATCTCTCTCTAAATGTCAGTTCAAGTTATTGGTCCAATGTGAAAAACACTACTTTGTTCAGTTTAATCTTGATCCCTAGACAATGTCATTTGGAAGACACTGTGGTTCTGGTGAGGTAGGCACTGTAGTCGCCTCCACAGAGTCACAGACAACATGCGTAACCTTTTGTTTTCTTCATCAATTTTAGGAAAAATTACAAAATTTGTGCCATATCTTTGTCCTATTTTACCCAAAAAAAAAAGCCCATCCAACACATATAGCCAAAACGTTACTGCTTAATAGTTGATCTATTGAATCGGGTCAATAGGCAGATGGTATCAGGGTCCAAGGGGAATCGCCAGATCCTACCAATATGACCAAGGACTGCAAGGCTAGTTCAGTGCTGTCTTTACTGACACTACCCAAGTAACACATCTGAGTTGAGCCCTGTGTACAAGCATGTTTTATCCCTGTATAGACTTTGAGGCTCCGCTGCTAAAGCTTGAAAACAACTAAACTTGTACTAGTCAATGGCAGTGACATACTTTTGGGAAAGGAATTGAATTCACAATCAACAAAAGAGGTCATTACCGTTTACAGATTGTCTAACTAATGTTCTGCTTTCGGCTACAAAAATCTTTTGGGTATTAAAGCGTATCATAAGTGTTCTGCTCATCTTTTGCAGATAGGGACGAGGCCATGAACTATTTAGAGTACATATTTGTTACATCATTTTCATTATTGAAATATCCATTGGATCCCAAAACAATTGATGAAAATGGTCATTATGTGAAAACACCCCTTAAGTCATGGTGTTAAAAATATGCAGGGGATGAGTAATTGAGTATTCATTATTACAAGGAGACATGCGTGTCATAAACTTATATTTTCCTGCCTCCCGTCTTACATCTAGTTGTTTCTGCTAGCTTCAGAATTGTTCCTAATGCATCCTAATCATTTGAATGATGATGTGCTTATAATATGTATGTGAAATGATAAGTGGTTACATATGAGATACAAAAGCTTGTATTTAAAAATCTAAGACTGCCATATCAAATTGTCTGCATTGTGAATTTTGTAATGTCATTACATGTATTATTACTGCTATCGTCTGTATGTTGGGCCAGCATAGCTACCGTTGATGATTTGCCTATGCCATAGCTTTCGGAGGATGGTAGACCATCGTGGAGCCCTGTTTTTTGAAGGAACTTCCACAACTGTAGGTTGCTTCGGGGATGCAGTTTTTAGAGATGTTTCAGGGGCAGAATATTAACAATCAATAAGATGGTGATTTGGAAGAACGTGAAGGGTCATGTTTTTTTCGGTTAAATAGTTCTAATTCATGCGACTTATAGTTCTTGTTAAAAGAGTTTAACAAGAACGTGATTTGGAATAACACGACTTTCTGTTGTGTTGCTTATAATGTCTTGCCATAGTTCTTCTTGTTAAAAGGCAAATCATAGTCGCTGCACATGTCATAGACCTGTCTTTCTTTTGTGTTGCATGCTATGTCTTTGCATATTTGTTCATGAAAGTAGACAAATAACCAGAGTTACCCATTTCAAAGACTGTTATTTGTGGTTGCATTTTTTGATATAGAAAAGTTGACTTTAAAGTGTAATTTTACTGTAGCCTTCACTTTGAACTTACAGATGCTTATGATTTTAGATCATGATTTACGCATTTCTTGCTGAAGTTTCTTGATAAGTTTTTTTTTTAAAGCTGGTTCTCTAGTTACAATTCAGTTTTGGGTAATTTTTGATGTTTATACTAGGTATTGGATTGGTATTTAAAAGCTTCTCTCTGAATGAGAGCCATTAGCAAATATCATGCAATTAAAGAGAGTCTTATTTGATTTATTAATTTGTTTCTAAATTAATTAATTGTTGTAGAATGTAAGTGTCCCGGAGGGTGTGATGTGTGCTGGGGTAAAGAGTTAGGCGTGACACGTTGCTATCAAAGAACCTCAAAGAGTGTATGATCGGGGTGGAAGCCAAGACTGATCAAACAAAGAGAAAGAGGGCAAAGCTGATGTCAGAGAGTTCTCTCTCTAGTACTCACTAGGTTCTCAATCAAAATGATTATCGATGCTTGAAAATGAGGTTTTCACCTCTATTTATAGTGAATGTAGGATGACACGTGGAATATTCCCAGCTAGGTGTCATCATCCTATTGATCATGCAATGATCATAAGACAAGTGTCCCATAAGTGGGGACCACAATCACTCTTTCTCTCTTAGTGATCGTCACACGTGTCGCACGCGTGCGTGGTATCGCACGCGTACAACGGGTGCGACTTTATCTTGACTTCAGCCACCAAACCAATAACCCCGAGGTTCCCAAAAACCGGCTCAGTCTTGTAAGGGTTCATGGACCCTAGACCTGCCGTTGCACTTAGAGTAAATCACCGGTAGTGCCCTAAGCCGGGTCATCCTTGACGGATGTAAGTGCTAGCGGTAAGTTGTTGCCCCTTACCTTAGGCGTAGAGTTAGTTCCTTGGAACCCTATTATTCAGAGATCGGGGCTCTAGGGCCAACTCGATTCTCAGGGTCGAGCAAGATGTCATCCCGACGGAGCGTTTTGACCTCGGCCGGTTGCTCGTGGAGACCATTAATAAAGCCGGGGTGCGGCCGTAGAGGTCTGGGCATCATTACCCTTAGGCTAAAAGCACTCGACCTCGGCCCCCCTTTAGGCTATTTCCCGGAGCCTAGTACGTTCTCGTACGATAGGTCTTAGTTCGGGGAAACTAGGTAATTACGTGGTAATCACCTAGAGTGACGTGGCATAATCCCTACTACATTTGTCCCCTTGCGTGGGAAGCGTTACGAAGTAAGGGTTTGCACGTATAAAATTCCATAGCCGAACGCTCTTGCTCGGCCTGGTTACTCATAAAATTCCATAACCGAGCATTCTTGCTCAGCTTGGTTAATCATAAAATTCCATAACCGAACATTCTTGCTCAGCTTGGCCATATGATACTCCCATTGCGATCTCGGAATATCATAGCTGGAAATATTTCTGAAGCTTTTCTTTTTGTTTGTGTTTGTTTGTTTTTTTTTTTTTAAATCTCCCTTGGAAGATTTAGTTTAGATTGTCCCCTTGAGATTTATTTACCTTAGTAATTCTTCACCTGTTGTCCCCTTGCGTGTGGACATTCACTTCTGAGGGTGTCCGCAAGCAGAATCAAAAGAATTGCTTAATGTGTGGGTTTGAAGAAGCCAACAATTATCATTCCCCCTTTTTTATTAACCCTTGAAATTTTCCCGGCAAAAATACATGCCTAAACTCAATTTCGGAACGCAACTTCTGGACTTCAATTTCTGTGGTAAATTTCCGAACTTCGCCAAGTCAATTATGGACTTCGGTCGATTCGAACTTCGCGTGAAATCTGGAGTTCGCCGAACTCAACTCGACTTCGGGTCAATTTCGAACTTCGTGAAACTGGAGTTCGGTTTAAGTGAATTCGGACTTCGGTCAATTCGACTTCGCCTGGTCGATTCTCAACTTCGCTGGTGAAATATGGAGTTCGCCGAACTCAACTCGACTTCGCCAGTGGACTTCGTGTGAATTTCTAGACTTCGATTTCTGAAGTCAATTTCTGATTCCTTGGATTTGAGTATGAGGGTTGGAGACTCCGAAATAGAATGTGGGTTTAGGCATATAACTCTGTCCAGAGTTAATAATTCTTTCTCCGGGTACATATACTTGTCTTAAACTGGAGTTGAGTCGAAGTGATTAGCTTGAGAATTTCAAGTCTTGGGTTTAGGTTTTCAGGTTAAGTGATTCGGAATCCAAAGGTTCAGTCTTGAGCATTAACTCTGTCTATGGTTAATAAGTTGCAAAAGGGGTTTAGGTACCAAGTCTTGCCTTCTTAGGGGCTTCAGATAAAACTGGTTGTTTATTGAAGGAGTTCAGGTACCAAAGTAAACTTTGCAGGGGCTTCAGATAAAATTTGTTATTCATTGAAGGAGTTCAGGTACCAAAGTAAACTTTGCAGGGGCTTCAGATAAAAGTTTAGGGGCTTCAAATAAAATTTGTTATTTACCGAAGGAGTTTAGATACCCAAGTAAACTTTGCAGGGACTTTGGTATATCACAAGATAAATTGAAAATAAAGGACCTCTGCAAGAGAAGTTTCAAGTCAAGGGGCTTTAGGTAAAAGTACTTATATACTTTAAAGGGTTTAGGCAGCAATTTCTTTTTATTCAGGTGCTTTAGTTAAACAATAGGTCTGAGATAAAAGGCTTCAGCGCAGAAACAGAGCAGACGCGATGTATGAGAGATTTCGGGCAGCGGCTTCAAGAGGAGGTTTCAACGAAACCTTCAGGACTTAGTTTCGGCAGGAGCGCGAACCCTAACTTCGGCAAAACCAAGGCACGGCAAGAGAAGACATCACCCAAGGCGAACTTGCGAACTCGCTGGTTCTGTGCCCTAATCCTTTTCCAGCAAGGTTTCGGCTTGAGGAGTCAGGAGACTTCAACAAACAGGGCTTCGAAGACGATGAGTTATTGTAATTGAAGGTTCCGCCAAGGTGAAGTTTGAACCTGTGATTTTCTGTACGTGGGTTTCGGTTCTATCGGAAAGAGGGATGAATATCCATAATAAAGGCAGCATTAGCTTGGGGCTTCGGTATGAGGAATTATCCTTCAACAGGGAGTTTATGAGCAAAGAATTCCTTAAGCTTCAACAATCCTTCTCTGAATGGGTTTCGGAAAAAGTGGGTTTCCTTTCCGCATACAATTATCTTACGCAAGAAAACCTTTTCCTGGTGGGTTTAGGTAACTGGGACTCTGGGTCTATATATATATATATATAGATATAAGGCCAGGGAAAAGTCTCACATGTACTTCCAAACATTATTCTGAGTGCCGTCCCTGTCTTTCATGTTGCCGTTGCTACAACCCCAAGGCTGCGACTAAGGATTGTGATACACCGTCTTCCACCATTGATCAAATTTCTGTGAAGGGACTCTTTCTCAAGCAATTTTCATTACCGAAGACAAGGCTGCTGTAAAGAGTATACTTCTCAGCACCTCTTTTAATTCTCCAGAAATTTCTTTGTGCACTGTTGCAATCCCCGGGCAGCGAATCGACGAAGCAAGTAAGTTGAAAAACTTGCAAACTCTTTTTGACCCCAAGTATATCGTTGTTGAGTTCCAATGATTTTACTGTACTGCTTCTTTCTGTTCCACTTTGTAATTTATCCAAGTTCTTTCCTGAATAGCCCAGTAATTGTCTGCAATTTGTTCCGTATTGGATAAGCTGCTGTTGTGATTCTGCTTCTTGTTTCAAAATTTTTTGAATTGTTTCGAAAAAAGAAAACTCAGTTTTTGTGCCATTGGTGAGGTATCGCAATCCATTCCATAATTCTGAAATTCATGAGATGTCTCGAGTCTAATAAAAATTGCTGCTATGAATTTTCTGAACCTTGTCTTGTGATTTATGAAATTCTGAATCTAAGCAGAGACCTGCTAGTAATATGGTTGAACCTTCTGATAAAAAAAATGTGAGAGGTTCAGCCAGTAGTATTTCCAGAAAACTTGAATACCATGCATCTGAAACTTGGCAATTAAATCTCTGTTATCCTTCTCTCAGTGTAACCATTCATTATCATTTCAATGAGTTCCCAAGCAATCCACGCCGTAAGAATACCGAGTTGTTCTATTGTAGACCCAAGACGAGTAAGCTTTACTCAACAAATAGTATATGAAATAGCCGCTTTGTCGTCCCTTTATTTTAACGTGCTATCACCTTTTTTTTTTTTTTTAAATGATTTCCTCGAGGAGAAACTAATCCTTGCAACTGTACGTTCAGACTTGTCGAAGGAAAAAAATATATCCACTTAAAACAACCTGAATGATAGAAATAGTATATATATACTTGTATCCCCTCTCTATTCACGGCCTCTGCATCAGACACTGAGTTGTTGTCCCCTTTGATTTTTTTTTAAGATGATGGTAAGATCTGGTCCTGCCCCGACAAAAGCGCAAATTGACCTTGGATGCGTTCGTGTGCCGCCAGCGAAGGGCAAAGGCAAGGAATCAGATTTGAAAAGTATGCCGCCAGAGAGTATGTACCATAGATCCCCGGTGTTTGGTGATGATGACGTGTTCGTCAAGAGTGCAAGACTTTTTCGAGGAGGGTGAACCGCTTGAGAAACCCATTACTACCGAGAAGAGCCAACGAGGGTCGATAGCGTACATTGAAGGAGACTCGCTCCTTCGCTTGCGTATTGAGCGAGGTGATTTCCATGGTGCTTCGTGCAACCGATGGGTCCTAGCGAGGAGCCGGTGAATGGGAAAAGTGGACGGACTTCATTTTAGCCAACTCCACTATGTGGAAACTCGAAATCACCGACTTTATGATACCGTCTCGGGCATTCCATACATTGCGCCCGAACAAGAATCTAGATCATCTAAATCGATTCTCTCGCTGGAGTATCGACACACACACTATCATAACCGGGTCGGGGAAATAACTTTTACGCTGAGGATATAGTTGAACTTAAGCGAGTCTTGATTATGTTGGGGAATTCTCTTTGGCGCATCCTTGTTCAAGAAGAAGAAGAGGCAATTGCAACCGTTAAAGAATGGTTAGCTAACCGCTCTAGTTGAGGAGGAGTCTTTGGCCGATGCTAGCAACAAGAAAGATTTTCCGTGGTGGCAAAGATATTGCTTCCGTGATTATGCTAACTCCTCCTCTGCACTTTAGACCGGGAGTTCATACGACATAAGAATCACTTAGCAGCCTTATATTTTAGCATTGATCACCAGCTTGATGCCCGGATCTCCTGCCACGGACCGCTTGAGGCATATGCGATTTGGCAAGACGCCTATCCTCGGGCAAAAGGATTCACCGGGCAAAGAATGATATTAGGCAACCTTTATTCCCGATCGACCATATAGTACTTGGCTTTAAAATTCTCGCTGGCCGCTTTTGACTTACGTGGATTTCTTCCCATGTCGTTGATTCAAATGTGGATTTTCAGCATTTTCCACACTTGCTCCACCCAAACGATTTGAAGAAGCGAGATAATGTATCGCCCGAGAGCACACCATCGGGATAAGAAATCATGTTTACGTTGTGCTACAAAATTACATAGATGATTAAAAGTCGTTTACCTCCGTCCGTATTCTTCCGTTCCTAGAATTGCATGAGCTCCTCCTTTTACTTCCCAAGACTACAATGAAATCATTTACACACACTCACACCAATCTGGACAAAGATATGTATGTCTTTGTGTAATGCTTATCCTTCATGGCCGCCCACGTATAACGATGTGGGAGGATGGGGTCCCCGCTGTATAGTCTCTCAAAGATGCCCGATAAGCTGGGATTTGACCAAAGAGCTCTCGCCGATCGCCATTGTGAAAAGAACATACAAGGAAAGTTTCGCCGGTTCCTTAAGAGCAATTTATTGAACAAAGCATGCCACATGGGGCAGTTGTTCTTTCCAAACGCAACTCGGCATTTGAAGAGGACCCTTGGTGCTCGATCATATTGGGTTTCACAAAGTGTAGGTTTCTACTACTCAATCAACACAAGAAATAACGCCGGCCTGAGTTGGTCCCATTGGCTAAGAATAATGCTTATGAAGATTCCACCTGCTAGGATGACGTACTGGATAGGTCCGCAAAGCAAATACATAGACTTTGAAGATGACCCCCCCAA